>JACEFZ010019585.1:0-10916 GCA_014155875.1 Cepaea nemoralis
ACACCTCGGAGGAGCACATGGATCACCATGGTCTGGCAAGAATGAGACAGCGAGGTGTGACGAGGGGATCTGGCCAACTCTCGACGCTCAGAGGAAAGGCGAGACGCACATATAATCAGATTGCTACTGGAACTATTGGTGTTGGAACTCTTTGCTGGCTGCTGAGGATGGGGACGGAGCGCTTATGGGAATGCCCCGAATGCTGTGATGTCCGTTCCTAAATCAATCAATCAATCCACAGGGTGGCCTGTGTGTCGCACAAACACGAACTCCGTAGCGCCAACAACCCCCAGGAGTCTCCGAGAAAATTTCACTCGTGAACCGAACGACGTAGCCAAGAATCGAACCCACAATCTTCTGAGCCCGAAGCAGGAGGCGTAACCACGTCGCCAAGGAGACTCTTTGCAATATGGATGTAATACCGGGTGTTTGTAAAGTCTCACTAAACTTTGTATGTAAAACAAATTCGAAAATTTATGTACACGACGTCATCAAAAAATGTGCTCCACAGTCTACTGTGAAGCAATATGCAGCGAATGTCTGTTGTCTGCTGGAGTAATTCTTTGCACTCCAAACATAATTGTGTTATCAACGGAATATAAAGATAACAACAGACACGTTGCAGAAGGTATTTGACAATATGAAGAGAGTGTACAGTCATGTCTTGAAGCCCGTGGAGGACATTTCCAACACCTGTTATAATGAAGACTTCACTGGTAGTTTCCAGCTTCCCCAAAACAACGTTAGACCACAGCAGTAACTATTGTAACTAATTTAATGGCTATTTAGCACATATTTTGGTGACATCATGTATTTAATTTTTCAAATGGCTAGCACTCTTGCCTGTCAAGAAAGTGGTGCTGATTCGACCCCCCGAGCAGAGCCAGGGTTATCTGACGACACTGGGGGTGGGGGGGGGGGGGTCGACCTAGCTTGTTACAAACGAGTACCAGATAATTTTCAGAATGCTCTGCGAATTGTCTCGAAAGGTAAGAGGGAACTAGACACATAATCTCCTTATGTTGTGGTATAGAATATGTGGAAGTATAACACTACATACCCCAACGGAGTTGAAGTATGAATACAATTAGTGGAACTGCGGCAAAGCTGTGGACAAGTTCATTGCATATCCTTTACAGGCCGTCGCAGTCAACACCAGCATCTTTTGGCTGATAGTGATTTATTGGCAAGTTTTCGTTCAGTAGTTTGCCATTGCTTTCTGAACGATAGGTAATCATATCGTTTTATAAAACCGTGTTTCGAACGCCGTACGTGGGATTTTGAACTACGTTCATATCCCCTTGGCAACAGATCCAGCTGTGGAAACGTAAACAATATAAAATAACTCAAAGTAATGCAGCATTACAGAACACATTTACGAACACCATAGGACGTTGCAGTGACTGGCATTCATCAGGAAACAAATACACAAAACACAACATATAAATACGGGGAAGGGGAAGAAGACGAAGGAATAGATGCAGCAGCAGCAGCAGCAGCAGCAGCAGCAGCAGCAGCAGCAGCAGCAGCAGCAGCAGCAGCAGCAGTAGAAGCAGAAGGAGGAGACGAAGAAGAAGAAGAAGAAGAAGAAGAAGAAGAAGAAGAAGAAGAAATGTATACGATACCTTTTCGTCTTCCATCGGAAAACCCAGCTGGGAGTTGAAAGTATTGGCAGTGTCCCGTAGAAACTGGTTCAACCTTTGGTCCTTCGTCTCCGAGGAAGTGCTCACACAGCTGAGCCGGCGACTCGGCGACAAGGAGTCACTGTCTGCGCCTGATGCAGTGGACACCGCCAGACTCTCTTTATCGGTATCCACATGGATGTTGGTATAATCCAATCGCCACTGGGCATCAGGGTCATGTGACTGAACGTTACCAAAAGTGATACTTGCATCGGAATTTTGCCGAATAATTTTGGAATGCGAGTGTGGAGAGGTGGCGAAGGAAATTTCGGAAGCAGAGGACTTTCTACTGACATTTCCCGAATCATCATCGGGGTTGCTGGGTTCTACTGTTGTCTTTGATTCTGTTTCCGTGTGTACACTAACGGGACCCATGCTGGTACCGCCATTGTCTTTGGATACCGCCGTGATATTCTCTTGAGCTGTTTCGGTAGCAGATCGGAATTTGGCGGCAGACTTTCGTTTGTAGCTGTCTTTGAATGACTGGACTCTAGCTTCGTGGACACAACTGTCTTCATCGGAATCACCGTAGAATCTGGTGTCAACTTCTGGAGCAGATAACGTCTCCATTGGGGGTCTAGATTTACCGTCTGCTTTTCCTAGTTCGGTTGTAGTACTAGACTTTGAGCTAACACCCACAACCGATTCCGAAGAAGCATACATCTTTGGGCTAATAATTTGTTTTGTGTTTTCGAACTCTTTTCCTGCTTGATGTGCAGTTGTCAGTATTTCGGTTTTACTTGAACTGTTGGGATCATTACCGTAGACTTCATGACTATCTAAGATAGATGTACGGTCCACAGAACTCTGAGATTTATCAATCAATGCTGGATCATCAGGCAGTACTATCTGAGGATTTGTTCCAACAGTATTCTCCACATTTATATCACAACTGGCATATTCCGAATCACCATTACTGCTTTTCATATGACAATGCTTAAGTTCGTCTTCTTCATTCAATATGCATGTTTCACTTAGACTGTCGGCGCGGCAAGAGTCGGGTATGATATTCTGTGGAGCTGTTGGTTTAAAGTTCATTTTCAAACTTTGACTTCTTCGCACTTTAAATTTTATATATTCATTGTCTTTGCGAAAGGCTCTTCCTTCAAACTGTGCAGCCAGAGCCTTGACACTCCCTGATTGTTTTAACATTTGTTGATCAAACAATGCTTCCAAAGATTGTGGGTTTTCATTGTCGTCATCTGACAGATCTGATCCATCGATATCTCCATTTAAATATAATCCGTTAGAGATGTTGTCCGTTGTGACAGTTTGTTTAAAGTTGAGGTCATTGTTGGAGATGTTTTTGTCTGTAAGGCTATAACTAGCATCCTCTGTCCTCAAACTGTCGATGTGTTCTTCTGTTTCCGGAACTGGACAAGTACGGACTTGAAGTGGACTATCTTGGACGATTGTGCATTCAGCAAAGACATTGTCTGAATCAACAGTTTTGTCAGATTCTTGTGATTCAGTTCTTTCATTCAGCTTTGGAGGATGTTTCTGTTTGGCTTCATTAACAGCTTGAATGCTCCAGTGAGCATTATATTCATCATGATCTAAGCTTGCATCCATCTTGTTGGAAACATCATTGCCCCGTTCTGTAGTAACTTCGTTAGAAGTCGCTTCTTTCACTTTGTTCTTCAAATTATGAAATTCCTCTGCATTTACTGCTTGCTGATATGAATTATTCCCATGGGCCTGTTCACAATATGCTTTTTTGTCCATAAGAAACATTTCATCATTTTCATTGACAATTTCATCAGCATTTTTCTCACCAAGTAAAGATATACCACTGTCTTCAGATTTCTTCTTTCTTCTGTTAATATCATTCTTGCCATTACTTTCATTATACGCAATACTTTCTTTTAAAACTACGTCCTTAGTCTCAGCCGTTGGAATGCATTGATTTCCAAATGAATTATTCAGGAAAGGAGTTTCTGTCGGTGTCTTCATGCGGCGAACAGACTGGTGACGTCTGCAGGTTCCCACTACCATTGGCATGTGCATAGAATGGGCTAGTTTGCAGGCTGTTCTGAACATCCTCATGACTTGTGTCTTGTTTCAGCGTCTCATTTGCCGACGTGTCGCTAGAGCTGGAGGAGTCAGAACTGTGTGTGCTGGTTTGATTGTCTTGCAGAGAGGCACCTTCAGACAGACTGGCACAAGCAACACTGAAATCAGAAGCAGACAATGATCTTCCTGTATTCAAAGACCCCGCGGACTTGCTGGCAGCTTCTGTAGCCTGTTTTATAACATTTGTAACAAAGTCAGCTGACATACTCTTATATAGATCAGGTTTACTTCCAGCAACAGTAGAACAGTTACCTACATTATTTTCAGTATCGACAGAACCGCGAACAAAATTGTCATTGTTATTTGTTCCATCTTCTTCATTCATATCACATTCTTCAATTTCCTCAATTGTCAAATTCTTTTCTTCATCCGTCACTGTTTTCTGATCTCTAACAACCGAAGAACTACCACCCCCTTCTACTCGAGGTTCACCATTACTGTCGAAGTCTGCCCGGTTATCACTATTCATTCTCTGAACATACAGATTCTTGACTCGCTTCTCAACCTCTAAGAGACGAGCAAAACTCTCAGACTCGCTAGCATGCGAGAGGGACACGGAGGACTTCCATGACTGGGAATCCACTAGGTCTGAGCATATATGGACATTTTCCGTTCGGAAAGGCGATGTATCTGAAGGAGTTCTCTGGTTCTGCAGGAAGACGTCAAAAGTGGTCAGAATTCCTTCCCCAGTTCCAACCCAAACACTATAGTCCATTGCCAGGATGCACGTAATTCGCGCTGCGTTGAAGTAAGTGTCGTCTTCCTGAAATAGATGTTGCCTGTTGTTAACATTTATCTACACGATTTCTAAACAAAGGAATAATGACATAGGCTGGGAGCAATAGGAAATACAAACAAATAGGTATGTGTAGCTCCTGCGAAAAGAAGAGATACTAAAACACGGACACAGTGTTCATACCTTACAACGAACTCCATAATGGTGAACATAAATCACAGAAAGAAAATAAAGAAAAAATAAGAGAAAATCCATAAAATATATAATAATAAAATGATAAAATAAAAATAAGTATATTATGACACAACAAACGACGTTTCGATTATACACATCTTCATCAGTGAGCAATAATTCTTCTTTACACCACTATGCCCCAATAGGGCATTGACCCACAAACAACTCACTATAAGGCCTGTCATCTTGAGCTATCCCATGCACCTCTGTCCACGTCCTTCTCATATTATTCATTTCTTTTTCTTCTTCTCTTCTCCGATTGTTTTTAGGTTTCTTCTATTTCTTTTGTGAACAATTACACAATAATTGAACAATTACAAAATAATAGGACTATTACAAAATACTTAAATAATCAGAAAATAATATAACTGTGACAATTATTGCAGCAGCAGCGATGATGATGATGATTATGATGATGATGATGATGATGATGATGATAATAATAATAATAATAATAATAATAATAATAAATAATAACAACTTGAAGTGGCATGAAGTCTACTATTATTTAACAAATACACAAACAAACAAAGTACAATATTCATTACATACAATATTTCTGCAAAATGCATTGTCTTGGTAAAAATGGTAAAACAGTATAGTGTATATTTTTAATGAGTGTGCAGTGTTTAAACATATTTCCGGTCCAAGTTTTGTATTCAACATCTGTAAATTTCATGAAACATAATGGGTAAATACAAAACTTGGACCGGCAATATTTTCAAACACTGCATAGTCATTAAAAATACACCCTGTAGTTCACATGACTCTGTTACCCGTTTTAACCAACATGGGGCATAGACCCATATTTCTATAGACCAATCGGCTCTCGGTGAGTGATGAGATCGGTATCACATGGGTCGCCTTTACTTCCCAAAACACTTCCCAGTACCCACTGTAGGCTGAGTGTACCTAGGCGATCAGGACAACTTTAAGAGATCTCCTCCGAAACAGATCGGAACCCATGACTACCGTTCCGGTAGGCGAGCGTCTAACCGCTACACTTCATGGCTCCCATTCTCTTAATAAACACGTAATTAATTAATGTGCCACGCCGATAAGAGTGGGTGGTCAATTTATTTTTTGTTTTTGTTTTTTGTGTTTGTTGTTGTTTGCGCTGGCTCGCTTTGCGTTCAAGCATAGTACATACACACTACTTCTAGTAGCAATGGGCTGAATATTTGCGTGTGGATTACATGTCTCTATTACCAGTGTCCCTCGCCATTAGGTGAACCCACTCCGTCTTCAGAGGTACTTGTAATTTACATCCTCAAGTCAAGGACGAGAAGCCAACATTTTAATCCACGTGTCCGGTGTAGGGCTTGAACCCTTAACTCGGCATCAACACGCGGCATGTGTAAGAACACGCGTTCTTACCATTCGCCCATGCTGACCTCAAGTGAGAGGTCATGTTTCGCCATCTCACATGATCACCAGAGTCGTGGATCAGCTCTGCGGTGCCATCCGGGTATTAAATTCTCTGCCTTTCCCTTGTTCTTTCCCCCTCAATCTTGCCAGCTGTCACAAAGTTATCTAGTTTATTTCTTCTTACAACATGTCCAAAAATGTTGACTGTCTACGTGTAATTTCTCCAATCAGTTTACAGTTGTCATGTGATTCTTGTAAGACTTGCTCGTGTGTTTTTCTGTCTGTTATGATATCGTTTGCATTTACCCCAGTAACCACATTTACACTGCCATTAGTTGTGTTTCAGCTTTTCCGCTTATTGTTTACATCTCACATCCATCCAAAGAACAGGTTCTATGCAGCACTTTAGCACTCTTTTTCACGTTGCAATTGACATCTTTTTAATAGTCAGTATGTTTTCTATCTTACAAACGGCTAACTTCGCCATAGCGATTCTAGTTCTAATCTCTTCAAGGCATCTCCCATCAGATGTTATGACTGATCCGAGATAGTTGTACCGATTCGCTTGTTTAAGAACATTCCTATTTATCCGTATATTACATTGTGGTGTGTATTTTCCCCCTTCTTAGAGAATGGGAGAATTCAGAATAGACATACGAGGGTAAGTCACAAATGGCCGTAGACAAATAACTACACAAGATAACTTGAAACCAGTTTATTTTTATACATACATTGTCCCTTTATTTCTCAACATAATTTCCACCAACATTGGTGCACTTATCCCACCATTTTATCAATCCTCCCAAACCGGCTGCATAGAACTGCGTGCTCTGTTTTCTAAACTACGTTTTCACTTCACATTCAACTTCGACGTCATTCGCGAAATGTCTCCCGCCAAGGTGAGTTTTCAGTGTTTATGCTGACAAATGTTTGTCCCATAAAGCGGGTCAATAAGTAAGTCACACAGTTCTGTGGGATGGCCGGTAAATGAAAACAGGGCATGCAGTTCTATGCAGCCGGTTTGGGAGGACTGATAAAACGATGGGATAAGTGCATCAATGTTGGTGGAAATTATGTTGAGAAATAAAGGGACAATGTATTATAAAAATAAACTGGTTTCAAGTTGTTATCATGTGTAGTTATTTTTCTACAGCCACTTGTGACTTACTTATTAACTTACCCTCTTAGTAACAAACATGCTGAATGATATTTACAAAAGTGCATGCATTATTTTTATAAAATGTCCCCTATCATGAAACTGCTGTAGGGTGCGAAGTGTTAAGACCATTACATTTGTGTGGGCCGGAGTGCACGAAAAACTAGGTGGTCAGTCTTTCTCTCTTGTAGCGAACGATGAGAGCTGACATTTGAACACCCCCCCCCCCCCCCCCACGGAAACAAAAATATTTGAAAAAAATGAAGGTTTACATGGTTTCAACTGTTGCTGTATATAGCCGGGGGCGGGGTTGTGGTGAGCGCCCAACCTTGCATAAATACCCCAATGGCTCGTGCATTCATCACCTATGCAGCAAAAGTCCAACTCCTGGCCTGCTCGTGGCGGAGCTGTTTTAACAGGAGAAGGGGCGGAGGTGAGTCACTGGCGCCGAGAAATAACCAGAACGCTCTAGATGTGTATGCACCTACATGCATGCGCAGACACGTGTGTGCTTGCCTATACACCTAAACTTCGAGTAAGACCACAGTCTGCTCTAGCAAAGGAAAGGTGCTGAAGACGGAGGCAACCAGCCAGGAGGCGCACCACAGAAATCATGATGGCACGCAATCACGCGTAATGAAACAATGAATTCATTTGAAGCCCCGTCTTATAAAACTGATCTAAGCTCCCAGGTCGACCCAGCCTAAAATGCGTACCAGGAATAGCGGACTGGGTCCGCCACTTGTCAGACCGAGTTAATGCCATTGTCAGAGTAACGTTCTAACCGTTACAATAACGCGTAGGCTAATTCATACACTAGTTGCATGTCCTTTACAGGACTCGCAATCAACCTCATCATTTTTTTAATTGTTTGTGATTTACTAGACAAGTTTACTTAAAGTAGTTTGCCATGGCTTTCCGAACCACCGACGCTCCTACATGCTGTTCTAAGATAGTTGTACTGATTGGACAAGTAAAAGCAACAAAACATGTTTCAACGACTCGCCTTGCGCAGGTTAGGGGTACCTCCCTGTCCGCGTGTCGTAGAGCATCTTACAGGACAGCGACATGGGGTCCCAGAGTTCCAGAACCGATGATCCCCTAACTGAGATCCACACGCCTGGAAGACCTGGTACAAGGGACAGAACCGTGTCGTATGGGTTTCCTGACACTGTAAACCTGTCCATGGGGTCCAGTGTGCTGTGTGGGTGACAAAACAACACATAATTATACACGCAGGCATATGAAGGAAGTTAATGAAGAATAATGCAGGTATTTTACGATAGATCATAAAGCAAACAAAGATGTTAGTACTATGCATGTCTAAGGCGACTAAAGAAGGGCGGAGTGGGATTGGCAATATCATAATGGAGAACATTTTAGCTGTACAATTCAATGAACTATAAACACGTCTAAATAGAGATTGACATGAGGGGGTTGAAGGGCCGTGCTTCACTAGCAGATGAAAGGGAGGAAGAGGAGGAGAAGAAGAAGAAAGAAAGAAGGATTACGGAAAAAAGAAAGAAAGAAAGAAAAAAGGTAGAATAAGAATGAAGAAGACGTAGAAAAAGAAGAAGCAGAAGAGAAGAAGGAGAAGAAAGAAAGAAAGAAATATGCTAGAACGAAAGAAAGAAAGAAAGAAAGAAAGAAAGAAAGAAAGAAAGAAAGAAGTGTATACAGTGCTTTCAGATGTTGTGTGATACGTTTTACCACACAGTGATGTTATAAATATGACATCTTGTCCTTACAGTGATGTTACATCTGTGACACATTTTCCAAATTCTGCTGTTAGTTGATTAATTAATGTTGTACCAAGAATTATACATTAAGTGGTTGTTTGGTTTTTCTGTACGTAATATGTCGCGAACTGCATGTTCGGAAAAATGGCGGCGTCAGTTGCTGAACTCTGTTTGCGTTATGCAGTAATGTGTGGCTGCTGGTTTTCTAGTGACTGCCGCACCCATCGACGATGAACTGTATTTTTCGTTGCGGACTTTTGTGATGGCATTCTGGCAGCGGCATAAGTATACCAGCGCGGGCTGTTGGTTTGTCGAGACTCCTGTCTATGCCACTTTTTTCACATCGGGCAGTGAGAAGCATTTTGGGTGATATTCACTGACACAGGAATGGAGCATTACGGAGCAACCCTTTGCTGTGAAGTTGGAACCGCGATTAACGTAACATACATACACGCACTGAGGAATACGAGCGCGCGCGCACACACACACACACAGACAGAGGGTGAGAGAGAACACTTATATAGCGACTACAGTTAAAAAGTTAGTTGCATATAATTTACAGGACGTCGCAGTCAACACCAGCATTTGTTGCTGTTGTGATGTCTTGCCAAGTTTACGTTCAGCAGTTTGCCATTGATTTCTGAACGACCGGTACCGTACCATTTCGTACAAAAACCAACACAAAGGAGGTCTTCTGCCACATCGTCCGCAACTGTGTTTCGAACGCGGGTATGCGATATTACGAACTGCGACCGTAACTCCTTCGCCACGGAGACTTTAGTGGCCACATTAAAACATAATCAAACTGAATCACGCGAAATAAAAATAAACAGAGTGAATTTAAACGTGTGGTGCTGATCTCACAGCCTCCAAATACCAAACACAAAACAAGACCACTAACCTCGCATGAAGTATGGAAACTGTATTCCCACAAGCACACCATAACTGGTTGCCTAGCAACTTCAGACACGTGACAGGCGATTGTCCAATGGGAAGATAGAGCACGTCATAGTTGGTACAAGTCATGGATATTGTCTGAAACGATACAAGTACATCCATTGTGAGACAGTGTGATATTTGCCATGTCACCATCAAATATTGTTTATTTTATAAAAATGCAAGACGACCCGGTCCGGCTTCGCCCAGCTCCTGGCGGGGAGCGTCTATTGAATTCAAATACATTTCTCTAAGCGCACAGAGTACGCGTTCAGCCCCTGCTCCCGTTCCCGTTCCCGTTGCTTGTCTGTTTCTGATGCTCCCTTTCCCGTTCCCGTTGCTCGTATTTCAGTTGGATCCGCGGGAGTGAGAACAACATCTATACAAAATTTCATCTCAATCGGATGGACCGTTCGGGAACGCATAAAGGACAAACAAACAAACAATCAAACAAACATTGTCTTTTATATATATATATATATATATGAGTTTAGCACCATATACCAGGGACCCGCTGTAATGCAGTGGCTAGCAAGCTTACATGTCGACCTGTCGATGGTCATGTATTTGTTTCCACATCGAAATAGATTCTATGAGGCGACTTCATATGAACACCTTTAAAAGTGTGATATAAATTACCATAGCCATGCCATTGCCTTATAATCTGTTAATACTGCAGTTAAAGATGTCAAGAGTGTTTAGCATGTGACATCACGGTGCAGACGAACATGGTCACGACATAAGGGCAGTTTAAAGATGGCGGCCCCACTTTTGACATGCAAAGAAATGGACTAGCGTTCTGTTATCCGTTTTGTGATCAGTGAAGGGGTGAAACCTATAGCAATTCATCGGCGAATTTAGGTTCAGTATGGTGATGCATGCCTGTCAGTCCAGCAAGTGTATGTGTGGAGTAGGAGGGTTTTTAAAACCCGGCGTGGGCCCTTCTTTTTTGGAAAAAAGGTTTTTTTTTTTAAAAAAAAAAAAGGTGGGGT
>JACEFZ010019586.1:0-10873 GCA_014155875.1 Cepaea nemoralis
TCCCTTGGGGTGCTCATGTCCTAGCTAGTAGATGATGTCCCATTGATGTTTTCATGTCCTCGCTAGTAGATGATGTCTCATTGATGTTCTCATGTCCTAGCTAGTAGATGATGCCTCATTGGTGTGCTCATGTCCTAGCTAGTAGATGATGTCCCATTGGTGTTCTCATGTCCTAGCTAATAGATGATGTCCCATTGGTGTTCTCATGTCCTAGCTAGTAGATGATGTCCCATTGGTGTTCTCATGTCCTAGATAGTTGTTAATGTCCCATTTAATTGCTCATATTCTAGATAGTTAATGATGTCCCATTGATGTTCTCATGTCCTAGCTAGTAGATGATGTCCCATTGGTGTGCTCATGTCTAGATAGTTTATGATGTCCCATTGATGTTCTTATGTCCTAGCTAGTAGATGATGTCCCATTTGTGTGCTCATGTCCTAGATAGTTGATGATGTCCCATTGATGTGCTCATGTGCCAGATAGTTGACGTCCCATTGATATGCTCATGCCTCAGGTTACATAGAAGAGACCAACGATCCGTTTACCTGCCAGGTAAACCCACACACCAGCTGCACGGAGTTCATGTACCTGTGGACTGTGGGCATGGACGGCGAGTGCATGTACCCGGACACGGGCGTCCGCATCGGGGAGACCGGCTACCAGACCTTCATCATCCAGGTGCGCTAGCTTTTATCTGTCATTGTCGTACCAGACCTTCATCATCCAGGTTCGCTAGCTTTCATCTGTCATTGTCGTACCAGACCTTCATCATCCAGGTGCGCTAGCTTTCATCTGTCATTGTCGTACCAGACCTTCATCATCCAGGTGCGCTAGCTTTCATCTGTCATTGTCGTACCAGACCTTCATCATCCAGGTGCGCTAACTTTCATCTGTCATTGTCGTACCAGACCTTCATCATCCAGGTGCGCTAGCTTTCATCTGTCATTGTCGTACCAGACCTTCATCATCCAGGTGCGCTAGCTTTCATCTGTCATTGTCGTACCAGACCTTCATCATCCAGGTTCGCTAGCTTTCATCTGTCATTGTCGTACCAGACCTTCATCATCCAGGTGCGCTAGCTTTCATCTGTCATTGTCGTACCAGACCTTAATCATCCAGGTGCGCTAGCTTTCATCTGTCATTGTCGTACCAGACCTTCATCATCCAGGTTCGCTAGCTTTCATCTGTCATTGTCGTACCAGACCTTCATCATCCAGGTGCGCTAACTTTCATCTGTCATTGTCGTACCAGACCTTCATCATCCAGGACGCTAGCTTTCATCTGTCATTGTCGTACCAGACCTTCATCATCCAGGTGCGCTAACTTTCATCTGTCATTGTCGTGCCAGACCTTCATCATCCAGGTGCGCTAACTTTCATCTGTCATTGTCGTGCCAGACCTTCATCATCCAGGTGCGCTAGCTTTCATCTGTCATTGTCGTACCAGACCTTCATCATCCAGGTGCGCTAGCTTTCATCTGTCATTGTCGTACAGCAGATGTAAACCTGTGATCTAGCATTATACTCTCTATGTACATCTGTGACCAACCAGTGTCTTATATGTGTAAATATGTGACCTATCAGTGTGCTCTATATGTAGATATGAACGAACGAACGAACGAACCTTTATTTTCAAAGGGTAACAAATTGGGCACGCTTTCGTCTTACATTCAGCCCTTCCAATCACTCATCTTTCGTTCATCAATAGTGCATGATGCATTCACATAGGGAAAAAAAACATTGTCAAATAAATGTTGTAATCATAAACAATGCATATGACCATGTTATGAGACACATCCTCCACCCACCCACCCACACATCCCTCACACAGAGATCCCCCTCACCCAAACACACACACACAGGCACACATACATTCCCCCACTCACATACCCATTCCGTCCAGGCCCATAGTCTACACACACAAACCCTTACCCATCCCATAACCCACACACACTCACCCACCCGCATATCCTCCACCACCCACACATCCCCAACTACCCAGCCAAACACACATCCCCAAACCACATATCCCTTCACCCACACACACATCCCACGCCAACCTACACATCCCGCACCTACCCACACACACATCCTGCACCCACCCACACATCCCCCACTTACACACATCCCACACCCACCCACACACACACTCCGTGTGTGAATCTGTAACCAATCATTGTGCTCCATGTGTAAATCTGTGACCTATCACTGTGCTCTATATGTACATCTGTGACCTATCACTGTGCTCCATGTGTAAATCTGTGACCTATCACTGTGCTCCATGTGTAAATCTGTGACCTATCAGTGTGATCTATATGTAAATCTGTGACCTATCAGTGTGATCTATATGTAAATCTGTGACCTATCACCGTACTCCATGTGTAAATCTGTGACCTATCACCGTGCGCCATGTGTACATCTGTGACCTATCAGTGTGCTCTATATGTGTATCTGTGACCTATCAGTGTGCTCTATATATAAATATGTGACCTATCACCGTGCTTTATGTGTAAATCTGTGACCTATCAGTGTGATCTATATGTAAATCTGTGACCTATCACCGTGCTTTATGTGTAAATCTGTGACCTATCAGTGTGATCTATATGTAAATCTGTGACCTATCACCGTGCTCCATGTGTAAATCTGTGACCTATCACCGTGCTCCATGTGTACATCTGTGACCTATCAGTGTGCTCTATATGTGTATCTGTGACCTATCAGTGTGCTCTATATGTACATCTGTGACCTATCACGGTGCTCCATGTGTAAATCTGTGACCTATCAGTGTACCCTATATGTAAATCTGTGACCTATCAGTGTGATCTATATGTAAATCTGTGACCTATCGGTTTGTTCAATATGTAAATATCTGTGACTTTTCAGTTTGTTCAATATGTAAATATCTGTGACCTATCAGTTTGTTCAATATGTAAATGTCTGTGACCTATCAGTTTGTTCAATGTGTAAATATCTGTGACCTATCAGTGTGTCCTATATGTAAATCTGTGATCAATCGCTATAGTCCAAGTGTGTATTAGCTAAGTTTGCTATATAATCACAGATACAATCTGGGAATAGACCATTGTGTGTGAATATGTCCACAAACATCGTGTCATGCCTGTCAACAGCATATCCTGTCTGCTTCCGTGACTCCTTATTGTCTCCTTCCATCTCTCTGCCATTCTCTATATCTTTTCTCTTTGTCATTCTATGTTTCCCATCTCTGTGCCATTCTATATATATTTTCTCTCTGTCCTTCTATTTTTCCCTTCTCTATGTCATCCTCTATATCTTTTCTATCTGTCATTCTGTTTCCCTTATCTGTGTCATTCACTGCATCTCATCTCTCTGCCAGTCTCTATTTCTCATCTCTCTGCCAGTCTCTATTACTCATCTCTCTGCCAGTCTCTATGACTCATCTCTCTGCCATAGACTATTTTTTTTTTCTATCTGCCATTCCCTGTATCTTGTCTCCCAATCATTCTCTCTAACTTCTCTCTCTCTCTCTCTCTCTCTCTCTCTCTCTCTCTCTCTCTCTCTCTCTCTCTCTCTCTCTCTCTCTCTCTCTCTCTCTCATTCTCTGTTTTATTTCTCACAACCGTTCGTTCACCCTCATTTTCTGCATGTTTTCCTCTGTTGTCCTATTGTATTCCCATTGTACTCATCATTTACCATACATGCAGAAGAAATCATGATGTGCACCTATATATGGTCATGCGTGTACACTAATCTGTATCATGCTCTCTTTGATCGACAGTACCACTGGTCCAACAATGAGCTCAGAAGTGATATGACCGACAACTCGGGCCTGACCCTTCATATCACCCCCAACCTGTAAGTAGACAGTAGACCCTACATCTACACATCACCCCAACCTGTAAGTAGACAGTAGACCCTACATCTACACATCACCCCAGCCTGTAAGTAGACAGTAGACCCTACATCTACACATCACCCCAACATGTAAGTAGACAGTAGACCCTACATCTACACATCACCCCCAACCTGTAAGTAGACAGTAGACCCTACATCTACACATCACCCCCAACCTGTAAGTAGACAGTAGACCCTACATCTACACATCACCCCAACATGTAAGTAGACAGTAGACCCTACATCTACACATCACCCCCAACCTGTAAGTAGACAGTAGACCCTACATCTACACATCACCCCAACATGTAAGTAGACAGTAGACCCTACATCTACACATCACCCCAACCTGTAAGTAGACAGTAGACCCTACATCTACACATCACCCCAACCTGTAAGTAGACAGTAGACCCTACATCTACACATCACCCCAACCTGTAAGTAGACAGTAGACCCTACATCTACACATCACCCCAACATGTAAGCAGACAGTAGACCCTACATCTACACATCACCCCAACCTGTAAGTAGACAGTAGACCCTACATCTACACATCACCCCAAGCCTGTAAGTAGACAGTAGACCCTACATCTACACATCACCCCAGCCTGTAAGTAGACAGTAGACCCTACATCTACACATCACCCCAACATGTAAGTAGACAGTAGACCCTACATCTACACATCACCCCCAACCTGTAAGTAGACAGTAGACCCTACATCTACACATCACCCCCAACCTGTAAGTAGACAGTAGACCCTACATCTACACATCACCCCAGCCTGTAAGTAGACAGTAGACCCTACATCTACACATCACCCCAGCCTGTAAGTGACAGTAGACCCTACATCTACACATCACCCCAACATGTAAGTAGACAGTAGACCCTACATCTACACATCACCCCCAACCTGTAAGTAGACAGTAGACCCTACATCTACACATCATCCCCAACCTGTAAGCAGACAGTAGACCCTATATCCACACATCATTTTCAACCTGTACGTAGAGAGTAGACTCTACATCTACACCACATCACTAGTTTGTAAGTAGACAGTAGACCCTACATCGACACTACATCGCCAACATGTAAGTAGCCAGTAGACCCTACATCGACACTACATCGCCAACATGTAAGTAGACAGTAAACGCGATAACTACACAACGAACCCAGTGTGTAAGTCGGCTTACAATCACATGTCATTGACATGTATAATTCTCGAAAACCGTCACAGCGCTGTTTTTAAATTCCCCGAACTACCCCTCCAGTTTACAACAAGCGCCAACAATCACCAACATACTTAAATTTAAAATATAGGAAAGAAAGGATTCATTCATTCATTATGTGCCATGACTATACGCGTGGGCGGTCATGTTCTGCCATCTCGCTCGATCATCAGAGCCGTGGATCACCTCCGTGTTTCTGTCTCGACCATGCCATGTGGCCAAGCCATCCAGGTATTTAATTCTTGGTCTTCCCCTTGTTCTGTTCCCCTTGATCTTGCCATTTGTCACCAAGTTCTCCAATTCATTTCTTCTCATTAAATGACCAAAAAATTTTGACTGTCTACATCTAATGTCTCTAATCAGTTTACGATCTTCATTTGTTTCTTGAAGGACTTGTTCATTGGTTTTTCTTTCTGTCCATGGTATTCTTTGCATTTTCCTCAGAAACCACATCTCAACAGCCATCAGATGTTTTCCTGCTTGTCTGTTCATTGTCTACGCCTCACATCCATATAAAATTACAGGTTATATGTATCACCTCAACACTCTTTTTCTCGTTCCATTTCATATCTTTTTATTGGTCAGTATGTTTTTCACCTTGAAAAAGGGTACCTTCGCCATGGCAATTCTTGTTCTAATCTCTTCAAGGCATCTCCCTTCAGATGTCATGACTGTTCCGAGATAGTTGTACCGATTCACTTGTTTAAGAATATGCCCATTTACTTATATATTACATTGTGGTATTTTTTCCTTTCTAGTGACGACCATAATCTGTGTCTTCTTACAATTTAATTCTACCCCCAGTTGTTCACTGTGTGCAACAACCGCATCTACTAAATTTTGTAGGTCCTATTCATTGTCTGACAATCAAGACTGTATCATCTGCAGTATCTAATGTTATTGATGTATCGTCCCCCCAATGTTGATTACTTCCATATCTTCTATATTTCTGAAAATATGTTCACTGTACAGGGAAAAAAGATCTGGAGACATTACACATCCCTGTCTCACACCTCTCTTAATAGGCTGATATTGACCTACTTCATTATCAATTCTTATGGCAGCTTGTTTCCAATATATGTGTTTTTCACAAGTCTAAGGTCTTTTCCATCAATTTGAAAGATTAGCGGGAGAATAAAGACAAAGGATACGTTTACATCACCAAAAATGGAAATCCCGCGTATTCCGAAAACGAACTGCTCTATCCCTAAGATAGTTTGCAACAAGCGTTGTGAATGGACGTGACGTTGTAGGAAACAAAGGCGATCGAGGCTTTAACATGGCGTGGCCAGCAGCAAAGTGTCATTGTACCAAACCAAGACCTTCACGAACTAACGTAAGAGAAGAAGGACCACGGAGCAGGCCGGCATGGTAACCTACCTCTCCATACTAAAATAATAATAATAATAATAATAATAATAATAGAAGAGACGAAACACCAGCCTATAAATATGCAGCCCACGAACTTGGAAACGAAAAACCAAGGCGAGGAACCTGAACTCTGCTGACGTTAGAGTAGCATATGTAGAGAATATTTTAAAATAGGGTTTTTATCTTGTGAAATCATCACATTTGGAGACAGCTTGACAAGACGAATCCAACAGTATCTCAATGAAGTCAGTACATTAATTCTAAGCGGAGTTATTAATATTTTTGTGTCGTTATTTACAACCTGGAAGTATAATAATGGCATCTTGAGAAATAGGGGAATTTTTATCGCGGCTCAATCAATTGGAAGCTGAGATATTCTGCCTTCTAGTACTGTGACTTGTTTATTTTTAAACCCACAACATAGTACCATATTTTATTGCGTCCGGGGTGGCGAGGCCTAACTTGACGTATTATCTATTTTTCAATAAGATGTGACGTGACCTATAGTGCATTCACATTTGTTTGCCTCAATATAAACATCCATATCTCAGTAATAAACTGAGGGAAAATTATGAGATTTAGTATATAACCTATCATTATGTCCACCCAACAAAACAATTTTTGTTCTGGAGATTTTATAGCAGATTTCAAAGTTTGTTTATATCCGGTATATAATTTACGGGTCTGGGATGAAATTCATAATTTTAAATGATTACAGCGCAGCCAGACAATCAGCGCTCAGTGTTGAATATTTTACGTTTTTCACGGGATTGGCCTTATGCCAATTCCCCACGTTGTTTAAACTAGGACTGTTCAGAGGTGTCTCAAAATGTGGGTTATTTCATGAAACCTGATTAATATGTTTGTTTTTTGTTTTTAAATCTTACCACTTATCGCTAACATTGAAATGTGTGAATATTTTTCAATGGGACTGAATGCGAAATTGTGTATACACTTCAAAGAATCGCTATGAAGTTGTACACATATTTTTGTCAATAAGCTGATCACAGGAAACTGTTTTATACTATTACAAATTCCGAAAAAAGAACAGTGCATGCATTGGGTTTGAATAAACGGTCATTTCGTCGATGGGTGCAAGAATCTGGAATTAAACCACCACGCAATAACCAAACGGTAGGTAGAAAGATTATTGTAGACAGCTTTGACAAAGATGTCATAAGGCAAGATATTATAAAAATGCTTTTAAAAGTCGCTTAAAATTCGTAAGGGTCGACTTCATTGCACCGGGTTCTATCCCATATGGCTCGGTCTCTTTCCGCAGCGCAGAAAGCATCGCACAAAGCACGAACTCCGCAGCTCTAGCGACGACCCACAGAAGTCTCCGAAAAATTTAACTCGTGAACCGAAGGATGCGGCCCGGAATCGAACCCACGACCTTTGGAGCCCGAGTCAAAAGGCTTGACCACTTCGCCAAGGAGCATACTAAAATTATAAATATTTAGGATTTTATATCCAGGATTATCCAGCATTATAAAAATGATGGATGCCAAAGAAACAGTGACTGTGAGAAAACTTTGGGTTTGGTTGAGAAAAAACAATAACATAGAAAATTATAAGGACATTATCTTCACTTTTTGAAAGTACAAGGGCGGTAGAAATATTCTTTGCGAGCAACCGCAATCAGGAGCCATGAGAAGCAGATACCTACGTGAAATAAGGGAAATGCGCAAAGTAAATTATGGCATAATGTGTTTGGATGAAATGTAGATCAATGCACACCACACAAGTAATAAGGAATGGCAATCAGTGGATGGACAGATAAAGCGATATGTGCCCAGTAGTATAGGACAGCTTTTGGTCATGGCCCATGCTGGTAATACGCATAATGGCTTACAACAGAATGCTGGGCTCGTGTTCGTATCAAAGCATACAGACAATAGGGATTATCCTAATAAGATGAATGGTAATGTACTTAGAGATTGGCTCGAGAATACTGTGCTTCCATCCCTAGATAGACCGTCGTGTCCAATTATGGCCAATGCATGATATCAATGTTGTTGCCCAAGAAGACAAAATACCTACAGCATCGAGCACAAAGGGAGCAATAAAATATGGCTCCGAATGGAAAACATACCATTTCCAGAAACGTATTTCTAGCTAGAATTGTTGTCCCTTGTAAAACAGACACCAAAAGTCAAGAAATATCAAATCGACAAGTTGATAGAAGAGCATCGTCATGAGTGCTTGAGACTTCCGCCGTACCATTCTCATTTTACCCTATAGAACTTGTGTGGGCTAAAATTAAAGGACAGATGGCAGCTGACAATACTGTACGCAAATTGTCTGACGTCAAGATACTAATCCAGTCCGCGCTATTTAATATTGATAAAAGTTACTGGAAAAATGTGAGGACCAAGTGTTGAAAGAGGAAGAGGATTATTGGAGAAGGGATGGATTGAATTTTATGCAACCGAGAGCAGTCATCAACCTACTGGAATCGTCCGACACAGATTAAGGTCTGAGCAGATCGCAGACCTTAATCCACGTGCACACCAACTGGGATATTTTGCTACAAATATTCAGAAGAATTGCAGGTCCTAAACATTACAGCATCGTCATAAACAATACAACTTGTTAATGGCAACAGTTTGTATTCCACAGTGACAATTTTCAATTCCGTGAGCCCTCAACGGTGACAAACAACTGACATTAAAAAAACAAAAAGCTCTAGACGCATCGAATACCAACCGAAGAGTAATATTGCGGTGTTAACTGACATATTGTGGAATAACAAGAAACGTGAGAAGAAACACGTTGTCAAATGAGGGGACAACACACGAACATACGAATCATTCTATAAACTTCAATGAAAAGAGGACCAACATCTTGACCGTTAAGAAGGAAGCCCACTATAGAGACATTCACAGCTATATTAGTCGTGCAAAACATGTAATCATGTTCCGTCTCAGCAGAGCAGACAATGCACCCACTCCCATACGAATCTAGATACGCCTTGTGTTTGTCATCCGAACTGGCGGGGGCCTTGCTTACCATGTGTTACTGTAAAACAAGTTTGTTAGCCGAGAAATCACTAGTTTTTCATCAAAACATCACATAAATAAAGCCGCTTTTCATGATTTAAGTTGCTTTTGGACCTATCAAAGACATATTCTTTGGGTGGGGGTAAATATAAGACGGAAGGAAAATTTTCATAATGATGCAACAGACAGTTTTCAAAATAATTGATCGTGAGTGACGGCATTCATTTCTGGACATACTATAATTAACAATTTAAAATGGCCGCCACTTGTTTATTATTCATTAAAAGTCTGTCGCATTGCAAACAAACCTGGTAAAATGTATATTTTATTATGCGTTTTGGTAACAGGAAAGTAAAGGTCACATTTCTCTTTCGATAGAATGTAGAGAGGATTGACTTCATTGCACAGGGTTTTACCCCATGTGGCTCAATCTCTTTCCGCAGGGCGACCTGCCGAAAGCATCGACAAAGCACGAGAGTCTCCATGTCTCCGAGAAAAATGCACACGACTTTTAAGACTTTTTGATAGGATGTGCTGTGACCTAATTAACAGTTAAAAATAGCTGCCCATTTATATTAATTAAATGTCATGTGAAATGTTTGTCGTTAGTGAAAGAACAATTCATGAAAATGTACTCATATTGTCTTAATGTACCCACTGCATTGCGACAGCTTTCTTTTGTTGATTAAATAGCATGCATTAATGTAAGTAAATAAGTTTGTAACTGCTGCATAAATTAAGCCGCAGTTAATTAATTATTAAAATCTTAAACACTAAAAAATAAAAATATTAATTAAATATTCCATCTGCAAATCTAACCATTAGAGAACTCCTGTTTGCGGACGACCAAGCACTAATAGCAAAATCAGAAGCTGAATTACAAGACCACTTGAATAGTCTAAACGAAATGTGTAGGGAATATAACATGAAAATTAGCACAAGCAAAACAGAGGTATTGACTATAACTAAAGAAGAAAAAGCAACAACGATTCACCTAAACGAACATCCCATGAAACAAGTAAAGATTTTCAAGTACCTAGGAAGTATAATATCATCAAATGGCAAATCAGAAGACGAGATCGAAAATAGATGCAATAAGGCAAACCAACTCATTGGACAAATGGCACCAATACTAAAGAACAAACATGTCATCAATAACTACTAAGAAAGCACTTTACAACACAATCCTCCTACCAACTATATGTTACCAATGCCAAACCTGGACAATGACAGAAACAGAGAAAAGAAAAATCACAACAACAGAAATGAGATTCCTGAGAAGAATACTCAATGTATCAAGAAGAGATCAGATCAGAAATGAAGAAATCAGGACTAAAAAGGTGTTTTTGGGGGGGTTTTAATAAGCCCCCGCCCCCCTTTAAAAAAAATTTAAAAAAAATT
>JACEFZ010019587.1:0-10922 GCA_014155875.1 Cepaea nemoralis
ATTTTTTTTTTTTGCCCTTTTTTAAAAAACTGCTGCCAGCAAGTCTGTGGCGCTCAGCCCGTCCACTAACCGTGACCATAAATCGTTCCTTAGTTTACTTTCTTTTGTGTGTGGTTGGATATGATGCTTTTATTATTATTATTATTATTATTATTATTATTATTAAAGGACTCACTGCTTCCCACACTATTAGAGCTTCCTCTGCCTCTTTATATAACACTAGGACTAGTTCACTTTGAAGGACATCTCCCTCTGTAGAGCAGTACAACAGTCCTGTCCATCTTGTTTATAGAAAATATTTGCTTGCTCCGTTCCATCCTGCTTCCCATAATCCCAAAATGTTAACCTTACAATATTCCATTTCCCCTAATCAGAGTAGTGCTGTTGTTTCCAAGTCGTACATAGTTCTAATATTCCCAGGTGTCCAGTCTAGAGATTTTCCTTGGTGAAAGGCGGTAAATCGGTGATCCAGACCCCTCACGCCTTTCTCCACATAGCGTCATATTCCTTCTAGGAGAAGAGGCTACTTTCATCCAGTCTTCCAGCCTTTTCTTGTCACGTGTCTACGGTTGGTTGAGTTTTACAGCTATAGTGTTGTACGGAATGGGGAAGCCAGCCCCACGTGTTCACATCACCACCGAGACGGATTGATTCCACTGAAAAGGGCTGTGATGGTCCAGTCAGCTGACATCAGATAATTCCACTGACCAGGGCTGACAGGTCCAGTCAGCTGACATGGGTATCAGAGAATTCCACTGACCAGGGCTGACAGGTCCAGTCAGCTGACACGGGTATCAGAGAATTCCACTGACCAGGGCTGCCAGGTCCAGTCAGCTGACATCAGAGAATTCCACTAACCAGGGCTGGCAGGTCCAGTCAGCTGACATGGGTATCAGAGAATTCCACTGACCAGGGCTGCCAGGTCCAGTCAGCTGACATGGGTATCAGAGAATTCCACTGACCAGGGCTGCCAGGTCCAGTCAGCTGACATGGGTATCAGAGAATTCCACTGACCAGGGCTGCCAGGTCCAGTCAGCTGACATGGGTATCAGAGAATTCCACTGACCAGGGCTACCAACACAACACATATGGTTTAAAAGACAAAAATGGGAATATGATAAATACCAATGAGGAAATGTGCAAGACATAGAAAGAATATTTTGTTGAATTACTAAATTGTGTAGCTCCAAGTAACACTTTCCCACAGGAAGAGGTTCTAACGTGTGAACCACAAATTGAAGAACCTGCATTTGAAGAAATCCTATATGTAATCACACGACTTAACAATAAGGCAACAGGGGCTGATGGAATTGCTGCTGAATTTATAAAGGCAGGTGGCCATGCATTACATCTAAAGCTTTACGAACTAATAATAAAAATCTGGAGGACAGAAGAATTACCCCATGACTGGAAAGTGTCATTATTGATACCTATCTTTAAGAAAGGAGACAAGTTCCAATGTGAAAATTATAGAGGAATATCACTACTGTCCACAAGCTATAAGATACTATCCGCAGTATTACTAAATAGACTAAAACCATATTCAGAAGACATATTAGGTGACTACCAGGCAGGGTTTTAGACAATACAGATCAACAATAGATCAGATATTTATCTTACGACATATAAGCCGAGAAAAATTGGGAATACAAAAGAGATCTCCATAACATTTTTGTGGATTTTAAAAAGGCCTATGATAGAAAGCTATGCACGAATTTGGAATACCAAGGAAGTTAATCAACATGACCAGACTATACATGGAAGATGCTTATAATATAGTAACATATAAAGGCAGGAAATCAGATCTTTTCCAAATAACATCTGGCTTGAAACAAGGTGATGACTATCGCCGCTACTCTTCAATCTGGCTCTAGAGAAAGTTGTAAGGAAGGTAAAGGAGGAATGTGATATTGGAGGAACATCCAAGCTGCTTGGCTGTGCAGTTGATATAGATATTATAGGGGAAATGAACAAATGACATAGGAAATATTGACTCACTTAAAGGAAAATCCCAACAGATGGGGCTGGTTATCAAACAAGATAAGACAGAATATATGATAATTTCAAGAGAAGGAATGGTTACAAACTCTGGCCACATACAAATAGATAATATGACCATTAAAAGAACGGAAACATACAAATACCTGGGTACAATCTTCAACTGCTCCAACATCATAAGGGAAGAAATACAAACTAGAATCAATTCTGGAAATAAGATATACTATGCACTACAATCAATCAATCATGTGCCATGCCGGAAAGCGTGGGCGGTCATGATTCGCCATTTCACTCGTTCACCAGAGTCGTGGATCAGCTCAGTGTTCCTGTCTCGTCCATGCCATGTGGCCAAGCCATCCAGGTATTTTCCTCTCAGTCTTCCTCTTGGTCTGTTCCCTTCGATCTTGCCAGCTGTCACTAAATTCTCCAGTCCATTTCTTCTCAATAACATGTCCAAAAAATTTTGACTGTCTACGTCTAATTTCTCTAATCAATCTACGATTTTTATTTGTCTCTTGTAGTACTTGGTCATTGGTTTTTCTATCTGTCCATGGTATTCTTTGCATTTTCCTCAGAAACCACATATCTGCAGCCATCAGATGTTTTTCAGCCTGACTGCACATTGTCCAAGTTTCACATCCATACAAAAGAACAGGCTCTATGTATCCCCTCAACACTCTTTTTCTCGTTTCAATTGACATCATTTTATTGGTCAGAGTGTTTTTCATCTTGCTAAAGGCTACTTTCGCAATGGCGATTCTTGTTCTAATCTCTTCAAGTCATCTGCCATCAGATGTTATGACTTTTCCGAGATAATTGAACCGATTCACTTGTTGAAGAATATTCCCATTCACTTGTATATTACATTGTGGTGCTTCGTGCTTCCTAGTGACGACCATAACCTGTGTCTTCCTACAATTTAATTCCAACCCCAGCTGCTCACTGTGTACAACCACAGCGTCTACTAATTGTTGCAGATCCTGTGCATTGTCTGCAATCAATACTGTAGTAGACACCTTGCAGTCTTGACAGACCAAAGTATGTGAGTGGAATGTGGCCAATATTCCATCACAATGTCTGGGCAGAGCTTCAGAGAATCATGTGATGCCCAAACGACATGACCTCTCTCTCGGCCTAGTCTTGTGTATTCCAGAGGAATGGGTAACCAATACGTCTGGCACAAGGTAGGCTGCAGACGCTGGCGGCTCAGCGTCAGTCCACCGAGACCTCACCACCACGAGCCGGTGGAGAGTTATGGCCAGACCCTGACACCCAAGGGACCCGGCTTAGAGGCGTTCAGCCATGTCCCACAGGTGAGGGCCTTGTACGAGCCCGGACCATGAGGGCGCGCACATCTGTCGATCACAAGTGTCCGGACCTGTGTAAAGCGTGCACTATCGTCAGACTCCCCACCTGACTTATAGCGGTCCCCGCGACCAGCGGGAATAGGCCCGCCATAGCTACCGCAGGAGATATTGCCTGTCTATTTGCAAGCAAATCACCCATACTTCCACTGTGCGGATCTCGCGACCAGCGAGAATAGGCCCGCCGGAGATTATGCTCGTCTGCTGCGAACAAATCTCTACCAAGAGACTGAATAAGTAAAGAAACGATAAAAGTCAATACTGTAATCAATACTGTATCATCTGCATATCTAATGTTATTTATGTTTCGTCCTCCAATGCTGATTCCATTTAGGTCTTCTACATTTCTGAAAATATTTTCACTGTATAGGGAAAAAAGATCTGGAGACATTACACATCCCTGCCTAACACCTCTCTTAATAGGTTGATATTGTCCTACTTCATTATCAATCCTTATGGCAGCTTGTTGTTTCCAATATATGTTTTTTTATAAGTCTAATGTCTTTCCCATCAATTTGTAGATCTGCAAGCATATCCACAATGTAGACATGTCTAACTCTATCAAAAGCCTTTGTGTAGTCAATAAAGCAAAGATGTATATCCTTGTTTACTTCTAAAGCACGTTCAATAACTGTTCGCAGCATATACACAGCATTTACTGTACCCTTTCCTTCTACAAACCCACATTGTTCTTCCCCTATTTCAGGTTGTATTTTCTTCCTCACTCTTTGCATGATAATTCGTAACAAAATCTTTGTGATATGACTCATTATACTAATTGTTCTATGTTGATCACATTCTAAGGTTCCTGATTTCTTTGGGATTGCAATAAATACAGAATTACATAATTTAGAAGGTATATCTCCAGTATCATATAATGTGTTCAGCAGTCTAGTGACTTGCTCTAGTCCAAATTCTTCTAAAGCTTTAATCATTTCTGTTGTGATGTTATCTGCACCGGAGGCCTTGCCAGCTTTCATATGCTTAAGAACATTTTGAACCTCCATCTTTAAAATTTCTGGTCCTTCATTATTAAATCTAATAGCATACTGTTCCTCTCTGTTATCATTATACAGGTCTTTCACATAATCTGTCCATACATGTAGAATCTGATCTTTTTCTATTATGATTTTGCCATCTTTAGTTTTTAGACAGCCTGTTGATGTACTTGTTCTTTTATTAGTAAGTTCCTGAATTATTTTGTGCACTAATTTGGTATTTTGACTGTTGTGTTGTTTTTCAATTTCTAAGCACTTTTCCTCAAGCCATGATTCTTTTGCCTTCCTACATAATACTCTGACTTGTCTGTGAATTTCTTCATATTTGGCAGGATTATTTTTGTTGAGTCTTCTTGTTTCCATTAAGTGTAAAATTTCCTCAGTCATCCATTTCTTACGACCCACCTTCTTTAATTTTGGAATAGTTGTTTCTGCAGCCACATTGATTGAATTCTTTAACATTTCCCATTGATCATCCACATCCTGGAATAGGATCTCTAGATCAGACAATATTTCAAATCTGTTCTGTACTTCTATGTTGAATTTGTTTTGTATTTCCTTGTCATTACTCAATGTACACAAGTCATATTTAGTGTTTCCTGTTATATACTTGACTTTCTTCAACTTTATCCTCAATGTTCCTGTGAGTAATCTGTGATCACTATAACAATCAGCACTGGGAACTGTTTTTGCTATTGTTAGCGCGTTTCTAAATCTTCTGCTAATGAGAATGTAGTCAATCTGGTTTCTAATCCTGCTATCAGGACTCCTCCAGGTCCATAATCATCTAGGGTGTTGCTTGAACCAGGTGTTTCCTACAATCATTTCCTGTTCTTTTGCCCACTCTACTAGTCTGTTTCCTCTTTCATTTCTCTCTCCTAAACCATAATTTCCTACTGTGTATCTATCACCTTGATTTCCTACTTTTGCATTGAAGTCCCCTATTATGATGTTTATTTCTGAATTTTTACATTTCTTTAAGGCAGACTCTATGTCATTATAAAATTCCTTTACACTATCTTCACTGGACTCTCCTGTTGGAGCATATACCTGAATAACATTTATGTTAAATTTAACTAGTAGAACTCTGTCCGACACGGCCCAATATCCCTGAACAGTCGTTGATGTTTTCCGGTCCAAAATTATTGCTACTCCCCTATGTCGATCTTCACCTCCAGAATAAATAATCTTAAAATCTTTATGTATCTTGATGCCTGCTCCTGTCCATCTCGTTTCGCACATACCTACAACATCTACTAAAATCAAATGCGCTATCTCGTAACACCAAAATCACAATATACAAAACACTTATCAGACCAGTTGCGCTGTATGGCTCTGAAACCTGGAGTACAACGAAAGGAAACGAAACCTTGTTACAAACCTTTAAAAACAAAGTTTTATGACGCATCTTTGGACCCATTAGGGATACACAAAGTGGAGAGTGGAAAAGAAGAAGTAACAAAGACATTTATGAACTGTTTAAGTCCCCGCTAATCACTGGTATTATGAAGGCTAAGTCTAAAATGGCTGGGGCATATAGAAAGAATGGAAGACAATAGGGAAACAAAATTTGCTTACACTCAGGAAATAAATGACCGTAGACCCCGAGGTAGACCAAGAAGACGGCGGAGAGATAATATATATATACAGACCTACAAGCACTTGGAATCAACGACTGGCAAGAGAAGGTCAACCAGAGAGACGAATGGAGACGGATTGTATCTGCAGCAAAGAACCTCAATGGCTCGGAACGCTGAAGAAGAAGAAGAAGATTTTCTTTTTTACAGGACATCGCTGTCAACACCAGCGTTTTACTGCTGTTGTTGATGTCTTGACAAGTTTACGTTCAGTAGTTTGCCTTTGATTTCTGAACGACCGGCTCCCATTCCAATTCGCCAAAACCCAGCGCAACGCGGTCTGCTGTCAAATCGCACAGCAGCTGTGTTTCGAACGCGGGTAAGTGGGATTACGAACCGCGCCCAAAACACCTTCGCCATGCAGCCGGCAGGTGCTGGCTGGTCTATACCAGTGGTTCTCAACCTTTTTTGGCCCGTGCCACCCTTCACCATATTTTCAGAACGTCATTCCCCCCTTTCGAATTTCCTACCTAAAGATTCCTCCGCCCCCGCCCCCGCTCCTACACAGTATACGTAATCATGGAAGCTAAATTTAAATGCACATACTAAAACAAGTCTAGACGTCCACATGAAACTTGATTTGTGGGTCTACTTAATTCATAAAATGAAGTTTAGAAGGGTGAGACGTAAAGAACCGTAAATTATGACGGGAAAAACAATATCAAGTAATCGGTTCTTGTATTAACGCGATCTTGAAATAATCTTAATTCAACCCCCCCGCCCCCCGGAAACCCTAAATTCCCCCCTGTGGGTGGGGGTGGGGGGTGGGGAGGGGAATTCCCCACCAGTTGAGAACTACTGGTCTATACAAATATGGGGCTAGCACCAAATACCAAATACCTCTAACACGCAAACAGGTCCTCTTCTCCCCCTCTCTCCACACACACACACACACACACACACACACACACACACACACACACACCCACCCACACACACACACACACACACCCCACCCACACACACACACACACATGTTAAAGATTGGACGGGCACAGGCAGTCTCTGCACGATGAAGAATTTACTATGGAAATGATCGAAGCACCCATGAACATGCCCGGAGTGCAATGATGATAACTGAAGCTGAACTGAACCTAGCTGAGTCAATCAATCAATCAGGTGCCGTCTCCAAAATGAAGATTGGCTGCACCGGATTTTCAACACTGTCGGTCTCTCGCCTTGACTGTACATTCTGTCAGACTTATGTTCGTCAATCTCTTGATGTTATCTTAACACTTGTATCGTTGTCTACCACTTGCTCGTGCCCTCAACCTTGCCCTCCAGTATGGTTTTTATAAGAGTGTTATGTCTTTTAAATATTTAACTTTATATTCTTGACTTTTTTTCATCAACTGTCTTTTCATTCCCAGTTTTTCTAGAAGCTCTGTATTTGATTGTTTCTGTTTCCATGAAGTACGACACATTCTTCTGTATATCCACACTTCCAGGGCATATATTCCACCTTCTAGTTGCTTGTTCAATGTCCAGGCTTCCGCGCCATACAGCAGTGTTGAATATACGTAACATTTGACAATTCTCATGTTTAATGCGTTGATAATCTCTCTCGATGTTAATAATAGTTAATACTAGTTAATACCAGTTCTTGCTGTTGAAAGCATTTTTGGCCATTCCTATTCCCTTTTTGATTTCTATTTCACTTCTGCAACCATCTGTTATTACATGTCCAAGATAGGAGAAACGTGTTACTTGTTCCAGTATCTCCCCGTTTCATGTGACGTTCATTGATGACCTTTGCTTTCCATTGCTAATTATCATAATTTTCGTTTTTAGGATGTTAATATCTAAGCCACATTCTGCACTGTGCCTGTTTACTTCTTCCACTAGGTCTTGCAACTCTTGCTCGCTTTCTGTTAGTAACACGGTATCGTCAGCACATCTAAGATTGTTTATGATTCTTCCATTGATGCTGAGTCCAGGCATTTCGACGTGTTTAAAAGTTGAAGAGGCTTGGGGACAACACACATCCCTGTCGTACATCTTTTTTTATCTTTATGGGTGACGAATAATTATTTCCGCATCTAATTAACGCCATTTGTTCTCAGTACAAGTTACTAATACGTCTAATGTCCTTTCCGCCTACTCCTATGTCTTGAAAGACACGCAATTATTAGTCGTTCATGTTGTACTCCATCAAAAGCTTTCTTGTAGTCTTTAAAACAGACATATATATTTTTCTGAACTTCTATGTATTTTTTAGTTAACATCCTCAAACAGATAATTGCTTCTCTGATGCCGCTGTTTTTGCAGAACCCAAATTGTTCTTCAGCTACTTATTTATCTATTTTATGTTGAATTCTTTCTTGAATGACCTTGAGTAGTATCCTAGTTACATTAGGCTAATAGTTCTGTAATCCTCACACTCAACAGCTCTTGGCTTCTTAGGTAGTGTGATTAAAATGGATGTTTTCAAATCATTGGGAATCTACCCAGTATTATATATATATTTATATATATTTACATAATTCTGTGATAGTATCATTGCCAAAGCTAGATAAGGAGTTTTTCATCTCTATTGTCATCTTGTCAGAACCTGCAGCCTTTCCTTCTTTCATCTTTTTAATATAGCCTTCTCTACTTCAGCCTTTAATATGTTTGGTTCATCTTGAGTATTATACAATGTTGGTCTTTTTTACACTTCAGTCCCATAATAAATAACTCTTCTGTGTATTCTGTCCATGTTTTTATTATGTCGGTTTTATCAATTATAATTTCTCCATCTTTCCCTCTGATACAGCCATTTCCTATTATATTAAGTTTTTTCTTTGTAAATGTTTGTATGTTTTCATGCGATATTTTCGAGTTGTGTTTTACTTCTAGATATATTATGAAGAAAGACATAACATAGTGAACACCGAGAGAGAGAGAGAGAGAGAGAGAGAGAGAGAGACAGAGAGAGACATGGTGAGAGAGACAGAGAGTGACAGGGAGAGAAAGAAAGAGGCAGGGAGAGGTAGAGAGAGAGGTAGAGAGAGAGAGAGAAGAGAGAGAGAGAGAGAGAGAGAGGGGGGGGGGAGACAGAGATAGACAGGGTGAGAAAGACAGAGAGAGAGAGTGACAGGGAGAGACAGAGAGAGACAGGGAGAAGCAGAGAGAGAAACGGAGAGAAAGACAGGAAGAGACAGAGAGAGAGACATGGTGAGAAATACAGAGAGTGACAGGGAGAGAAAGAGAGAGACAGGGAGAGGTAGAGAGAGAGAGAGAGGTAGAGAGAGAGAGAGAGAGAGAGAGAGACGAAGTGAAAGTGAGACGAGAATGTGACGCTAATGTCGGCCAAACAACATTCATGCCATAAAAAAGAGCTACAGGTGTAGACATGCACAATGCTGCATTCGTTACCTATATTTGTGTAGATTTGTGAATCTAGTCAACAATAATAGCATCTACTACTACTACTACTACTACTACTACTACTGCTGCTACTACTACTACTACTACTACTACTACTACTACTACTACTACTACTACTACTACTACTACTACTACTACTACTACTACTACTACTGCTGCTGCTGCTGCTGCTGCTACTACTACTACTACTACTACTACTGATACTACTACTACTACTACTACTACTACTGCTGCTGCTGCTGCTGCTGCTGCTGCTGCTGCTACTACTACTACTACTACTACTACTACTACTACTACTACTACTGCTGCTGCTGCTGCTACTACTACTACTACTACTACTGCTGCTACTACTACTACTACTACTACTACTACTACTACTACTACTGCTGCTGCTGCTGCTGCTGCTACTACTACTACTACTACTACTACTACTACTGCTACTACTACTACTACTACTACTACTACTACTACTACTACTACTACTACTACTGCTGCTGCTGCTGCTGCTGCTGCTGCTGCTACTACTACTACTACTACTACTACTACTGCTGCTGCTGCTGCTACTACTACTACTACTACTACTACTACTACTACTACTAATACTACCACTACTACTGCTACTGCTGCTGCTATTACTACTAATGCAAAACAACAACAACTGCTGCTGCTGCTGCTGCTACTACTACTACTACTACACTACTACTACTACTACTACTACTACTACTACTACTACTAATACTACTACTACTACTACTACTACTACTACTACTACTACTACTACTACTACTACTGCTGCTGCTGCTGCTGCTACTACTACTACTACTACTACTACTACTACTACTGCTGCTGCTGCTGCTACTACTACTACTACTACCACTACTACTGCTACTGCTGCTGCTATTACTACTAATGCAAAACAACAACAACTGCTGCTGCTGCTGCTGCTGCTACTACTACTACTACTACTACTACTACTACTACTACTACTACTACTACTACTACTACTACTACTACTACTACTACTACTACTACTAATGCCACCTTCACCACCATCACCATTACACTAATAATAATAACGATAATAATGATGGTAAAATTAATGATAATATGTGGAACACATCTCAGTCTGGACAAGCCCAGATAGACAAGCATAAACTTTCATCGTTACCTTGCGATGGTGCTGTTCGGCACAGTTTGAAGCGCCTCAGGTAACGATGCCATAAGCGAGGGCACCGGTAGCTCTTGAGTGCAGTAGGCACACGCAGGTGCTTTCATATTTGCAGTCACTTCTGCGCTTTTCATTTTTCACACCAGACGAGCACATTTGCCTGGTAGATGTTACGGGAAAACCTGTTTGCTGGTAGCAATGATTATAAAAAATCAAGGCAACATAGTTTTCCACGAACGGGTCTCTAGTTGATGGGTAAATACAGGACAAAAAAGTGGTTTCTGTTTTTTTACGTGAGCACTCAAGCGGGCCAACAGTGATGTTCGTGAGTAGTATTCTTTCAGGGCATTGCCAGTGGTTTTCTGTCATCTATTGGGATATGGCTTTT
>JACEFZ010019588.1:0-12143 GCA_014155875.1 Cepaea nemoralis
TATATGTAATGGTTTAAAGCGTTCTACACGCTTTATGTTTTTGTTTACATTATCCAAAGACGTCAAAAGATGATGTATTTCAAATGCTTTTAAAATGCTGCAGTATTTACTTTATCTAGTAACTTATCCAAGTCCTAATACATGTTAGAGACCGTGACCACAAATTGTTTGTAAATTTCTTTATTGCTGAGATATCTTACATCATATTGTCTCCAATGTTTGTAGAAAAGTATGCTTCTCATGAGTTTCAAGTTAGTTTAAATTATCAGCAGACAGTGATCTGAGCTGAATCTTTATCTGCACTCCTGAAAACGTTCACAAAATGTAGAGATGATGTAAATTTCTTGTTACTACATATATTATAAATTTCATGTTTCATATTGTGGTCTAGTGAGACCCACGTAGCTTTGTGTATTTTATTGTGAAGAAAAACACTTCTGCCTGTGAAATGGTGATTCCCAACGATATGCTTTATGCATATTTCTTTATTTTTATTCATTACCTCAAGTCCTTGTTTGACCATGACCTCTTCACAACCCATGTATGAAATTCAGATCACCCACACAATTTTCGATATAACCATTGTTTTGACTGCCTATAGTACTTTGAATTACGTACAATTGTGAGGGACGCAGAGGTGTTTCCAAGGCACCAAGGCTTGGTTCTATACTGGCCAAGACCTATTGACGCGTCGCTGAGCGTCCTGGGCAACAGGTCCCTTTGGGGTCCTGGCTAAAGTCAGTAGGATCGTTGATTCCTCCGAAGTCGGAGAGTGTCTGCCTGCACGGCGAGGAACCACCAGTCTGCACACCAATAAGCCAGACATGGGACAACGGATACTCACGCAAACCTCAGGTCCTGTATAACATCACACTGATGTTGGACAACAGGATGTCTTCATCCGGCATACAGGACTTCACGCTGGAGTTCACAGCCAGCGAACACAAGCAAGCAAGCAAGCACGTACAATTGTTTGGCAACTGAATCGTCCTTATTCATTGTTGGTTCGCACAACAGGACCACATTTGTGTGTATTCTATAACTTTATTTTTGTGGTTTTAAATGTTATTGTTACTATTCAGAAAAGGGAAAGTATCTTTTGCAATACATCAATATCACCGAATGTCAGAAACTGTTGACATGTTATATATAACCTGGTCTACTCTGTGGCCGTGAATCATGGAAAGCGAACAAACAATTTAGAAAATCTTGGAGGCAACCAGGATGCGGTTTCTGGGATAGATGCTACAAATACGAGGACGAGTCAATAAGTAAGTCACACAGTTCTGTGGGATGGCAGGTAAATGTAGTTGGTGTTTTCTACAGGTGTAATTAGGTAACATTAACATCGAACTTTATATTCCCGTTCGTCAGGTGGCGCTAGGTGTCTCAAGCTCATGCGCAGCGCATAAACAAAATGGCGACTGTACTTACGGAGTGTACAACCAAAGAACAACATGCTTTTGTGCTTTTTTTTTTTGTGGGCAAAAGGACTGCCTCAAAGGACATTCATAAGGAACTGCTTCCTGTTTATGCTGACTGCCAGTCCGAATCAAAGCGTGCTTCAATGCAATGGAAACATCCTTCTTCGCCTTGTGTCCAAAAATTCAAGGTTACGCCATCAGCAGGGAAGGTTATGCTGACAGTGTTCTGGGATTGTCAAGGAGTGCTTTTAACCAATTTCATCAAGAAAGGTGACTATGTGAGTTCTGAATAGTACTGTGAAGTTCTATCGATGCTTCATGATGCAATTCGAAGAAAACGTCCAGGATGCCTGACTAGAGGCGTGTTGCTTCTTCATGACAATGCCAGACCACATACGGCTCGATTAACTCAGGAGAAAATTAACCAACTAAGGTGGGAAGTTCTGGAACACCCACCTTACAGCCCCGACTTAACCCCTAGCGATATCCACCTTTTTGGTCCACTGAAAACACACCTTGGCAGGAGGCATTTCGCGAATGACGCCGAAGTTGAATGTGAAGTGAAAATGTGGTTTAGAAAACAGAGCACGCAGTTCTATGCAGCTGGTTTGCTTCGAGGCTGACCCAACCTAAAATGGGTACCAGGAAATGTCTTGGGAGGTAAAGACAGCCGGTGTGAGGCTGCCCACATCAGCCAGCCAGTTCCAATTGGTCTATACACATACAGCGTCTGTAAAAGCCCAGCGTCAGTACAGTGTGTTAGAAGGCCCTAGACTTATTTTACGTCTACCTACCACAGTCACAATTCTTTGATCACGTTATGAGAAGAAATAATTTGAGAACTTTGTGACAACTGGCAAGAGTGAGAGGAGGTGAACAAGGGGAAGACAGAGAAGTAAATACCTGGATGGCTTGGCCACGTGGAATGGTCGAGACAAGAACACAGAGCTGATCCACGACTCTGGTAATCGTGTGAGATAGCGAAACATGGCCGCCCACTCTTATTGGCATGGCACTTGATGATGTTGACTACATGCATTCTCATGAATAGAGTGTCCTTCATGCCACGTGACCACCCTTATAATAGTGTTCTTCTGTATGTTCTCTCCGCAAGTTCCACAGCTCTAGTGCTACATACACTCTGTGTTGCCATGGCTGCTCTCCTTCAGACTTCTTTGTAACAGTTTTCATTGCTCTTAGAGAGCCGCGGTAGCCAACTAGCTAGCACTGTGGCCAGCCAATCTGGTGGTGAGGTGTTTGCATTCTCTTCGAGGTGATGATATTCGTTCATTAATCCGGGCTCGGGAGTCGTCCCAGCCTAAAATTACAGGGTATTTCCTGTAAAGGGCACAGATGGAGGTACTCATCACCTCATCCGTGGAGTGTCGACTGGTCTAAATCTGGCGCTGTGGTTTATGTTGTCGTTGTGGCGAGTCAATTATTAGTGCCAAGAGGGTAATCTAGACAAGATATCTTTAGTGCAGTTTGCCACACAAGTCTCTTTAATACCTCCGTCTCAAACTACAGGAATTGTGCTGTATAATCTTTCCCGTGAATCCCAAACGGTGCATAACGCACTGTCATGCTTCTTACATTTGGTATACATCATTCTGAAGAAATCTGGGTTCCACATGGGTTTCTTCTGTTGAATTTAACCCCTGACTGTAATGCATTTATTACTTTTATTACGGGCATTTTCGTCCTTTCAGGGCATTTTGTGAGAAGCATTTTGGAAATGAAGCAGTTTATCAACAACTGGGAAATGTGATTAATCTTCTTTCTAGAGTTAAAGTTCATGATCTGAGGTTCATTATCACAGTATTAGTTATAGTTGAGATGATAGAGTTGAGATTTTAGACTTAAGGTTCATGAGCTGAGGTTTATGAGCTGAGTTTCACGAGTTGAGGTTTACGAACTGAGGTTATAGATTTGATGTTATGGAGTTGATGTATGGAATTGAGGTTCATGAGTTGAGGCTCTAGAACTCAGTTTCGAGAATTCATTTTTAGAGTTCAGGCTGTAACATTGGAGCCCCTGTATTGAGGTTCCAGTGTTGAGTTTCATAATTTAGCTTCTAGATTGGAAGTTCTAGAACCGATGTTCTAAAGCTGATATTCTAAAGCTTGTGTTCTATAATTGAGGTTTTATGTGTGAAGTTCTAGAGTTAAGGCTCTTTTGTTCAGATTCTAAAATTGTGGTTCTTGAGTGGGGGATAATGAGTGAAGGATCATGAGTTGAGGTTCTCGAATTTAAGCTCTAGAGATGAGGTTGAAGTCCAGGTTCATTAGTTGAGGTTAATAAGTTATAGAATTTAAGCTCATGAGCTGAGGTTCTAGAGTTGAAGTTCATGTTTGGAGGTTTTATAGTTAAGATTCTAGAGGTGAAGTTCTGGTGTTAAGAATGTAGGTTCCAGAGTTGAGTTTCTAGATTTGAGGTTTTAGTGTTTACACGTTAGAGCTGAGGTTGTAAGCTTTGAGGTTGATCATCTGTACATTCTTTCTGAGTTGAGATTCTTCAGCTGTAGATTCCCTTGTTTGCTGTCTGGCTGTCTGGTGGCCGAAAGGTCAGCATCTCCGTCTCACACGAGTGCTTTCGACCTTCAGCAAAGCTCGGGTTAACAAAACTATAGCATGGGAGGATGTGACAACTGCCTTCGCGAGCTATCTTTAATATTCGCCATGTAATGTAAGTCAGCATGGCCGAACGGATAAGAGCGTTAGTTCTTAAACACCAGGTGTGCTGATGCCGAGATAGCGGGTTCAACCCCTAAACCAGTCAGCTGAATTAAGATGTTGACTTCTCATGCTTGACTTGCGGACGTAAATTACAAGTACCTCAGAAGTCACAATGGGTTCGCCTGATGGCGAGAGACACTGGTAATAAGGAAAGCTAATCCTCACGCAAAATTCAGTCCAGTGCTACTAGGAGCGGCAGTTATGGACTACGCTTGAGTTCAAAGTGAGCGATCGCACAAAAAAAAGCAAATAGGTTAAACAAAAAAAGATTGACGAACCGCTTCGACGCATAGTCATTTAATATGCGTCTTTCTTTGTGCTGTGGAAGAAGATACAACGAGAACGAATCGTTTTCATGAATGAAATTAAATTCACGATTGATGTATCATATTCTTTATATCAATATCGCAACGCCACTATTAATATATCAACATATGAGAGGGCCGACATTGATGGATTGTTTAATTTCCAACTCGCACACCCCAACAACAACACACTGGGAGAGAGTGGGTGTGGATACGTGTTCTGAACTCTCTATATATGAAACACAGAAACCCATATCAAAGTTGGTGACCCAGAAAACATATCATATTTATCCCACGTGGCCACAGATGTTCGCATATTTTACTGTTCTGACTTAACTTGTACAATTACTGATATATTACACACGGTTCCTACATCCCGTCAACCACACTATAAATGTTCATGTATAGATACAGACAAGTTTCACGGCAAAGAGACGGATGCTGACAGACAAACGAACATAGATGTCTATGACAATATGTGGATGTTTACATAAATTCTATTGGTTATATTTCTGCAGCTAGGCTAACCGGTAAGATCATTTTAGAATACAAACTGTTATTGTGTCCTATTCTCATCTCATCTCATCTCATCATGTTCCTCTTGTACCTTGCGGTGTCGAGGTGAAGTATAAACATCGTGAGAGTGCCCGATTATGGGCTTCATATATCGATATTCCCATGGACTCTGCTATTCCCTCCGTCCAACGTTTACGTGGCCGGCCTCTTCCTCTGCTTCCTCTGGTCTGTACATCATTGCTTGTTGTGGTATGCTGTTGACTGGTAACCTACTTGCATGGCCAAACCATTTGACTTGCTGCTTTCTAATAAAATCTAGTGCTTCTTTAACCCCCACTTTAGTCCTGATTTCTTCATTTCTGATCTGATCTCTTCTTGATACGTTGAGTATTCTTTTCAGGAATCTCATTTCTGTTGTTGTGATTTTTCTTTTCTCTTTTTCTGTCATTGTCCAGGTTTGGCATTGGTAGCATAGAGTTGGTAGGAAGATTGTGTTGTAAAGTGCTTTCTTAGTAGTTATTGATACATGTTTGTTCTTTAGTATTGGTGCCATTTGTTCAATGAGTTGATTTGCCTTATTGCATTTATTTTGGATCTCGTCTTCTTATCTGCCATTTGATGATATTATACTTCCTAGGTACTTGAAACTCTTTACTTGTTTCAAGGGATGTTCGTTTAGGTGAATTATTGCTGTTTGTTCTTCTTTAGTTATAGTCATTACCTCTGTTTTGCTTCTGCTAATTTTTATGTTATGTTCCCTACACATTTCGTTTAGACCAGTGTTTCCCAACCTTTTTGTGCTATGCCCCACCTAAGCCTTTCTAAAATTCTTATGCCCCCCCCCCCCCAACAAATGCATCATTTTTAATATTCAAAAATTGAAATATTCACTAAAGAAACTTGAATTTTTTTTTAAAGAAGGGCTCATGGTTCCCAGAGCGGCCAGAGGCGCCCCCCCCCCCTTATTAGTAATTTAATATTAATAAATTATTAGTAATTATTTAAATACAGTGAGATCCTTGTGCTTGATGCTTGCTGCAAAGAGATTTTATGTCAGGTTCCAATTTAGTTAACTTCAGTCTCTGTCTCCTCGTTTTGTTATATCCAGCCGATTTCTTCCATTTTCGAATTGCCCCCCCCCCTAACAATCGAATTGCCCCCCCCCCTGTGGGGCGTGGGCCCCACGTTGGGAAACACTGGTTTAGACTATCCATATGGTCTTGTAATTCAACTTCTGATTTTGCTATTAGTGCTTGGTCGTCCGCAAACAGGAGTTCTCTAATGGTTAGATTTGCAGATGGTTCTTCTTCTGTGTTCTCGTCATGTGGTATTCCTGCTGTCTCTGCTTGGCTTGCTTTCTTTACATATGTTGTCTATATATTTTATGAACAAGAGAGGGGACAGGACACAACCTATTCATTTATATTAAATTCTGTCGCTTTTGTGTTTCCATTTTACCTGTTATAGAATACCTTGATCATTCCATCGATTGGGTGGGTAGGTGCGTTAGCTCATGCATGCCCGCCTGTCTGTTTGAATGTATATCTTTCTCTGAATATACGCCTCCATGTGTGTGTATGTGTGTGTGTGTGTGTGTGTGTGTGTGTGTGTGTGTGTGTCTGTGTGTCTGTGTGTGTGTGTGTGTGCGCGCCTGCCTGCCTGCCTGTGCCTATGTCGGTCTTGTATGCATATGCATGTGTGTATCTATCTGTGTGTGTTTGTGTGTTTGTTTGTATGTCCATGGGTCGGTGTGTATTTTTTTCAAGTGTATATGTAAATATATGCGTGCGTGCATGTCTGCATGTAAATATGTGTATACGTTATGTAAAACCATTTACCATAAATATCTCCATTTAAAACCTGGAGAGGTTACCATAATCATGTACACACAGAATCCCTCCAAGGCAGACAGAGGGTTTCAGAATAAACCCCGGGAGGCTCAGACTGTCACGGTTGATATGATCTAATATAATATTCAGTCGCGTAGTCACGTCGTTCTGCTCCATTTGTTTATAAATGTTTAGTCGTCATCATCATCATCATCGTCGTCTTCTACTTTTGACGTCAAGCGTCATGGGGAGAAATAATTTGATTAGTCCCCCAGCGCCCAATGGGTGGCACTGGATAGTGTCATTCCGCATGTCTTTGATGTCGTCAATCCATTTTCTTCTCGAGCGTCCTCTTGCTCCCTTAGAAGTATGTGTTTAGTACAATAGATATAGGCATTGAAAGATGGACAGAATGTATATAAGATTTAGATGAGGCTGCTGATGACAGACAGAGACAAACACATACACTGTCAGTGTAAAATACTGTAAGCAGAAGTTGGGGAATGCTCTACAACATACGAGAAAAGGTGAATCCGGGCGGTTAGATTAAATCTGTGCTGAATAAATTATAGCTATGGGTGAATTGGGGTTAGAAGAGATAAAAATGGTTGAATGACATCTAGTACTGTGTATATATATCTGACAGAGCTATCATACGTGGGTTAGGTGACAGTTGTGTTAATAGTTTTACTTTATTGTGCGCATCTATATACATTAATGAGGGTGGGGAGGGGGGGGGAGGGACAACTCCACATAACAGTAGGTTACCAAGAATGGAATAGTCATAGTTAGTTTGTTACTTGGTTGGTTGCTTGGTTGATTGATTGATTGGTTGGATGGATGCTGGTTGGTTAGTCGTATGGTTGGTTGATTGGTTGGATACTGGTTGGTTAGCTGGTTAGTTGGTTGGTTAGTTGCTTTGTTGGTTGGTTGGTTGCTGATTGGTTAGTTGGTTGATTGGTTGTTTGAGCAAAGAAAAGGTGTTGCATTTATCGGTGTGAGGTTGGAGCATAGCTTTTCTGCCGACCTGATACCGAAATCACATCTTCCTGAGAACTGTGTTGTAGATCTCTCCTATAATAGCCTTCTTCAAGCTCAGAAACCAGTATGATGTGCCAGGCAGGGTTGAAACTGCACACCTAAGAAGAACCATAATATGATATAACCGGGTCATAAATTAGCACGTCACACACGGACTGACGGAGGTCAAGCCTAGGTTCCTAATGTTTCTTCCACAGATTTTAAGTATTTCATTATCACCACACTCCAATCCAGTTCCGAAATGCAGAAGAGGGGGGGGGGGGGGGGGGAGGAGGGTGTTTAGTATTATAATCCCCCTGTCAGCATTGTATAGCAGTGGTCCCCGTCTGGTGTTTACGCTACCATATCGCTAACGTCACTATACATCCACATCGCTAGTGTCACTTTACATCCACATCGCTAGTGTCACTATACATCCACATCGCTAGTGTCACTACACATTCACTTCGCTAGTGTCACTATAAACCCACATCGCTACATCCATATATATGAACGCCCAGACTGTTTCTTCATGTTAAGCCGTCTGCACACACAGCCTCTCCCCGGGGAGCGAGTAATACTGGGCTTTGGGGACCGAGTATATGTAATCATGTTGAAGTAACAAGTAAAATTAACGAAACTCGTGATAGTTGCATATCCCTTACAGGACTTTTGCAGTCAACACCATCATTTGTTTGCTGGTGTTGATGACTTGTCAAGTTTATGTTCAGTAGTTTGCCATTGCTTTCTGAACTGCAGGAACCCATACAATTTCCTTTAAAAAAAAACCATCGCAACACGGCCAGCTGCCAAGTCACGCACAGTTGTGTTTCGAAGGCATGTATGCGGGATCACGAACAGCATCCATGACCTCTTCGCCACGGAGACTGGCTTACTCGTATTACCATAGATATAATTACATTTTGTCGCTCTAGTTGCTACACTATTATATCGGCTTATGGGGCTTTTATGTCTATGCCAACATGTATGGGAGCTGAGATTGTTTAGTGGTTAGACGCCTGCCAGTGGTTTCGTTCTGCCATCTCACTCGATCACCAGAGTCGTGGATCGGCTCCGTGTTCCTGTTTCGATCATGTCATGTGGCCAAGCCATCCAGGTATTTACTTCTATGTCTTCCCCTTGGTCTCTTCCCTTCGATCTTGCCAAGTCATTTCTTCGCATAACATGCCCACACACTTTTGACTGTCTACGTCTAATGACTCTAATCAGTTTACGATCTTCATTTGTTTCTTGAAGGACTTGCTCATTGGTTTTTCTGTCTGTCCATGATATTCTTTGCATTTTCCTCAGAAACCACATTTCCACAGCCATCATATTTTTTTAAGCTTGACTGCTTATTGTCCACGCTTCACATCCATACAAAAGTATAGGTTCTATGTAGCACTTCAACACTCTTTTTCTCGTTTCAGTTGATATCTTTTTATTGGTCAGTATGTTTTCCATCTTGCAAAAGGCTACCTTCGCAATGACAATTCTTGTTCTAATCTCTTCAAGGCATCTCCCATCAGATTCGAACATGTAAAAGTGAGCACAAGTGTTTTAAAATTCACCCAGATCGACCCAGCCTAAAATAGGTACCAGGAAATAACTTGAAAGTACAGGCGACTGGTTTGATACTGACCACATGAACCACCACGACTGGTCTATTAAACTAGGAGTTAAGCACTATATGACCTATGCACCTTAAGACGGGTCAAAAGGCCCTTTTTATAGATATGTATGGCTGAACCGTTCCTGTTGCTGTGTGTGCCATGTAGGCGTTCATGACTCTCCACAGATCTCGATCTTTGGTGTTCTGGATCAACTCTGCTGATGGTATTCATCCATGCCACTGTCTCAATCCATCCTGCATCATTTCTCTTGGTCTGCCTCTGCCTCTGCCTCTATTACCCTCGATCTTTCCAGTTGTCACGATGTTCTCCAATGCCTCTATTCTCACCACATGACCGAAGAAAGATGTTTGTCTCTTTCTTATTGTTGTATATAAGTATATAATGTTCTAGTTTCATTAGCCTGTTTCAGGCAGTCTTTGTTAGTTACCCTGGCAGTCAGCACGCTGTTTTCAAATACCTCTCTTTTCAGTACATAAGCAAAGAACATTATTTATCACTTTCTTATATTAGTATATAATGTGTGTGTGTGTGTGTGGGGGGGGTGTGGGTGGTGTGTGTGTGTGTGGGGGGGGTGTGTGGGGGGGGGGGGTGTGGGTGGTGTGTGTGTGTGTCACAATGTCCACACTTTTAAGTGTACAGATATGTCACAGTGTCCACATTTTTAAGGATACATATATGTTACAGTGTCTACTATTTTAAGGGTGCAGATATATCACACTATTCCACCCGTCCCTCTTATTAGCGTGCAAATACACTGAATTGTCCCACTCTTGTTAGCATTTGTAGATATGTTCCTATATCCCATACTACGTAATCTGCGTACAGACTTATGCTCATTAGCACAGATCCTAACTGACACGGGTAAACATATCCACAAGCTTGTATGAGTGTCCCCTCCCTGGGTGGAGCACATCTATGAAGAGTGTTGTCCCACTCAAGGTAGAGTACACTTTGTAGACTTAAGCAACTTTAGTCCTCACCAAGTGGAGCGTTAATGAGCAGCCTGCTAACAATTTGTAGGCAACTCCCTCTGCGCGCGCACATAACATCACGTGATTTTCAAGCGTAGGGGGGAAAAATCAATTATAAAGTTTTGATTCTCCACGATCATGACTCGAGAGTACCTATTTCTGGTCACGACACAAGGTGAGCATGGAGAGTATTTCCGTTTGGTTGTCATTGATAACTGTTCTCGTAGATTGTTCCAGACTATGAAGTGCTAGTTTGTTGAATCCTGTTTGCTCATTTGTGTGAGGTGCTTTCTAATTAATTGTTCACGCATGTTAGTTGATGCAAATTCCCAGAGGGGTTGTTTGCATTGGATTTATGTAAATCCAACCCTGAAATGCAAATACGACTAGATGCAGAAGAATGAGTAAGGTATTTTCCATTTAATGGCATAAAACCATTGATTATACTATACAGCTGGCGCGCACACAACGCAGTGCTTTATGGGCGAAATGAAAGCTATATTTATTATTGCTTATAATTAAATATTTCATATACATTACCATCATCACGTGCCATGCCGATAAGCGCAGGCGGTCATGGCTCGCCATCTCACATGGTCATCAGCCCCGTGTAGTTGTCTCTATGGCCAAGCTATCCAGATATTTATCTCTATGCCGTCCCCTTGGTCTTTTCCCACCAATTTTGCCAGTTGCCACTAAGTTTGCAGTATATTTGTGCTCATAATGTGCCCAAAAACCTTGGATGTCAACGTCTATTTTTCTCTAATCAATTTAATGTTGCACTTGCTCATTGGTGTTTCTGTCCGTTCATGGTATTCTGTGCATTTCCCTTAGAAATCCCATTTCCATTGACATTAGATGTTTCTCATCTTGTCTGCTCATTGTCCATGTTTCACATCCACAAACAAGTAAAGGTTCTCTATAGCACCTCAATACTCTTTTTCTCAATGCAATTGCCAGCTTTTTATTGGTCAACTATTTTCCATCTTGCAAAAGACCACAGTTGCTAAAGCGATTATTGTTTTAATCTCTACAAGGCACCTTCCATGAGATTTTATGACTGTTCCGAGATAATTGTGCGGAGATAAATTCCACTAGTTTAAGAATTTTCAAACTTACGTGGCTGCTGTTTTGTGTTATTTCTTTATCTTTAGAGACGCCCATAACCTTAATTGTCTTACACATTTGGAGGGGTGGGGGATGGGGTGGGGGTGGGGGGGGGGAGAAATGCCCAACGAAAACATAATCAGACTGCAATCGGTACTCCATTACTGTTGGGGCTCTTCACTGGCTGTTGAAGATGAGGATGGTGCACGCACGAGAATTTCCCGAGTGCTGTGATATCGATTATTAACTCACCTCATTCTTACAATGTAATTGTAACCCTGGTCGTTGACTGTGTACAACAACCGCAACTACTAAATGTAGCAGATCCTGTTCATTGTGTACAACAACCGCAACTACTAATTGTTGCAGATCCTGTTAATTGTGTACAACAACCGCAACTACGAATTGTTGCCGATCCTGTTAATTGTGTACAATAACCGCAACTTCTAAATGTAGCAGATCCTGTTAATTGTGTACAATAACAACTACTAAATGTTGCAAATCCTGTTAATTGTGTACAATAACCGCTATTACTAAATGTAGCAGATCCTGTTCACTGTGTACAATAACCGCAACTACTAAATGTAGCAGATCCTGTTAAT
>JACEFZ010019589.1:0-11056 GCA_014155875.1 Cepaea nemoralis
CCCCTTCACACAGTCTGCCTTAGGAAGTTACTGAAGATTAAATGGCAAGACAAGATTCCAGACACTGAAGTCATAGAAAGAGCGTTCATGCCCAGTATCCACACTCTACTAATGAAGAATCAGATTCACTGGGCTGGTCACTTGACTCGCATGCCGGATCACAGGCTCCCTAAACGAATTTTTTTACGGCGAGTTGCGTTGTGATAAACGCTCCCAAGGCGGCCACAGGAAACGCTTTAAAGACACTGAATTATGTCCTATAACCTTGAAGTAACAACATTATCTTGTATCATAACCTAGAACGCGCTTCATTATCTTGTCCCATAACCCAGCACTCATTTCATTATCTTGTCCCATAACCCAGCACTCATTTCATTACCTTGTCCCATAACCCAGCACTCATTTCATTATCTTGTCTCATAACCTAGTACCCGCTTCATTATCTGGTCCTATAGGCCAGAACCCACGTCATTGCCTTGTCCCATAACACATAACCCATTTCATTGTCTTGTCCCACAGCATAGCAGCCACTTTATTCCCTGAACCTATAACCCAATTCATTAGACGTGTACCATAAACTAAAACCCACATTAGTGCATTATCCCTTGACTCAGAACCAGCTTATAGCCTTGTCTCGTAACATAAAAGCCACTTTAATGAGTTGTCCCTTAACCCAGGGCTAGTTTATGATCGTGTCAAAAGCTTATAACCCACTTCATTATCTTGTCCATAATATATACTTACTTCATTATATTGTTCTATAAACTAGAAACCCCTTCATTATCTTGCCCCGTAACCTAGAACCTATTATGCTGTCTTGTTCCGTAACCCACATAACCCAAATCATTGTCTTGTCCCATAACCCATATAACTCGATTCATTGTCTTGTCCCATAAGCTAGAACCCACTTCACTGTCCTGTTCTATGATACGGCACGAAGTGGATTCTAGGCTATGGGACGAAGCAACAAAGTAGGTTCTAGGCTCTAAAACAAAGCAATAAAGTGGGTTATGGTTAGGGCTGCCAGGTACGTGGGCACCAAAAGGAGGACATAAAAAGACAAAAACAAAAAGAGGACAAAGGAGGACATATTCAATGTTTCATTTGAATCGTTCCAGAATAAACCCATATTCAGTACAATTTTATTACAATAGCTACCAATAAGTCTTACTCTTAGTGAATTCACCAAGAAACAATCATATTAAAAACAAATATAAATTCAATGGAGGCCTTTTTCAAAATGCTAAAGAACATTATTTAAACAACCGATTGTACAATTATAACCTTATAATCTTTATTAATTGCACAACATATTTCTCGGAGAAGCCAACTTTTCGTAGAATATCCTCGTTAGCAATCACATATGTATAAAACTGTTCACAGGTAAGATTCTTCAAATTGTACTTTGTGAGCTTGATGCCCTTTACAGAGTCGAGTAAGAGTCTGTTCCTTTGGTGTTTCACATTTGGTATAAATAGGAACATTAAATAAATATTATTAAGCAATGGGTTTTAATAAAGAAGTAAAAGTAAATATCAAAAAGAGTAATGAGCCAGATACAGATAACAGTTAGAATTACTGTAATCGACTAGTTCGCAGAAATAGATAGACTTTGTAAATTTTAACAATGTAAACATACGCTAGACGCTAGAGCAGTGTTTCCCAACGTGGGGCCCACGCCCCACAGGGGGGCAATTCGATTGTTAAGGGGGGCAATTTGAAAATGGACTCGTCCAGAGTTTAATTAAGTTAACCATATGACAACTCTCAGTCGCTATTCGAGCTGGATAAACGTGCAGTATAAGTAACTTCTGTCCGCCATGTTAGTAGCCGTGATTTCATTGTTAGACGGTAGAGTTGAACTACTGGTATACTGTGCCAGCACTAAACATTTCGCGCTATTTGTTATGAATGGCACGAAATGCTTAATGACAGGATATCAGTTTCTGCAGCGGTTTCGCAGTAACGCTCAGCATTCACTGTTGGTGTTAATTTGAAATAAGCGTGCGTTAAATTGTTGTAAAAGTCTCGTTGTTTTAAAAGATATATACATTGTATAAATATAAGTGATATAAGTGATATATAAATGGTATGTAAATTCAATTGGTAATTTTTATTAATTTCAGTTTTAGAAGCATCATTTTCCAGAAAATCGTGCTCCTAATATGATGGGGAAGTAAAACTGGTTGCTTAAAATTGATGAAAGATGAGAATCCAGAAATGCTTCTTGTGCATTGTGTTATTCACATGGAAAACTTGAAAGCTAACACCATTTCACCTGTTCTAAATGAAGTACTAAATTTAGTTATAAAGTACAGCTAGTGCCAAATGTGAACGTCTCTTCAAGTTATTTTGTGAAGAACAAAATGAAGACCATGTGAGACTTATACTTCACACTAAATTAAGATGGCTCTCGAAAGGGAACTGCTTGACAAGATTTATGGAACTATTTGATACTCTTAGTGATTTTTTAAGCGACAAACCTGAAATGAAAAATCTGTTAACGGTCGATTGTAAGGTATTTGTGAGTTATTTAGCTGATATCTTTGAAAAACTAAATATATTAAATAAACAACTTCTAGGAACAAATAAATCTCTTGTCGATGCAAAAGCGAAGATATTTGGTTTAAATTACCTTTGTTGAATTATGTCAGACATATATTTACAACAAAAAGTTTGAAAAGTTTCATTGGCTCCAAAAATGTGAAGTGACTGATACCGCTATGTATGTTACTGCCGATCATCTGACAATTTTATCGGCTTGATTGATTGATTGATTGATTGATTGATTTAGGAACCGACATCACAGCATTCGGGGCATTCCCATAAGCGCTCCGTCCCATCCTCAGAAGCCAGCGAAGAGTTCCAACACCAATAGTACCAGTAGCAATCTGATTATAAGTCCGTCTCGCCTTTCCTCTGAGCGTCGAGCAGTCGGCCAGATCCTCTCGTCACTCCTCGCTGTCTCATTCTTGCCAGACTATGGTAATCCATTTGCTCCTCCGAGGTGTACACGTGCTCCCACAAGGCCGCAACAACGTCTGCCTTATCATGCATCAATACTCCACCAAGTTTTGCAGAGCCAGCCAATCTGTCTGCCTGTTCATTCCCCAGAAAGATTTTCTGATTTGAAACAAATTGATATCCCAACTTGGATGATGCAGCCAATGTTAGTGGATTTGTCTGATATTTCAACTATGCAATAACAAGAAGAACTCGCAGAAATGCAAGATGATGAGTCAATTAAAACATTATTTAATATAACAAGAGCGATGGCATGGCTTTGTGAGGAAACCGAAAGCAAATATCCAAAGCAAACCAAATGTGCAAGAGAACTATTGTTACCGTTTCCATCTTCATATTTAGCTGAATGCGGATTTAGTGCCATATATGATTTGCTGCTAGATAAAAGAAATTGGCTGGAGATAACAAAACGGTGAGACTTGAGACTGAAGTTATCTAAATTGGAACCTGACATAACGTCTCTTTGCAGCAAGCATCATGTGCAAGGATCTCACTAAATTTAAATAATAAATAATTACTACTAATTAAAATAATAAATAATATAGACAAATCTTTCATTAAAATTATTTTGTACTTGAATTTCAGTTCTCCATTATATGTTTTACAAAATTACTTACTGTGTTTGCTCAATAATTTCCTAGTGATTTCTTCCAAAAACCTATCATTCAAGTTTCTTTAGTGAACATTTCAATTTTGAATATTAAAGATTATAGTGTATGTATTGTATATATATATATATATATATATATATATATATATATATATATATATATATATATATATATATATATATATATATATATATATATATATATATATATATATATTTGGGGGGGGCATACGAATTTTTAGAAAGGCTTGGGTGGGGCGTAGCACAAAAAAGGTTGGGAAACAGTGCGCTAGAGTGTAGATACATTGTGAGTTGTAACAAGAATACATAACAAAATTATAACATAAAATATAAGAAAAGCCGGACATTTTAACGGAGAATATTAGGCTAAACAGGAGAACATGTCCTCTTTTTGCCGGACGTCTGGCAACCCTAGTTATAGTGTATGCGGTAAAGCAATGAACTGGGTTCTGGTTTGTGGGACAAAGCAATAAATTGGGTTTTATACTACAGGGCAAAACAATAGAGTGGTTTCTACTGAATGGGGCAAAGAAATAAATTGTGAGGTTCTAGTTTTGGGGACAACGCAATAAAATTGGTTGTTGACTATGTGACAAAGCAGAACAGTAGGTTCTAGTTGATAGGAACATAACACAATAACAGAAATTAGCTAGTCTAGACATAAGTGTTGCTACCTGCAACTGTTCCAGAAATTATCATGTCGGCCAACCTTCCTGAAGTCGACACATGATGATAGTATTTGAGTGTACGTGTTTTTACACGCCTACTTACTGACAAAGTCAAACTTGGATATTATCCACAAGAAACTTACGCAAAATCAATACCTGCGAGATGAAATGCTTGAAATCTGCCAACTTAACTATCCGAGACAGAGTATGAATTGTCAGACAGACAGTGGAATCAAAACCTTGTGCCATGTATACTGAAAGACAGAAGATCAAATGGTTTGGCCATCTCGTTAGAATGCAACACCATCAACTACCAGCACTGGCGCTACATCAAAGATCATCTGCCACGAGAGCAAGAGGAAGCCTGAGAAGAAAATGGATTTACGGCATCAAAGATACCGTACAATCGCACGGAATGACACTATCCAGTGACACTCAGCGTGCGCTGCAACGTCAGCTATGCCTCCCTTAGAAGCAAAAGTGGAAGATGATTATCATGACTTACTGACAAGTTATATTTATGGACGCGACGAATGACTAAAGAACTGGCGGGGGAAACTGAGAGAAGTGTAGATCTGGGTTGTTGAAAGAATGACTATCATGGACACAGAAGACAATAAAAGCTCAGGCTATGACAGCTTCAACTGCTAACAAGATCATTGAGCAAAGTCTTTGTTGAGCTGAGGTCAGAAGCGACATCACAGCACTCCGGACATTCCCATAAGTGCTCCGTCCTCATCTTCAACAACCAGCGAAGAGTCGCATACTAATGGTAACGGCTGCAGTCTGATTATGTATCAGCCTGGCCTTGTCTCAGAGAACTGAGTGTCGGCCAGATCCTTTGGTCACTCCCTATCGCATCAGTCTTTCCGGGCCATGATGGTGTATTTGTTCTTCCGTACTATTCACAAAGTCACTTGCCGCCTTGACAGACGATAGTTTGTTACAATGTGCTTCAAAAAGGTATAATAACTACAACCCATGGCGGTAGCGAATGTTAATGATAAGATTGTTTCGTTTTGTAAATGTTCGTACACAATGGATGCATATGAACACATGGTCATTTTCACGATCACGCACTATTAGACGTCTCTCACGCTCAGTGTGTGACCTATCATATTTTCTTTTTTTTTTCTTTATTCCATTTCTGATCTTTGCCCTCCTTGCAACACGATCAGCGGCGACTTGCTTCCAAGGTGCAATAGCAATGTATGTATCAATAATGCCCGCTTATACACATTCTTGTTTCGTAGTAGAGGCCGAACCCGAGATCTTTTACCCATCAGTAATTCACCAAAACAAGGCGTCCTTGCGTATTCTACCTTTGTCCACCCTCCTCTATCTAAGTCTACGAAGAATGAGCATGAAACAAACAGTAAAAAAAAAAACCGATCTTTCCAATACTTCGGCATTTATGATCTTATCTTGCCACTTAATGCCAAGAATTCTTCCCATATACAGTGATACCTGGGTTTTCGTTGACTTTGGTTTTCGTCAATTTCGGTTTTCGTCAATTTTTTTTTTTCTTCTCGAAAATTTTTCTCGGTTTTCGTCGATTGCCTCGGATTTCGTCGGCGTGCTCACGTGGCCTCGCTGCTAATTTTGCGGGGAAACAAAAGAAACCCAGGCGTTTTCTTCTCAGTTTGGCGTTGTTTCTCGTTGTGTGAGCATTACTTGCTAATAAGAGAACCCTTTATATTAGCTCCATCATGGGACCAAGGAAAGTTTCCAGAGTCAGCAGCTCTTCGAAGAAGGCCAGCAATACGATTGAGTTGAAGAAGGAAATCATTGAAACATAAGAGAGCGGCATGAAGATTCCTGAAATCATTGAAACATAAGAGAGCGGCATGAAGATTCCTGAAATCATTGAAACATAAGAGAGCGGCATGAACATTCCTGAAATCATTGAAACATAAGAGAGCGGCATGAAGATTCCTGAAATCATTGAAACATAAGAGAGCGGCATGAAGATTCCTGAAATCATTGAAACATAAGAGAGCGGCATGAAGATTCCTGAAATCATTGAAACATAAGAGAGCGGCATGAAGATTCCTGAAATCATTGAAACATAAGAGAGCGGCATGAAGATTCCTGAAATCATTGAAACATAAGAGAGCGGCATGAAGATTCCTGAAATCATTGAAACATAAGAGAGCGGCATGAAGATTCCTGAAATCGGCCCCATGTACTGGACGTTATCATTCACGATAAGTTCCATTGTGGTGAAAAAAGGAAGCAGTAAAGGATGCTAATGTAGCGAAAGGCGTAAATGATTCTAACGAAATGGAGATCGCAAACAACTGAAAATATCGAACAGTTATTATTAATTTGGATAAATCAAAAACAGTTAGTTGGCGATTCTGTTTCGGGGGCAGCCACATGTGAAAAGGTCAGACTGTTGTATGCCGATCTCAGAAAATGCTTGGGACGAGTGCTAGTGTACTTATTCATTTTAAGAATAAGGTGAACTGCGGTAAAACTTGAAAATCAATGAATGAATCACTGAAAAACGAGAAGTAGGTTAAGAGCTTTACCAAAGCAAACTACAAAAAACAATGGACGTTGCGGCCAAAGCCTTCGTCAGCACAGAACAAACAAACAAATATAGATTAACTAATACATGATCGACACTACATGAATGTATAAATATCAACTCATCTGTGTCCTAGCTTGAGACGGCTATCCATGGGTGGAATGGAACGGATGTTGTGTAAAGGGGTCAACTGCCTAAAGGTCAGTACAGCCAGAAACTCGGTGATTGGTTAATTCAATCGGTGTGGGAACCCGCGCTAGGGGGATCGGGGTGCGCCCAGGAGAGCGAATAGAAAAATATGGATGTGTAACTCTGTTGCGATGTAACGGATGCAGTACGCAATTCCACCAAGTTCACAAGTGACGGTAGTTAAGAACGCAATGAGAAACGACCCCATGCAAACCAACCAAGAAGTCACAGAAAGCAGAGATAATGCTGGTGGTGACTCCCACGTCCTGCGAAGGACATACAACTGGCTATGAAGTGGACTATAAGATGGCGGAGATGGAGGTGGGGGGGGGGGGGTTGTGGATAAGGGGCGTAGGGGACTTAAATAAAACTGTGTTGGACATTGAGGCCGTGAGGGGAAAGTGAACCCGACTGGAAGATAAGACGGTTTTCCAATGTCTTGCGATCGCGTTCGTGAGATGTGCACGATTTTATCGCCGTAACACGTATGTCGACAACCCCACAGTGGTCGGAACTGTTGAAGTGTAGGGGTACCGGTTTCTTGGCACCACTGTCGATATCGGATAAATGTTGTCTAAATCTGTCCGCAAGACGAAGGCCCGTCTCTCCAAGATACCTCATGTCGCAACGTGTGCAGATGATCGCATAGATGACGTTGCGACTCGTACATGAGAAACCCTCTCGGATGTGGAAAGTGAGACTTGTGGTTTTTTTCAAACATCGTGCACATCTCACGAACGCGATCGCAAGACATTGGAAAACCGTCTTATCTTCCAGTCGGGTTCACTTTCCCCTCACGGCGCCCCTTAACCACAATCCCCCCCCCCTCCATCTCCGCCATCTTATAGTCCACTACATAGCCAGTTGTATGTCCTTCGCAGGACGTGGGAGTCACCCTCACCAGCATTATCTCTGCTTTCTGTGACTTCTTGGTTGGTTTGCATGGGGTCGTTTCTCATTGCGTTCTTAACTACCGTCACTTGTGAACTTGGCGGAATTACGTACTGCATCCGTTACATCGCAACAGAGTTACACATCCATATTTTTCCATTCGCTCTCCTGGGCGCACCCCGATCCCCATAGCGCGGGTTCCCCTCACCGGTTGAATTAACCAATCACCGAGTTTCTGGCTGTACTGACCTTTAGGCAGTTGACCCCTTTACACAACCTCCGTTCCATTCCACCTATGGATAGCCGTCTCAAGCTAGGACACAGATGAGTTGATATTTATACATTCATGTAGTGTCGATCGAGTATTAGTTAATCTATATTTGTTTGTTTGTTCTGTGCTGACGAAGGCTTTGGCCGCAACGTCCATTGTTTTTTGTAGTTGTGCTTTGGTAAAGCTCTTAACCTACTTCTCGTTTTTCAGTGATTCATTCATTGCTTATTCATTTTAAGGCCAGCAGAGGATGGTTTGAAAAACTCAAGAAGCGCACCGGCATTCAAAAGGCAAGAAGACCAAGAAGGGAATTGACCCCAGATAGTGCTTTGATACTTAAAGTCCTTATGGAGGGGGTTCCCCTTCCAAACAATAATATCTGCACCTCTCTCTCCCCTCCTCGCCGTCTTCCATACACCAAGAAGAGTCTTGAAAAAGGTAAATGCCGTGTTAAATGTTCATTTATTCTGTACACTAGTCTTTTATATTCATTTTACATTAATTTCTTCTTGTTTTAAGTATTAAACAATATATTTATTGTCTATAAATTGTGTTTTTATAAGTATTTTGAAGTGTTTAAAATGAATTGATTGGATTTACATTGATTTATATGCAAATTATTGCCTCGGTTTTCGTCGGTTTCGGATTTCGTCGATTGTTTTCGGACTGATTATCGACGAAAACCAATGTTTCACTGTATTGTATACAAAAGCTGTTTAAACGTTTCTCTCACACAAAGTCATAAGGGAAAGTTAAATTATATATATGCGGTATATAGGGAGAATTTGTAAAACAGATAAAGTTACGGGAAATACTAGGCAAGAAAGGCAGAAGACGACGGGAAAAATTATACATCCTAGCAAACAAATAATAATATATGCAACCTCAGTTTCATTAAAATATCAGATGACAAAGAGGTGCGGATAGTCATGATAGCCATTGTTTGCTCCAGCCATGCGTCTGAACAAGAAGCCTTCCATGGCCACACATTGTCTAATGTTATTCTCATCACTGGCGACAGCGTTTGTGTATGTTGATCCCCGAATGTGTTTGTTGACGCCCTTCTCCAGTGCTTGGAATTCTTCTTTCCATGCAGGGATACAGAAAAGAACAAATGCATCCATACTTCAAGAGCTGAATATTGAAGAAGGTTGGCTATTACAGACGATAAAAGAAAGAAAATTAAAATATTTTGGTTACTTGAAACGACATGAAAGTTTGGAGAGAACAATAATGGAGGGGTATATGCCTGGGAAGAGAGGAAGAAGAAGGCCAAAGAGAAGATGGGTGCAAGATGTGGAAGATGATCTCCAGATGGGTGTATCGGACGCGGGACATCTTGCTTATTTATGATCGAGAGGTTTTCCGGAAGGTTGTTATGGGAGCGAGGTTCTGCATAGGACATGCTAAAAATTGAATGAATGAATGGATGAATGAATAAGACAGGGAACCCCCGACTGTTAACGGCGCCCATTAGGGAAGTTAATTATGGTAATACTGTAACCTACCTTGCATGTCGTAAGTGGCAACTAATAAGGGTTGGCCCGGGACTGGCTACTTCATCCTGTTGGAAACGTTAGCTGATAATGTTTACGGATTCCATTTCTTCGGAGACCCCTGCAAGTTGCCGTCGGAGCTACGGGGGTCGAACTCTGAGCTTTCGGTAGATGGTTAGCTTATTTACGGAGAAAGATCTAACTAGAGGTGGTAAAACTACGTGCAATGAAGTCGATTAACCTGTTATTTAACCAGATCCACCCATCCCTTTTTATAAGGTACTAGCTGACCCGGCCCGGCTTCGCCCAGACCCTGGTGGGGAGCATCTCATTTAATTCATATAAGTAGTCATATAAGTTCTCGTTCCCGTTACCGACAATCAGTCTGTCTGTCTGTCTATCTGTCTGTCTGTCTGTTTGACCCGGCCCGGCTTCGCCCAGACCCTGATGGGGAGCATCTCATTTAATTCATATAAGTAGTCATATAAGATCCCGTTCCCGACTATCTATCTGTCTGTCTGTCTGACCCGGCCCGGCATCGCCCAACTCCTGGTGGGGAGCATCTCATTTAATTCATATAAGTAGTCATATAAGTTCCCGTTCCCGACTGTCTGTCTGTCTGTCTATCTATCTGTCTGTCTGACCCGGCCCAGCCCATGGTGGAGAGCATCTCATTTAAATCATACAAGTAGTCATATAAGATCCCGTTCCCGACTATCTGTCTGTCTGTCTGTCTTGGGTAAATGGAGGAGGGAGGAGGAAGAGGGAGGTGGAGGAGGGAAGAAGAGGGAGGAGGAGACAGGAGACAGGAGGAATAGGGAGGAATAGGAGGGAGGAGGAGGGATTAGGAAGAGGAGGGAGGAGTAGGGTGGAGGAGGAGGGGGAGGAGGAGGGAGGAGGAAGAGGGAGAAGGAGGGAGGAGGAGAACGCAGGAGGAGGAGGGAGGAGGAGGAGGAGAGGGAGGAGGAGGGGAGAGGGAGGAGGAGGGAGGAGGAGGAGAGAGTAGGAGGAGAGAGGAGGCGGAGGGAGCAGGAAGAGGAGGAGGAAGAGGGAGGAGGGAGGAGGGAGGAGAAGGAGGAGGGAGGAGGAAGAGGGAGGAGGAGGGAGAAGGAGGGAGGAGGAGAACGCAGGAGGAGGAGGAGAGGGAGGAGGAGGGAGGAGGAGGAGAGAGTGGGAGGAAGGAGGAGGCGGGAGGGAGAAGGAAGAGGGAGGAAGAGGGAGGAGGAAGAGGGAGAAGGAGGAGGGAGGAGGAGGGAGGAGAAGGAGGGAAGAGGATGAGGGGGAGGAGGAGGAAGAGGGAGGAGGAGGAAAGTGAAGGGAAAGGGGAGGGAGGGGGTAGAGGGGGGGGGAGGA
>JACEFZ010019590.1:0-10000 GCA_014155875.1 Cepaea nemoralis
CCCTAACCCGGGAGCTGGTTGAATATCAAATGGATATAACAGCAATTCAAGAAATAAGGTGGCCAGGAGAGTGTACTTTAGAGCAAAATGGAATGATTATAATATATTGAGGAAACGCCCAAAATAAACATGAATTAGGAACAGGATTTGTCATTAAAAAAAAGAGTTATGGGGGAACGTTTTAAAACTTTAAAGCTGTTAATGACAGGATTGGTAAATTACGAAATAAAAGGTAATAGAAAACTATAACGATGATTAATGTACATGCACCTACTGAAGAGAAAGAAGATGATATTAAAGAAGACTTTTATAATGATCTGGAAGATGTCATAGAAGAAACCCCCAAACAGGACATCCTGAATTGTGCTGGGAGACTTCAATGCAAACATAGGTAGAGAGCAAACTAATAAAAAAGTGGCCGGTATGGAAAGCCTACATACAACTTCAAATGATAATGGATGGAGAGTTATCAACCTGACAGAAGCCAAAGGACTGCAGATTTGCAGTACCAGACTACAAGGAAAGGATATACACAAACAAACTTGGAAATCATGTGACAAGAGAACCTATAATCAAATAGATCACATTTTAATTAACAACAGAAATGCATCAAACATACAGCAAGTTAGAAGTTATAGAGGAGCTGAGTGCCACAGTGACCACTTCCTCGTTGGAGCAAAATTTAAAATAAAACTTAAGCGAGCTTTCTATACTAAATTGCACAGATTACACCCAACATATAACAGAGAAAAACTACAAGAAATTACAGTCAAAGAGAAATTTACAGATGAAATAAAATGTAAACTTGAAACTCTGCAAAACCCTTTGGAGGAAAGCGTTGACCAAACTTGGTTGAACATCAAGAATACAATTCAATCTACCGCAGAAGAATGTCTCGGTGTGTTAACAACGCATAGAAAGAACAGATGGTTCAATCAAAAATGTGAAGAAGCAGTCATTAGGAAAAAGAATGCCAGACATTTATGGTTAAATGACATCAACAACATCCAACAGGAAGAGCATTATAGGAATGAATGTAAAGAGACTACAAGAATAGTCTGACAGCAGAAGCGAGAATACATGAGTAATATAATCAAAGATATGGAAACTAATCACCAGAAAAATGAATCCAGAAAGTTTTTTAAAGAACTGAAGTCAATGAAACGAGGGCACCAACAAAACACATATGGTTTAAAAGACAAAAATGGGAATATGATAAATACCAATGAGGAAATGTGCAACACATGGAAAGAATATTTTGTTGAATTACTAAATTGTGAAGCTCCAAGTAACACTTTTCCACAGGAAGAGGTTCTAAAATGTGAACCACAAATTGAAGAACCTACATTTGAAGAAATCTTATATGTAATCACACGACTTAAAAACAATAAGGCAACTGGGACTGATGGAATTGCTGCTGAATTTATAAAGGCAGCTGGCCATGCATTACATTAAAAGCTATACGAACTAATAATAAAAATCTGGAGGACAGAAGAATTACCCCATGACTGGAAAGAGTCATTATTGATACCCATCTTTAAGAAAGGAGACAAGTTCCAATGTGAAAATTATAGAGGAATATCACTACTGTCCACAAGCTATAAGATACTATCCGAAATATTACTAAATAAACTAAAACCATATTCAGAAGACATATTAGGTGACTACCAGGCGGGTTTTAGACAAAACAGATCAACAATAGATCAGATATTTATCTTACGACAAATAGCCGAGAAAAACTGGGAATGTAAAAGAGATCTCCATAACATTTTTGTGGATTTTAAAAAAGCTTATGATAGTGTCCATAGGAATAGTCTATGGAATGCTATGCAGGAATTTGGAATACCAAGGAAGTTAATCAACATGACCAGACTATGCATGGAAGATACTTATAATATAGTAACATATAAAGGCAGGAAATCAGACCCTTTCCAAATAACATCTGGCTTGAAACAGGGTGATGCACTATCGCCGCTACTCTTCAATCTGGCTCTAGAGAAAGTTGTTAAGGAAGGTAAAGGAGGAATGTGATATTGGAGGAACATCCAAGCTGCTTGGTTATGCAGATGATATAGATATTATAGGGCAAAGTGAACAAAAGACGTTGGAAATATTGACTGACTTAGAGGGAAAAGCCCAACAGAATATATGGTAATTTCAAGAGAAGAAATGTCTAAAAACTCTGGCCACATACAAATAGATAATATGACCATTAAAAGAACGGAAACATACAAATACCTGGGTACAATCTTCAACTGCTCCAACATCATAAGGGAAGAAATACAAACTAAAATCAACTCTGCACTACAACATCTACTAAAATCAAAGGCGCTATCTCGTAACACCAAAATCACAATATACAAAACACTGATCAGACCATTTGTGCTCTATGACTCTGAAACCTGGAGTAAAACGAAAGGAGACGAAGCCTTGTTACAAACCTTTGAGAACAAAATTTTAAGACGCATCTTTGGACCCATTAGGGATACACAAAGTGGAGAGTGGAAAAGAAGATGTAACAAAACCATTTATGATCTGTTTAAGTCCCCGCTAATCACTGGTATCATGAAGGCTAATAGACTACAATGGCTGGGGCGTATAGAAAGAATGGAAGATAATAGGGAAACAAAACTCAGGAAATAAATGACCGTAGACCCCGAGGTGGACCCATTAGGGATACACAAAGTGGAGAGTGGAAAAGAAGAAGTAACAAAGACATTTATGATCTGTTTAAGTCCCCGCTAATCACTGGTATCATGAAGGCTAATAGACTACAATGGCTGGGGCATATAGAAAGAATGGAAGATAATAGGGAAACAAAACTCGCTTACACTCAGGAAATAAATGACCGTAGACCCCGAGGTAGACCAAGAAGGCGGTGGAGAGATAATACATGTACTGACCTACAAGCACTTGGAATCAACGACTGGCAAGAGAAGGTCCACCAGAGAGACGAATGGAGGCGGATTGTATTTGCAGCAAAGAACCTCAATGGCTCGGAACGCTGAAGAAGAAGAAGACCCCGAGGTAGACCAAGAAGACGATGGAGAGATAATACATATACTGACCTACAATCACTTGGAATCAACGACTGTCAAGAGAAGGTCCACCAGAGAGACGAATGGAGACGGATTGTATCTGCAGCAAAGAACTTCAATGGCTCGGAACGCTGAAGAAGAAGAAGAAGAAGATTTCTCATTGGACAAATGGCACCAATACTACCGCTCGATTCACAGGACGTGCTTTTGTAATTGCCTTGCGATGTTACGGGGTAGATGGTTCATTTCATAAGCCAGCCGGTGCTGTGATGCTGGGTTGAAGTCACGCGTACTGCATTCGACACTGTGGGGGAATTAGACGATCTAATCGATCTACTGTTAAATAAATTAAGGTGGCGGGTCCTTTGCTATAGCAACCGACTTCTGATCAGGACTTTCCCGTCACCAATGGCATTAGCTGACACCCCACCCCATAGCCACGCTACTCCACCACAGTTAGGCACTGCTGATACCATCCATCTTGATTATCCCATCCCAACCATTCACCCGCTTAACATAGGTCCCTAGCAACACAAATTATCTCCCTTAGCATGGACATTTGAATTTTCAGTATCCATGTTGTGACGTCACACTGAATATTTAGTATAACTTAAAAAGTCAACAGGGTCGACTTCATTGCACCGGGTTTTATCCCATATGACTCGGTCTCTTTCCGCAGCACGGAAAGCGTCGCACAAAGCACGAACTCCGTAGCTTTTAGCGACGACCCACAGGAGTCTCCAAAACATTTAACTCGTAAACCGAAGGACGCGGCCCGGAATGGAACCCACGACCTTCGGAGCATGAGTCAAACGGCTTGATCACTTCGCCACAGAGTACTAAAGAACTGGATCTCACCGGACCTCATCGTTAAATCAGAGCGTTCTACTATACTACTGATAGTCAAGATTTGTTGTCACTTTATGAGAAGAAATAAACTAGAAAACTTAGTGACAACTGGCAATATTGACGGGAAAAGAGCAAGGGGAAAGTAGTGAGACAAATACCTGCATGGCTTGGCCACATGGCATGATCGAGACAAGAACATTGAGCTGGTCCAAAAGTGGCGATCGTGTGAGATGGCGAACCATAACTGTCCATACTTATCTACATGGCACATGATGAATGAATGACATGATCAACCAGACGTCACTCTAAACTAACACGTATCGACATGGAACATGATGAATGGATGACATCATCAAACAGACCAACACGTATCGACATGGCACATTATGAATGGAAGTAATTTTATACCAAGAGCCTACCAGTTACTGCCATCGAATATGTGATAGCCACCAAGATGGCTGACAGCAAGACACACCTCCACGTCATAGCCCTGCAGACGGTCATTTTTATTTTGCTTCGCACGGGACAGCCGCCAATTATTGGCCTTGTAGCTTTAACTCTGCGATAGGAGGACACAATAACATTATAGAAAAATGTAATCATTGTTAGGTAATTGTTTTCCCATTTTCTCCATCGTTTTTCTCTCACTGTCCTTCTCTGACTCTCCCTCTTTCTCTCTCTCTCTCTCTCTCTCTCTCTCTCTGTCTCTCTGTGTGCGTGCGTGCCTGCGTGCGTGCGTGCGTGCGTGCGTGCGCGTGTGTGTGTGTGTGTGTGTGTGTGTGATTAGATACTTGGGAAAGGTGTAGGGGAGTGGGAATTCCGTGAAAAGTTGTCGAAGCTGGATTCAAATTACCTCAACAAGGTCTTCAAATAGCAAATAAAAATAATAATGGTGATTAGATTAACACAATAAATCCGCATGCCTAACATCATCATCATGTGCCTTCATCATGTGCCCTGTCAGCTGGCGTAGGCGGTCGTGTCGCTCCACAGACCTCGGTCTATTGGTGTTCTGGATCAACTCTGTTGATGATATTCCTCCATGCCACCGACTCAGTCACCACCCAGCTTCATGTATCTTGGTCTGTCTCTTTTCTCGTTGATCTTTCCAGTTCTCACAATGTTCTCAAATGCCACTCTTATCAAAACAGACTGTTTGTCTCTTTCTTATTGTTGTATATAATGTTCTAGGATCATTAGCCTCTTTCAGACAACCATTGTTATTTACTCTGGCAGTCCAAGGATTGGCAACATACTCTCAGGAACCACATCTCTGCTGCTTCTAAGTACCTAACAGCGTATGCTGAAATATACTTTACTGACACACTAATCTGATGGGAGGTACACATATACGAGTAAATGGGCATATTCGTAAGCAAGTTTATCAGTACAGTTATCTCGGAGCAGTCATAATATCTAATGGGAGATGCCTTGAAAAAATTAGAACAAGAATTGCCATTGCGAAGGTAGCCTTTTGCAAGATAAAAACATACTGACCAATAAAAAGATATCAATTGAAACGAGAAAAAGAGTGTTTAAGTGCTACATAGAACCTGTAATTTTGTATTGATGTGAAGCGTGGGCAATGAGCAGATATGCTGAAAAACATCTGGTAGCTGTGGAAATATGGTTTCTGATGAAAATGCAAAGAATACCATGGACAGACAGAAAAACCAATGAACAAGTCCTTCAAGAAACAAACGAAGATCGTAAACTGATTTCCGGTAAAAATGGCGACGACCTAACGTTCATTCTTCAGGAGACGCTGTTTATAGTGTTTTCCTGTGGATTATGTGGTGTTATTTCGTATTCGTTTAATGGAAGTTGTTCACAAGAAGCCACGGAAGTAGGTGGTGGGTGAAATTTTGAGGGCACCCGACAGATAGTTGTTGGTTATGGTCTTAACTTTCGCGATGGTAGGCAGAAAATCTCTTTCACAGGATAATGCTTAGCGTCACTGGCCAGTATGGTCACTGCCAAGGAAGGAAAGCAACGGCAAACTACCTTCTTTAAAAGTGCCTAGTTCATTATGATTCGCATAATTTCATATCATCACAAGACAAGGACAGGGGCATTAAAATTAGCAACATGGAATCTTAGGACGTTAAACGGCGACGAAAGATTAAATAACATCAAACAAGAAATGAAAAGAGAGAAAATTAAATATTAGGGATGTGCGAAAAGAGATGGACAGGAGAAGGGATTAAGATATATGAAGATTATTTATTCTGGAGGAGAAGTTCGACAAAGACGGGTAACAATTATCTTGGATCATTAAACATCAAAATCTGTCCAAGGATATTGAGCTGTGTCAGACAAGAGTTCTACTAGTTAAATTAAGCGGCAGACCTTTTTTGCATAAACGTTATTCAAATATATGCCCCATCAGGAGAATCCAGTGAAGATAGTGTAGAGGAATTTTACAATGACATAGAGTCTGCTTTAAATAAATGTAAACATTCAGAAATAAACATCATGATAGGGGACTTCAATGCAAACGTAGGACATCAAGGTGATGGATATACAGTAGGTAACCATGGTTTGGGAGAGAGAAACGAAAGAATATTCAGACTTGTAGAATGGGCAAAAGAGCAGGAAATGATTGTATGAAACACCTGGTTTAAACAGCACCCTTGACGATTATGGACATAGAGGAGTCCTGATAGCAGGATTAGAAACCAGGTTGATTACATTCTGATTAGCAGAAGGTTTCCAAATGCGTTAAGAGTTGCACTAACAGTTCCCAGGGCTGATTGTTATAGTGACCACAGATTAATTACAGTTACATTAAAGGCAAAGTTAAAGAAAGTCAAGTATACAACAGGAAACACTAAATGTGATCTGTGTACATTGAAAAATGGCAAGGAAATACAAAACAAATTCAACGTAGAAGTACAGAACCGTCATTTACTGCCAATATAGTACCTTGCAGTCTACTCGCCTCGCTGAGGAAGGATCATTCAGGGAAAACAATTACACCTTTTTTGGAAGGGAAGAGGGCAGGCAGAAAAAAAGCAGCATGGCGTGGGCTTTGCAGTGAAGAATTCGCTACTGGGAATGATTGATATCCCAGCTGGAGGTAATGAAAGATTATTATCCCTGCGCTTGGCAACCTTTTGTGGATTTGTCACCATTCTCACTGCATATGCACCGACACTTGCTTCCTCTGATGATGTGAAGGATATGTTCTATGAGCAGCTAGACTCTGTGATCAAGGCAGTTCCAAAATCCGACTACATTTATATGCTCGGTGATTTCAATGCTCGTGTGGGCAAGGACTCGAGTTCATGGCCAGTGTGCCTTGGAAAATACAACATCGGTCGCAGGAATGATAATGGGCAAAGGCTGCTGGAGCATTGCACTAGAAATGACCTATGTATTACAAACTCCTTTTTTAAAACAAAAGAGTTGCATAAGGTCACATGGAAACATCCAAGATCCGGCCATAGGCATCAGCTGGACTTCATTATCACACGGAGACAACATTTGAACCATACATCATTAACTCGAAGTTACCACAATGCTGACTGTGATACAGATCATTCTTTGGTTGTTGCAAGGGTTAGACTGAGACCAAAGAGAATCTACACAGCTAAACACAAATCTAGACCCAGGATTAATATTATTAACACTCACGATCCTGGAAAGTGCTTTGAATTTCAACAGCAACTTGAAGACGCTTTTAAAGATACATCAAAAAATTGTATAGTAAATGATAAATGGAGTAAACTTAAGGAAACTATATATAAAACAGCGGTAGGGGTTTACGGCACTGTGGATCATAAGAGGCAGGACTGGTTTGCGGCAAACAGCCAGATACTGCAGCCCTTGATTGATAAAAAGAAGATAGCTCTCTTAAGAAACAAGGAAAGACCAAGGCGTAACACTCTGAGTGAGCTAAAGCAAGCAAGGAAGGATGATGTGCAAAAGGCTGCCAGGCAGTGTGCGAATGACTATTGTATCAAGTTATGTGAGTCCATTAAAATCGCAAGTGATAAGGGAAACATCAGAATCATATATGAAGGGATAAAAAAAAGCCTGTGGTCCAACGATCAAAAGAAGTGCACCGCTGAAAACCTTGACTGGAGAAATCATCACTGATAAGAAACAGCAGATGAATAGATGGGTCGAGCACTATTTAGAGCTTTATTCAAGTGAGACCAAGCTAGCGGATGATGCCCTCAACGCCATGGAGGCTCTACCAACTCTTGACCACCTGGACACACTTCCCACCATAACAGAAGTTAAGTGTGCTATAAATGAACTTGCGTCTGGCAAGGCTCCAGGTAAGGATGGGATTCCAATTGAGGTAATCAGGAGTGGGCAAGACACACTCACTCTACAGATCCACCAGCTAATAGAGCTATGCTTGCGAGAAGGACAAGTCCCACAGGATTTCAAAGATTCAAACATCATAACGCTGTACAAGAACAAGGGCGATCGGAGCGACTGTAACAACTATAGGGGTATCTTTCCTTCTGCGTATTGTTGGGAAAGTATTTGCCAGAGTTGTTCTGCGCAGACTTCAAGTCCTGGGAGATCAAGTCTACCCCGAATTACAGTGCGGCTTCCGTCAGAACCGGTCAACCATTGATATGATATTCTCATTGCGACAGATGCAATAAAAGTGCCGGGAACAAAATCAGCCACTGTTTATCGCTTTCATCGACCTCACAAAGGCATTCGATTTGTTCAGTCGTGAGGGTCTGTTCAAAGCACTAAAGAAGATTGGCTGTCCACCAACTCTTCTGTCCATTGTGGAATCGTTCCACACAGGCATGAAGGGTATAATCAAGTTTGATGGCTCAACTTCAGAAGAGTTTGAAATCAAGAGTGGAGTTAAGCAAGGTTGTGTACTATCCCCCACCCTCTTTGGGATATACTTTTCACTTCTACTGAAATATGCCTTTCGTGATCAGGATGACGGTATATACATTCACTCACGCTCAGATGGTGGCCTCTATAATGCTCAGAGATTGAAGGCCAAGACCAAAATTAGGAGGGTACTAATCAGAGAGTTGCTTTTTGCAGATGATGCTGCAGTTACGACCCACTCTGAGGAAGAATTACAACATCTACTATCTGCATTCTCCAATGCTTGTTCTGAATTTGGTTTAACAATTAACAAAAAGAAGACACAGATTATGTCACAAGGTGCACATGGTGTACCATCAATCTTTATTGACGACGCCGAACTGGAGATAGTAGACCATTTTACATATCTAGGATCAGAGGTAAATAGCAAATTATCCCTCGATCAGGAAATCAACATCAGGATTGGCAAGGCAGCAACAACAATGAACATGTTAGCAAAAAGAGTCTGGGAGAACAGGAAGCTTACTGCCAAAACAAAAGTCCTCGTCTACCAAGCCTGTGTCCTTAGTACTCTTCTTTATGGCAGTGAAACCTGGACAACTTACTCACGCCAAGAGAAACGTTTAAACAGCTTTCATATGCGGTGTCTGCGAAGAATACTTGGTATTAAGTGGCAAGACAAAATCACAAATACTGAAGTATTGGAAAGATCAGGTTGTGTGACGGTGTATTCCATGCTCAGTCTTCGTAGACTTAGATGGATAGGACACATTAGGAGGATGGATGATGGTAGAATACCAAAGGACATCTTTTTTGGTGAATTACAGACGGGTAGGAGATCTCAGGGTCGGCCTCTACTACGATACAAAGATGTGTGTAAGCGGGACATGATTGATACAGGCATTGATAATGCACATTGGGAGCATGTCGCCGCTGAACGTGTTGCATGGAGTGCAACTATCAGAAATGGAATAAAGACAAAGGAGAAAATGGTTGCAGATCAAGCACACACAGAGCGTGAGAGACGTAAGATGGTGCACAATGGTGGAAATGACCTTGTTTTCACATGCATCTACTGTGGGCAGTCATTTGGAGCAAGAATTGGCCTTACCAGCCACACTCGCCACCGTCATGGATCGTAGTTATTAAGCCTTTTTGAAGCACAATGTACCAAACTATCGTCTGTCAAGACGGAAAGGTGCCAATGAATGAAGTACCTTGCAGTGTATGGCAGAGAGGTCTTTGAGCGTCAGGAATTAAGGCCGCCTGGCTAGTGCAGTCGCCGCGAACTGTGCAGG
>JACEFZ010019590.1:12500-16408 GCA_014155875.1 Cepaea nemoralis
GAATAGATCATGTCACCAGACTTCTAAACACATTATATGATACCGGAGATATACCTTCTGCATTAAATTATGTAATTCTGTATTTATTGGAATCCCAAAGAAATCAGGAGCCTTAGAATGTGATCAACATAGAAAAATTAGTATAATGAGTCACATCACGAAGATTTTGCTACGAATTATCATGCAAAGAGTGAGGAAGAAAATAAAACCTGAAATAGGGGAAGAACAATGTGAGTTTGTAGAAGGAAAGCGTACAGTAAATGCTGTGTATATGCTGCGATCAGTTATTGAACGTTCTATAGAAGTAAACAAAGATATACATCTTTGTTTTATTGACTATACAAAGGCTTTCGATAGAGTAAGACATGTCAACATGGTAGATATGCTTGCAGATCTACAAATTACAGTCATAACATCTGATTGGAGATGCCTTGAAGAGATTAGAACAAGAATCGCCATGGCGAAAGTAGCCTTTAGCAAGATTAAATACATACTGACCCAAAAAATGATGTCAATTGACACGAGAAAAAGAGTGTTGAGGTGTTAGATAGAGCCTGTGCTTTTGTATGGATGTGAAACTTGGACAATGAGCAGTCAAGCTGAAAAGCAGCTTATGGTTGTGGAAATGTGGTTTCTGAGGAGAATGCAAAGAATACCATGGACAGACAGGAAAACCAATGACCAAGCACTACAGGAAACATATGAAAATCGTAAATTGATTAGAGAAATTAGACGTAAACAGTCAAAATTTTGGGCATATTGTGAGAAGAAATGACTTGGAGAACTTGGTGACAATTGGCAAGATCGAAGGGAACAGACCAAGGGGAAGACCGAGAAGTAAATACCTGGATGGCTTATCCACATGTCATGGTCGAGACAGGAACACTGAGCAGATCCGCAAATCTGGTGAACGAGTGAAATGGCTAGTCATGACGGCCCACGCTTTCAGGCATGGCACATGATGGATGGATAGAAACTTATTAGAGACATTAGACGTAGTCAAAATGTTTTGGGCATGTTATGAGAAAAAATGACTGGGAGAACTTGGTAACAACTGGCAAGATCGAGAGGAAGAGATCAAGGGGAAGACCGAGAAGTAAATACCTGGATGGCTTGGCGACGTGGCATGGTGATCGAGTGAGATGGCAAATCATGGCCGTCCACGCTTATCGCATGGAACATGATGGATGGATGGACACAAACATATGCATCTTCAGATTGACCGTTCTTTGCAGAGCGTCGCGCTCTCACATCAGTGCCGACTGAAAATACCTCTCATCCTCCGATGGTTTCCTTGTCTCAGACATGAACACATCCATGGAGTCTTTCAGGCCAGGAGTCCACCGTCGCGTTGGTCGTTCCTTGCATCGTCTTTCAAGGGATGGCCATGTGTCACGGTTTCTTTCTAAGCAGCTGGGAATCTCCGTGGCAGAGAGGTTAACCTTCTGCCTCGCCACGCACCGGAGATTGTGCGTTCTATTCCGGTCTAGGACGTTCGCTTTACGGATGCAATTTTCTCGGAGAATCCTGGGGGTCGTCGCTGGAACTACGTAATTCGTGCTTTGTGCGTCGCTTTCTATAGGCCTCACTGCGGAACGATACACATACATATGGGATAAAACCCGGTGTAATGAAGTCGACTCTCTTGTCATTTCAACATGTTGCCGTATCTAGGTAGCTGTGGCCATTGATGTTGACAAAGTATTTCAGTGTCCGAAACATGATTCTGTTTGCCAACCAGGTTTTACCCCCAGATCTTGTAGAATGTCAGTATTTATGTATTGTTCTTCTTGTCACACGGTATTGTGGGAATGCTTCTGTGACATTTCAATGCAAAATACACCGGCACGCACGCACATCGCACTCACGCACAAGCTACGCGTGCCATTTGCAACAGAAAACAAAAACAAACTAAAGTTAAAAGTAAATAATAGATTCGTTACACGCCTTAACTGATTAACTGCCATGGGATAATAAATATTGTCTTATTCAAACTTCCTGTAACTGCCATGGGCTTTTATTCAAACTATAGTTAAAATATAAAAACAGTAGTTTTCCCTATGTAATCTAACTTAATTGTATATATATAATGCACCATGTCCGCTACCATATTAACAACGATTAGTTCATAACTGTGACAATTTCTTACTTCCCATTTTGGGCGATCCATTTTTATTTGGTGCAAACCTATTTTGTGTTGGCACACTGGGCATATGGCGCTAATTGTATCGGTCAACTTGTTTTTCTTTAATTCAAATCGACGCCAATGCGGCTGGAACCCATTACCGCCGAGCCGACAGTGGAGCATCTCTAGCCACTACCGCGGTTCCAGTATTTCATTTCGTTTACCACACATACAGAGTAAACTGACTTAACTTCGGTAACAAAAGTGAGCATTCCTTTAAAGCTGCGAGAGAAGTTGCTTACCGTTACTTTGTGGGAGAAATAATTTAGTCGCCCGTATCAATGGCTGTATTTCGACACGTCAATAGTTAAAACTCTTTCAGTTGACTAAAATTGTAACTATTATTTTTTTTTACCTCGGATAGTTATCAAACATAACAAAGTACTTGACATCAACTGTTCTCAACTTTCCAAACATGTACCCCTTAAATGAGGAGCGTAGATATTGGCGCAGCGTTTCTCAAAGTGCATATCACAATTATGTTACCAATATCCTGTTCAAATAATGATGTTGGTGTTATTTGGTCAATGATTTGTACAATAGGTGTATGATTATATGTACTTTTGTGTGAATTTGATACGCGGACAGTGAGTAGACAAGCTCAAAAACATCCAATGACAGTTGAAATGTGGTTTCTGAGTAAAATGCAAAGAACACTGTGGATATATAGAAAAACCAATGAGCAATACTATAAGAGGAAAGTGGAAACTGTCAACTGATTAGAGCAGTTACATGCAGACAGTCAAGATTTTTGGACCTGTTATGACAACAACAACAACAACAACAACAACAACAACAAAACTTTATTATGAAAGGGTCAAGAATTTGGCGCGCAGGCCCGTCTAACATTCTGCCCTTTTATCACTCTCTTTCATACATTATACCATTGCCACATCATTCAAGGCTAACTGAAAACAGCAACAATATAAAAGATATGCATTATAAAGGCATGTGGAAAAATTAAAAATAAATACTACACGAATCAGTAATAGTAATAACTGGTGTGGCATTTATTAGCTATGTGGAATATACTGGCCTACCAAAAGAGGACTGGCTGTTATACTAGGGTTTTATTATATTATTACTTCTATTATTAAGGGGGAAGGTAATCCGTACTGAGATAGTGTTCAAATAATTTGCGATTATATGTATAGGGATTGATGATGTCTTTTATTTCATGTGGAAGATTGTTCCACAGCTGAGCTGCAGAGTACGTTAAGCTTGTTTTGTATAAGTCTATCCTAGGCTTCGGAAGGTGTAATAAATTTAATCGTTTACTGTGTCTAGCATTATATTCAAACAATGGCCAAAGGTAGTTTGGGGCATTCCGATGTAGGATTTTGTGAATTAGTTTGGCCTTATTGAAAAGCAGACGTTTGCGGAGTGGTAGTAACTGAAGGCGTTTATGCAGGCTAGGATTGTCAGTTTGCTATAAATTAATTTCATGGCCCGTTTCTGGAGTGAGTAAAGTCGCTTGGTGTTTGAATTAGAACAACCGTCCCAGATTGTAGAGCAGTAGTCAAAGTGTGTCTGTATATGAGAAGTATAGAATAGTTTCCTTGTGTCCTCATCAAGGAAGTTTTTAATCTTGGCGAGTTGATAGACTTTTTTCGCTGTTTGTTAATGAGCGCTTGAACATGGGAATTAAAGGGTTTGTTAGTTAGTTAGTTTTTTTTCCCTCTTGAGGGGGGGCCTTTTTAAGGCGGCCGGGCCCCCAAAAGGG
>JACEFZ010019591.1:0-16294 GCA_014155875.1 Cepaea nemoralis
TCCTTTGCTCTCACTATGCATTCACTGTTGTCGTATAAACTTCTACATAGGTTTGTTAGATGTGTACTCACTCCATATTGTTTAAGGATTTCCCACAGCTTGTTTCTATCTACCCTATCAAATGCCTTTTCTTGGTCAACAAAGGCTAAGTAGAGTGTTTCATTGAATTCAATTGATTTTTCTATAAGTTGTCTAAGAGCAAAAATGGCGTCTGTGCATCCTTTGTTTTTCCTAAATCCAAGCTGCGTTTCGCTTAGCTGGGGTTCTAAAGTAGTTCGTAATCTTTTTTCAAGAATTTTGCAAAATATTTTCCCAGTATGACTCAACAGTGAAATGCCTCTGTATTGTGTGCAATCTCTTTTGCTGCCTTTGTTTTTCCAAATTGGGATAATTATGGCGTTTCCCCAGTCTCGTGGTGTCTGTTGTTCTACCCAAACATGGTTGAATAGTCTATGTAGCCAAGCTGTTCCTACTTCCCTTGCTGCTTTAATTAGTTCATTTGGTATTTCATCCTGTCCTGGTGATTTGTTCAATGGGGCTAATCTGATGGCTTCTATAATTTCTTCTTTTAGTATGTCTGGTTCTAGTTCCTCGGTGACATCTGTGTAGGTCTCTTGAATTCCTGTGACATCTGATGGGATGTTGAGAAGTTGTTCGAAATACTGCTTCCATCTTATTAGGATGTGTTTTTGTTCACTTATTGGTTCTCCATTTTCGCTGTTAATTATTTCAGTTGGGTCAAAGGGTACTCCTCTGGTTCGCATTGCACTTATCTTTTTGTAGAAGTTTCTGGTTGCCTCCTTGTAGTTTTTATTTAGGGTTTTCTCCATACTCTTCCCAGTCTTTCTGTTTTTCCCTCTTTACTATTCTACTCACATGTCTTCTCGATATTCTGTATTCTATGAGATCACATTCCTGTTTGCTCTTCAACCACTTTTTATATTTTTTTCTTTTTTTCTTTTACCGCTTTCTTTACTTCTGCGTTCCACCAACTTGTTATTTTCTTTATCCGTGTTTTGCGTTTTTTCGTGGTTCCGCATGTTATTTTTGCAGTATTTAAAACGCTTGATTTGAACATCTCCCATTCTTCTTCCACTGTTTTTCTTTCCGTAGGTAATTTTACAAAGAGTTCAGTTAGTTCTTTCTCATAATTTTCCCTTACTGCCTCGTCTTTAAGGTTTTTTAAGTTTACTGATTCGCATGGCATGTATTTTCCTGCTTTTTGTTTTCTTCTTCTAATGGTTCTTATTGTGGCAACGACTGCTTTATGATCTGTGTTTATACTGAAATTGGGCACTGCTCTTGCATCTAATATATTTCTCTTTCTGTTATTTCTTGTTAATATAAAATCAATTTGGCTTTTAGTATCTAGATTGTTCCATTTATACCAGGTGTATACTTGCGAATCTTTATGTTTATAGAATGTGTTTGTTATATAGAGATCGTGTTGGCTGCAAAGCTCTATCAGTCTACTTCCGTTATCATTCCTTTCATTTTGCTGATCTCCAAATGCTCCCAGGTGTTTTTCTATGCCCCCTCTGTTATGTCCTAGTCTTGCATTGAAGTCTCCCATAACTATGATGTTGTCCTGCTTATCTATTTTATTTAGCACATCATGTATGTCTTCGTAGAAGTCCTCACATTCTTGCTCATTATTGTTTGCATTACATGGTGCGTATATCTGTACATATGTTGTGATTGTTTGTTCTTTTATTCTCACTGTTATGATTCTTTCTGATATATATTTTATTTCTAGTATTGCTCTTGCTAGCTGTGGTCCGCCCAGCCATATGGCATGATATTGTGCTGTTTCCTTCAGGGAGCTTTACCCGTTGTCGTCTCTCCTGGGGTCCCACCAATTTCCCCGTCTTGGTCTATCTTCGTACTGTCTGGGTCTTCTCTGATACCTTGTGTCGTGGGCGGGTTGATAACTCGATCTTGTAGGAGAGTGAAGTAATTTCTTCTTCTGCTGACCCCAATCAAATCTTGGTCTTGGTCACTGTCGTTCTAGTTTTCTTCTTCCTCTTCTACTTCTTCTTCTGTTGTTTCTACTTCTGTCTGGGACTTTGTGTTTTCTGGTTCAGATGTTTGGTTCTTTGATATGAGCAGTTATATTTGTTCTCTTTCTTCTTGAATCTGTTTAAGAGTTGTTGTTTTTTCCTTCTTCTTGTATTTTTGATAGAGTTTCGTCTGTCCCCGCCTTTATAAGGGTAAAATGGTCCTTTACTTTACTATTTAACACCATTCATTATACATCTATGTCATAGAAGAGAGAGAGAGAGAGAGAGAGAGAGAGAGAGAGAGAGAGAGAGAGAGAGAGAGAGAGAGAGAGAGAGAGAGAGAGAGAGAGAGAGAGAGAGAGAGAAGATAAACAAAACAATATGTAGACAACATCAAGCATACTCAAAATAAACAGATACGACGTAACCAAAGCATCACTTTTGGCCTTAGAACGCAAGTGTAGGCTCCCCACATCCTTAATATTAACGAAAAGAGTTGATTAAGGGAGGGGTGAGATATTAGGAAAGATGTCAAGAGAGTAGACAAATCTCCATTGTGGCATATACTACTTGTTTAGTACCAAAAATAGATATAAAAAGAAGAGTACGCCAGGGGTGGGTGTAGTCCCCAAGTCTTTTTAACTTATACGCAGAAAAAATCTTTAGAACAGTTTTGAGAACTGGCTAGACTGAAAACTCCTCTTATTTGAGCCAAGTAGTGTTCACGCGTCTTTGCAATAAAAAAAAGTCGCTTAAAAATCGACAGGTCGACTTCATTGCACCGGGTTTTTATCCCATATGACTCAGCCTCTTTCCGCAGCGCGGAAAGCGTCGCAAAAAGCACGAACTCCATAGCTCCAGCAACGATCCTCAGGAGTCTCCGAAAAAATTCACTCGTGAACCGAATCGAACCGACAACCTTCGGTGCCTGAGTAAGACGGCTTGACCACTTCGCCACGGAGACTCGTCTTTGCAGTAAAACCTCCCCATAGACCAATAAGTATATATTATAATATATACTTATATAAAATATTATACTGCAGTCAGTAAGCTGGTATAGCTTTTCGGTCAGTCCTGCCGGCGTAGCTTGAAAACTCGTCGGTAGGCGTCCAGTGGTGCGTGAATAGTCCATCTGTCCGATAGATATCTGGTCGGTCCTGCCAGTAGTCATATGTGAAAGTAAAGGGGGATCCGGCTCCTTGACTGAGTGCGGCGCCGTGAACGGGGTACGGAGAACGGTGGCAAATGGAGGGGACGAAGCCGTGGCTGGGGATCAGGCGCAATTCCAACGACCACATGTACTTTAGGGGGCGAAGCCGTGGCTGGGGATCAGGCGCAATTCCAACGACCACATGTACTTTAGGGGGCGAGTAGGCTACAGGCTGCACGGACTTTCCCCACCGAAAGGGGGGGGGGGGGGGAGGCTAGAGAAAGGACAAGGTAACATCACCTAAGGGAAAGCGTAACATCTAATAAATAATCAGGTATAACTAAAATGTGACCAAAAGTCTCCACGGCGGAGGAAAGACGTCCGGAGTCATGACCCGGGTGGGCCCGCCCCATGAGAGTGTCAAGGGTTGAAAGTAAGTAAGTAAGTAAGGAAGTAAGTAACTAAATCTTTATTTTCCAAGGGTTAAGAATTGGGCACGCAGGCCCGTCTGAAAGGGCCGAAACACTTGAAGAAAGTGGTGCTCTTCTGAAGATCAGAACCCCTCTGCCGTGATCGCTCCGCGTCTGAGTTCTTACTACTACTATTATAATTGTATCGCCAGGGTGTGACTTGTCTTCTAATAGTATTATATACGTATATCAGTTGTTGCACAGTTTTTCATTATGGCATGGAGTAACATCTATATAAGAATGACAGGCAGTGTACACGAAATTGAAGGCTGTGGAGAATCATGATCACCATCACCATACGGACTCCAATAACCAGGAAATCACCATCATCATCATCATCATAAAGGGCCATGCCGACTGGGGTAAGCGTTCGTGACTTCCAAAAGATCTTTGGTTTTCTGGATCAACTCTACCGTTGATATTCCTCCGTGCCACCGTCGCAATCCATCAAACATCTTTTCTCTTGGTCTGCCTCTCTTCCTCTCAATCTTTCTAGTTGTCATGATGTTCTCCAATGCCCCTCTTCTCATCACATGACCAAACAGTTGTTTGCCTCTTTCTTAGTGTTGTGTATAATGTTCCAGTTTCATTAACCTCTTTCATGACCAGGAAAAACACGGGAATCGTCGCCGGAGCTACGGAGCACGTGCTCTGCGCTTGACACATCTTTCAGAGGCTAGCGAAGAGAGAGAGGAGAAGAAGGCGAGGAAATGGTGTGAGAAGAAGGCATAGAAATAGGAGGACAGGCGCCAGGAGAACAAGACGAAAAGTGGAGAGACTCATGTAAGAGTGGGATATTGGAACTGTCGTAGTGCCAGGCAGAAATGTCATGTATTGGAGAGGCTAATAATGATTTTGATGTCCTCATGCTCCAGGAGTTAAATACAGACAAGTACCATTGCCCTGGGTACGTCAGTTATATAAACCTCACTGGGCAAAAGAGACATGGGCAAGGTCTGCTGGTGAAGAAAGGAGTGAAGCATATGATACTTGACTATAGCCAGTGGAATCACAGTGCAAGAGAGGTCCAGGGCATACAAATGGAGATTGGTGACCTAAGTTGGAACATCATTAATGTATATGCCACAGTGGACTGTTCTGTCAGAAAAGAACAATGGGACTGGTTTACGGAATTGGAGGAATTACCAGGTAATAGGCTACTCATATGTGGAAACTTCAATGCGAGGAACAGAGAGTGGGATAGTAGTGGAGAAAACCGACAGGGAATTGCCCTTGTGGATGCCATGGTGGACTCCGATGTGGTCTGCATAAATGATGGTAGGCCGACTAGAATGTCAATGAGGCCTGGCGATGCAGACACTGCTATTGACTTGGCACTTGTCTCCCAGTCATCAGTCCTCGAAGTAAAGTGGACTGTTTTGAATGACCATGGGAGCGATCACATGCCATGCTCAGTCCTGATCTCTAAATCCAGGAAAGTTAAGGCTGGGAGAGCGAGCAAGACCTTCCGGTATGAGTGGACAGACAGCCTTCTTGGACGCCTCAGACAGGGGGCATGCAACAGGACTGTTAAAACTCCTTTTTGCAACCCCCATGGTGGACCCCTGAAGTAGACAGTGCTTGGAAAGCAAAGAGAGCTGCAGTGAAGCAGCTAAGGAAAGTGCGACAGACACCTCGAAGCTCACGAAAGGTCCAGAAGTAGACAATGCTTGGAAAGCAAAGAGAGCTGCAGTGAAGCAGCTAAGGGAAGTGCGACAGACACCTCGAAACTCACGAGAGGAAATGGACATAGCGGAAAAGGACAAGAAAGACAAGATGGAAGCTTCAAGCGATGCGATGCAGAGGCAAAGAACGTAAAATGGGAATGTTTTATGAAAGAGGTTGGTGGTGATAAAACACTGCGAAAATTCTGGAAACTGCACAGACAAATGCAAAGAAAAAGATCGGCCTACGACAGTGGGAACAATTTATAAAGAGGATGGTGTACTCGTGACAGCAGACAAATAGAAGGTGAGGCGTTTCTCCAGAGATTTTTAGAGCAGACCAATCATAATGATGCGGATACCAGGGATTCAGTTAGAGAGGAATTATCTGGCACAATGGAGAATATGCATTATGAAGACGAGTTGAAGATGTTAAACATATTTTGAAAAAGGCAAAAGACACGGCACCAGGGCCCGATGGTGTTATGTATGGCCACATGAAAGTTTTGAGTGATGTAGACCTGAAGGAGATGACCGACTGCTTTAATCAGAGCATTAGGACAGCACTAGTATCGCAGGATTGGTTACATAGCTATCTCATCCCTCTCCCAAAACCATTCAAGGATCATTCAAAGCTTAGCGGCTTTAGGATCATCACCCTTCAAAATACATTTGGGAAAGTTTTAGAGAAGATAGTCGCTGTTAAGCTGCATGATTTTTTGGAAAGGGGGAACCTTCTTCCAAGAGGCCTTGGAGTTACAGGCCAGGAAAAGATACCTGGTTAAATGCAGCCACTTTTGCCTTTGACGTTTATGATGGGTTCCAGGGTAGACAGGAAACGATGGCGGAGGCGCTTGATCTCGAGGATGCGTATAATAGAGTTCGCTATGATATTTTGATGACCGCACTGATGGAGAAGGGGGTCAATCCCTGGTTGGTGAACTGGATAGGAGCCATCCTGCATTCTCGTCGGGTTGCTCTCCGTCTGGGTGCATGGACCTCAGAGCCACATATTTTAACCCCGGGACTGCCACAGGGATCTACAATCTCACCGGTGCTCTTTAACGTGTATACGAGCAAGATTGCAAACCTAGAAGCACCAGGGGCTGGATGGATACTAACATTTGCAGATGATATTCTTGCATATAGGCAGGGGAGAGATAGGGAGCAAACAGCCCAGGAGCTACAGGCGACAGTAGACAAAATGATTGATTGGTGCACTGAAATGAGTGCTGTCATCCACCCGGAAAAGGCAGCTGTTTTGTGGTGCTCTCTGGCCAACAGGATTGTGAGAGATGATGTCCCAAGCCTCACGATTTGGTTGAAGCATCAACAAAGAGAACAAACTGAAGTATCTGGGAATCACATTTGACAGGAGTCTGTCCTTCAAGGACCATGTGGAGACGGTTGTGACAAGATCTCAAAAGGGACTCAATGCACTTAAAACTATGGCTGCAATGGACACAGAGCAGAGAATGCTCCTCATTCTATACCAGCACTTGATCCTCTCAGTGATTGTTTATGGACTAGGACTGCTCACTGTCTCAAAGAGTCAGCTGGTGAAATTAGAGCGCATACAGAACGAAGTTATGCGGGTCGTTCTGGGATGCACCAGAGACATCCCAGTAGTGTGTATGCGTTAACATCCTTGATCTGCCGACTGTTGCTGGTAGGCACAAGGTGATGCAGGCAAAGGCATACCTCAGAGTAACTGCAGACACAGATCACCCGTTGCATGAGGCGCTGGACGAAGTTAAGGGTCAGAGACTAATAAGAGGGAAAACATGGATGGCTCAGGCGGAGGATACAACCAGACAGGTGTGCCCCTTGGAGAACATTAGGCGAGGAGAGGAGTGGGTCAATGTGCCAGCGGAGCAGTCAGACTTGTGCAAGTTATAATCACATTGAGCCGGGAGTGCAGAGAGTGGCCAGCAGGGGCCACGGAATGGAAATCAAGCAACTAATTCAGGATAATGCTCGCCCGGGTGATGTGATTATCTACACCAGGGGTCACCAAACTACGGCCCGCGGGCCGGATCCGGCCCGCGACGTCATTTCATCCGGCCCGCCGACGGTACTCGAACTTGCTTGATATAACGTATGGAACACGAGACGTTGTGATACAATTTAAATGTAAATATTATGTTTAAAATAATAGGAGATCTTCTGGCTGCTATGTGTCTTAAATTTACTATTTTCAATTATAAATTATTGTATCTAGATTTTCTTGTTTATTGTAATGTTTGCTTATTTCGCGCCATCCCATGTCCTTCCCCGGCTCATTGTAGTGCCGCCTACGCTCTAACGTTAATATGGTTTCCATGGCAACACACACACACACATCTTTCCCTCCCCCAGATGCGTCCGCCTGTCAACACAGGTCCGCTGCTCAAGAAATATTTACTTCTTTTTGCCTGTCATCCATTTTATAGGTATGTCACAAGGATTTCTTTGACAGTGATAGGTTAGTGAACTACAAGTGTGAATAGAGGCAATAAAGTAACAAACATAGCATAAAAATGCCATAGAAGCCTCGTGTTATTACGAAAATATTAGTTATTTTAGTTTAGTTTAGTCTTCTGATCAACATCGCGGCACACATAAGTGCTCCGTTCTACTCCTAACTCAAGCCTGAGTCCGGAAAATCTCAGCTCAGTGCACGAACTCCGTAGCACCGGCGAGGATCCTGAAATACTTTGGGTAGAATTGTAACTCGAAATTTTGCCCGGGCAGCGCCGTTAGGCTACTCTTTTCCGATTTCCAACTGCCAAGGGATTTTTTACGTGCGCAACAATACACACGGGCGTCCGATCTCACTACCCAGAGACCAGGGGAAATTTTGTTACTAGAAGTCCACGTGAAAAAATCCCGGCCCCGGGACCTCCAGCACTCGAGGCGGACACCATACTCTGAGACCACTCAGCCCCCCCGCTCCCCCCATACAGGCAGGCAGGCAGGCAGGCAGGCGGCAGGCAGCAGGCAGGCAGGCAGACAGACAGAGAAAACATTTGAAAGCAATTCTCTTGATTGGATGCAGCAATTCCAAACCAAACATTGATGATATTTTGAAAGCCAAATATCAGTTTTACACATTTCACTAACCTTATTTGCTGAATTGTTTGTGAGATTCGGATATGTGCACACTAGGTCTGATGTAACTATCTTTTTGCTAACGTCGCCTTCTTTGATAACTTTTTTTTTTCAGTGAATAAATATGTTGGTTGTATTTGTTGTTTTGTTTTGTTTGTGTGTGCATTGCACGCCGCTCACCCATGATTAACTAAGATTTTCGTCTTTTCCCCCAGAGATTTCGTTCTGGCTTGCAAATATTGTTAATGTTAGTTGCATATCCTATACAGGACGTTTGCAGTCAGCACCAGCATTTTTTGCTGTTGTTGATGTCTTGGCAAGTTTACGTTCAGTAGTTAGTCATTGCTTTCTGAACGACCGGCACCCATACCATAAGGTAAAAAACAAGCGCAACGCGGTCTGCTGCCAAATCGCGCGCAGCTGTGTTTCAAACGCGGGTATACGGGATTACGAAGCGCGTCCGTAATACATTCGCCACGGAGATCGGTGCAAGTATTGTACAGAATGAGTATCCGGCCCGCGCACGTCATTTTTGTCAGTTATCCGGCCCGCCGTGAAAAAAGTTTGGTGACCCCTGATCTAGAACAAGAAAGATCTCTAAAATAAGCAAGTGTAGTGCTAAATGATAAGACAATAAGGAGATTGTTGCTTAAATACAACAATACTGAAGATGGGTCTTAAAATAAGTATGTGCAGAAAAAAATAGATAAGAATAAAAATAAATTGTTGTTAAGTGAATTGATACTGAATATTATATGGCCAATAGGACTAAGTAAAGCTAAATGAAATAGAACAGTTTACAAAAATACTATATAACATTTAATTTTAGCTTGTAACAGGCAAGCTTTTTTCACTGCCCTCTACAGCTAGGCAATTTTTAATATTGTGTGACTTTTCTAGCTTATCAAATTAATGCTATGCATTAAGAAGTTATTGCAGAGCTCTTTAGTGTACTAGTATTTCATTTTGTTGATAAAACAAGTAAATACAGTGACATTGCAGCTAATTGTGTTCTAATTCATCGTGTTGTTTTCATATGCTGACCTTCTTCTTCTTCTTCTTCGTTCATCCGGTTTTTTTTTCGGACGTGATTGCGTTGTGCCTGTTTACAGCAGAGCTGCGTTCTTGCGCCATTAGGCCGACACATCCGACTTCTGCGGGCATTTGTTGACCGGGTTAACCTTCCCGGGGATATGCTGACCTGATTTACTTTAAATGCTATTTTCTCATCATATTTTCCAAATACTCGCCATGACAACACATTTCAACTATTAAATGTACCTGTCACAATCTCTTTTGCAACAGAATGAGATTGGTCGTTGTCTAGATCCTGATGCTCCTTCTATATCACTGCAGAGTGTAAGCTGGGTTAGTCCCATGTCCTACAACACAAGTCATTACTGTAGTACACATCTATTAGTCACTGAACAAGATTGCGTTTACGCACAGAATATCCCTTTAATAATGAATGAACACGGAAACAGGCAACAGATATAAATCCAGTAACAGTAATTCCAGAATATATCCTCATCACAACCTAACACTCAAATAACCCTGCCTTCTCCAGGCCTTCTTAATCTAATCCACCATGACAGTTAACCAGCCATTCTCCCCGGTCCGAACTCACTCGATCCAACCCACTCTGCGTCTAGGCCTCAACTAACTATCCAGTCCCCTGACTCCACACAACACTACTCTCCAGCCCAAACCCTGCCTCACAACCACACTAGCGGGCTGACGCCTCCTCGACTCCCCCCTTAAACTCACTGCCTCCAACCTTCCCCGTCTGTCTTCTTATTTGCCCTTTCCGGGGACCTACCACCCAGCTCATATTACCTCCGTCTATTATTTCTCAGGGCCGTCTATTATTTATATAGTACCACTTTCGCTTAGGTCTATCACGCCCAATGTTAATGAACCCAGGCATTTTACAGTACCCTTGATTTTAAATTGCTTCATCAAGTTGTTTTTAAAATAAAATGTTATTTTTCATCATGTTTCTTTCTAATTATTCTGCACTACTGATCACATGATGACAATATATATATATATATATATATATATATATATATATATATATATATATATATATATATATTCTGGTATGAACCTAAGGCCTATCCACGTCAATGTGGAAGCACTAGACTCGAGTTTCGCTCTCGTTTGAGCTCGTCAGTAGTGCATATCCTTGACCGGACCCGGAAACAAACCCGGGATCACTGGCGTGTGAAGCGGGTGTGTAAACACTAGACCACGCGGCACACACTGGACACGGCCAAATTATCACAACAGAATATTACAACGTCACCCATCGTAGGCTGTAGCTCAAGATTTGCCCGATCGCCGCGACTGACGTCCGTCAATCGATGTGGACCCGAACGATCAGGTCTTCTCACTGGCAAGGCACACCAGGCCGCCTAAATTCCAGCGAGTAATAATCAAATTGATTTATTTTGTTGTTTCGGGATTTGAGATTTAAATATTGAGCACAACCCACTACCGGCAACGCTGATCGTATTCTGGTATGAACCTAAGGCCTATCGACGTCAATGTGGAAGCACTAGACTCGAGTTTCGCTCTCGTTTGAGCTCGTCAGTAGTGTATATCCTTGACCGGACTCGGAAACAAACCCCGGATCACTGGCGTGTGAAGCGTAAACACTAGAACACACAGCACACGCTGGACACCGCCAAATTATCACAACAGAATATTACCACGTCACCCATCTTAGGCTTTAGCTCAAGATTTGCCCGATCGCTGCGACTGACGTCCGTCAATCGATGTGGACCCGAACGATATATACTACTGAATATAGTCGCCGCTATCGGGCAAATCTTGAGCTACAGCCTACGATGGATGACGTGGTAATATTATGTTGTGATAATTTGGCGGTGTCCAGCGTGTGCTGTATATATCTTATATATAAAAAGCAATCTCCGTCCAAATGTATGTATCTATGTATGTCCTTTATTTTTTCGCTAACGGCCCATCCATAGTTATGTACCGGCATATGAGTTATAATAAATAATGATACAATCTATAAGGCATTTTCAAAGTTTTCATAAAAATAATGCACAATGCACAACATTGTAACTCATCTTTTTTTGCTTAAGAAGTTACTGTAGTCATGCAGGTGATTAGAAAGCGTTTTCATTAAAAATAATGGATGGTGTGTGGAAGGACATTCTTTTAAGTTACTTTTTTTGTTGTATGAATTTAATGAGACGCTACCCGCCAGGAGCTGGGCGAAGCCACGCCGGGTCAGATAGATAGACAGACCCACCTTTTCGCTGCAGTTGTCTACTCCTCCTTTTCCTTCTTCTGCTGATGCTGCTGCCGCCGCTCCATTTACCCAAGTTAATTGTTGGGAAAGATGTAAAGATCTTTCAAGTGCTCTTTCTAAAGCTTTTTGTAAGTTGGTCTTCGTTTATCTAAGGTTGTTCTAACTGCAACCAATAAATGATTAGACAGACAGACAGACAGACAGACAGACAGACAGACAGACATACAGACAGACAGACAGACAGACAGACAGACAGTCGGGAACGGGAACTTATATGACTACTTATAAGAATTAAATGAGATGCTCCACACCAGGAGTTGGGCGATGCCGGGCCGGGTCAGACAGACAGACAGACAGAAAGACAGAAAGACAGACAGAAAGACAGACAGACATACATACATACAGACAGACAGACATACAGACAGACAGACAGACAGACAGACAGACAGACAGACAGACAGTCGGTAACGGGAACGAGAACTTATATGACTACTTATATGAATTAAATGAGATGCTCCCCACCAGGGGTGGGCGAAGCCGGGCCGGGTCAGCTAGTATCTATATATATAAAACAAAGTGTATGTATGTAAATATGTATGTCCTTTATTTTTTCGCTAACGGCCCATCCGATTGAGATGAAATTTTCTACACGTCTTCCTTTCATTCCAGAGCTGCCAACTGTGATATTTTTTTAGTGTGAAATCGCCTGCTTACTCAGTATTATTTCATTTTTCATTTTTCATTATAATTTCATATATCTCAGGGGACTTAACTCTGTAAAAGTTATTTCAAGGGGCATAACTTTTCTGTATAACTTATAGTCATATTGTGGCATCGTTTTCAAAGATTTATAAACTCTTTGTCCATAGTTATGTACCGGCATATGAGTTATAATAAATAATGATACAATCTGTAAGGCATTTTCAAAGTTTTCATAAAAATAATGCATAATGCATAACATTGTAACTCATCTTTCTATACTTAAGAAGTTATCTAAAAGATGTTGAACAATATCATCGCATCTTTAGTGTTTTCCGCCATCATATCGGCACGATTCGCTTGACAGCACTTCTCAGCGCTATCAAGCCAAGACGCCTTACACATTTCAAGCAGCCTGATACGGGGGGAAAATGACACGTCGTAATAGCACAAAGAAACAAGCAGCTTCCAAGATGCATAGTGAGAAAACCGACCAGACTATCAAGAAGACGAACCTGCCTTTGGAGAGTCTGCATGCAAGCTGTAATAAAGTATCTGAACCTACAGTCAATGAAACTACCAATAAGAAGAGCGACGACTACCCACAGACGAACACAACAACTTGTGAGAGGAAAGAGGACCAAGACACCAGAATCAGAAACACTGATTCAAACACAGTCAGATGGTGGTCAAGCGGCTAAAAATGGAGCTTACTGATCAACAAATACAGATAGATAGATAGATAGATAGATAGATAGATAGATAGATAGATAGATAGATAAACAGACAGGGAGGGAGGGAGGGATAGACGGAGGGAGAGACAGAGGGATGGGTCTATTAGACAGACAGACAGACAGACAGAGATAGATAGATAGACAAACAGACTGACAGACACAGACAAACAGACAGACAGACAGACAGACAGACAGACAGACAGACAGACAGACAGACAGACAGATAGTCGGTAACGGGAACGAGAACTTATATGACTACTTATATGAATTAAATGAGATGCTCCCCACCAGGGACTGGGCGAAGCCGGGCCGGGTCAGGCAGACAGACAGACAGACAGACAGACAGACAGATAGATAGATAGATAGATAGATAGATAGATAGATAGATAGATAGATAGATAGATAGATAAACAGACAGGGAGGGAGGGATAGACGGAGGGAGAGACAGAGGGATGGGTCTATTAGACAGACAGACAGACAGACAGACAGACAGAGATAGATAGACAAACAGACTGACAGACACAGACAGACAGATAGACAGACATACAGACAGACAGACAGACAGACAGACAGACAGACAGACAGACAGAGATAGATAGATAGACAAACAGACTGACAGACACAGACAAACAGACAGACAGACAGACAGACAGACAGACAGACAGACAGACAGATAGTCGGTAACGGGAACGAGAACTTATATGACTACTTATATGAATTAAATGAGATGCTCCCCACCAGGGACTGGGCGAAGCCGGGCCGGGTCAGGCAGACAGACAGACAGACAGACAGACAGACAGACAGATAGATAGATAGATAGATAGATAGATAGATAGATAGATAGATAGATAGATAGATAGATAGATAGATAGACAAACAGACAGGGAGGGAGGGAGGGATAGACGGAGGGAGAGACAGAGGGATGGGTCTATTAGACAGAACAGACAGACAGACAGACAGACAGACAGAGATAGATAGATAGACAAACAGACAGACAGACAGACACAGACAGACAGACACAGACAGACAGACAGACAGACAGACAGACAGACAGACAGACAGACAGACAGACAGACAGATAGTCGGTAACGGGAACGAGAACTTATATGACTACTTATATGAATTAAATGAGATGCTCCCCACCAGGGACTGGGCGAAGCCGGGCCGGGTCAGCTAGTGTGTGTGTGTGTGTGTGTGTGTATATATATATATATTATATATATATATATATATATATATATATATATATATATATATATATATATATATTATATATATATATATATATATTCATCTTACATAACATTTTAAATTACATTGTAAAACTGGTAGTTTCAATAAACAAAATACCATCTAACCTGCTCTGACTGGTATCTTGTTGGTTTTTCCTGTGCCAGTTTGGTCTTCACTGGACACTTTCTGTTTTTCATCTTCCTGTGGGCTTCCATCTGTTAAAATACAGTTTCTGTAGTTGATTGCTGTTTATCTTGTTCTATGGCTTCACTGTCTAGTATTGGTTTAGCGCCTTGAGCAATTGATTGTGATACAGCTTTGTTGACTTCATTTGCATCAATTTGAGTATTTATTTGTTCTTTGCTATCTGAGACAAGAGTCAAACTTTCCGATTGTTCTTGAGTTCTTCTATGCTGATTTCCTCATCACTCGTATTGTAAGTAATGGGTTTTTCTGAGGATTTTGTCATAACTGAAATTGTTACTGTTTCTGGCTTGTCATCGTTAGACCCAATCATGGTACTTTCAGTGATAAAAACCTCTCTTGATATTTAACTGTGTCAGTTACGATAGACAGAATGTCTGACCCTGTACTGTCTAAAGACTTCTCTATTTCAGTGTTTGTGGTAGTTTCATCTGAGGTCTTCAAAATTGTCTGCAAACAGGAACTTGTTTCTTGAGGAACTCCTATAGGCCTATTTGTAGTATTGAGCTCGCCTTGGGATACTACACACTTGAAACTAATGATTGCAGGATCCAGACTACTCTCATTATCAGCAGATTCACTGACACTAGCAGACATACTCTCATGAACATTTTTATGTTTGGTGACAGGGACATTAGCAGATGTCCTAGCATTGTTGAAACTCACCCGTGCACTGGCTTTTGGGCTTGGCTTGGGGCTCACATTAGGTCCTGTCTTTGGCGTGATAGTATGATTTAGTTTCGGCGATGATGCTAAACTTATTGGGTGCAGATTCTGTTTTAATCTCAGAAGAGATAAGTGCCTGGGATGTACTGCTTATTGTGTTTTCAGACACCACAAAATCACCAGCATATGGCTCGGGATTCATGTCAGCAACAGTCTTTTCCCCATGATTGTCAACACTGACGGTTCTGTGGTACCAGTTTTATGTTCAGGTGGAGCACTATCTACTGGCTGTGCGACTTCTGACTCGTCAGACATGTACAGTGCAGCTAAAGTTTGCTCAATGTCAGCAAGCATGGAAGAACGTGCCTCTCGAGGTGATTTTGGTTTGTCTTCTGAATGTGAGCGCAACATTGAACTGTCAGCATCACCGTAAGAGGCAATGTTCTCTTTGTCAGAAATATTCTCATTTTTTAAATCCTCTTCACTGAGTTCCTGAGAAGAAAGAATAAGTAAAATTAAATCTATGAAAATATGTTTCCACTGGTTAAACTTCAATCTCTCTGCCTTCTTCACATCTCTGAAAATGATAAAATACACACAATAAAATACATTATTTTCAAAGAGTATACATCATCAAGGTATGTATATTATCATCATCATAAAATGTCTTGCCAACTGGTGTGGGCGATCATGCCTCTCCTGTAGCATGTATTAATTTTTGCATTGAAACCACTCCCTGCCACAATACAAGGCTATTAAGCATTTTCTCTCATTGTCTTCCATATCTCTTTTTCAATAAATCGTCACAATATGTTCTAGATTTTGTGTAAACTGTCTTTCTGTCTTAGCATCTTGTAAAACATTTATATTACTCATTTTGCTTGTACAAGAAATTTTCAGCATTCTTCTGTAAAAGCACACCTCTGAAGCTTCTAGGGTTGTTTTTTGGCTTGTTTACTAATTCTCCAGAATTCACAACCACATGTTCAAACATGTTCTATGTAACATGCAAATATTATTTTTCTAACCTCGAAAGACAATGATTTATTGCAAAGATATTCTTCATTCCATTAAAAGACAGTGTATGTTTTATTTTTTTTC
>JACEFZ010019592.1:0-16393 GCA_014155875.1 Cepaea nemoralis
GCAATCTATAAGGCCCCTGGGCTTTTGTTTTTAACTTCACCTCGACACAGCAAGGTACAAGAGGAACAAGATAAGATGAGGTGAGATTGCAGGGCCATCAAACAATCCCAGATTTGATAGACGCCAACTAGTTGAATGTTCTTATCCTCCTACATCTTCCTACTGAATAATAACAGTGATAATAAGGGAAACACGGTATAGTGGAAGGAAAACAGTACTATGTTCCAACACCGCCGCGACAGCTGTTTTAGGACAATGATGAGGCTGTGTGATAAAAGACACAGCACACGAGGCTGGGAGCGACAGCGAAGAAATACAAAGGGTGAAAAAATGACGTCGCGTGTTAAGAGGCGGACAAGGAGCTATATGAGGTTGAGAAACAGGTGTATATTCAGTCAGTATTGGAATGATGGAACAGAAAAAGACGATTGTAATAAAAACTCTTTTCCTAGACCCAATTCCGACATGAAAGCAAACAAAAGCAAAAGAAGTCTAGTTCGTCCTAATTATATGCAATAATCAACTTCATACATCTAATTCAGTATAAATGAAATGTTCCTGAAAGAATGATGTGTAATGTACCGCTGTTCGGTGGTGCAATGTTCTAGTTTTATTAGCCTGTTTCAGACAGTCTTTGTTAGTTACTCTGGCAGTCCATGGAATTCGCAACAATCGTCTCAGGAACCACATCTCTGTTGCTTTTAATTTCTTCTTACTTGGTTCATTTACATTCCAAGATTCACTGTCATACAGCAAAACTGGTTCAATATAACATTGCAGCACTCTCTTTCTTACATTCAGTGATAGTGACTTATTGCATAAGATACTCTTCATTTTCTTAAATGCGGCTTTTGCTTGTCCTATTCTGCTTTCAATCCATGTTGTACATCTTCTATCTGATGTTATAAATGCCCCTACTTGGTTAAGAATTTTCCCTTCTATTTCTATGTCACATTTTTGTGTCACCATTTTCTTTGATATCACCATCCATCCATCTATCATGTGCCATGCCGGTAAGCGTGGGCGGTCATGTTCTGCCATTTCACTCGATCAACAGAGTCGTGGATCAGTTCCGTGTTTCTGTCTCGACCATGCCACAAGGCATCGATAAGTGAACACAACATGATTTTCTTGGCATGTGTAAAGAAGGTAGTTTGCCATTGCTTTCCTTCCCAGCAGTAACCATACTGGTCAGTGACCGTAGCCATTGTCTCCTCAAAAAAGGAGATCCTCTGCCTACCGTCGTGAAGGTGGAGACCATAACCTACAACTATCTGTCGGCTGCTCTCCATCTTCATCCACCACCTGCACCCATGGCTTCACGTAACCCTGATCGGGGGGTAAACGGGTACTCCACCTTGCCCAAGGGTGTCCCGTAGGCTAGCGGAGGGAAGGAGGCGCCTTACTTCTCCTTTGATAGGGGATACCCCTACCCCGCTACCATCACCATATCACCATTGTTACCGTTTTCTTGATATTCAAGGAGAGTCCTTTCTTTGGAACCCACAGACAAACGAGGAGGGCTTAAACCACACGGAGAAGAGAATTAATAACGTGGAGAGAACATCACATTGGACAAACGAAATAGAGGATACTTAAAAACACACGGAGAGAGAATTTGAGATGAATAATGTGGGAAGAACATTTAACTGATTCAGTGGCCGAGTGGCTAGAATGCCGGATTCTCCTACGGGGGACCCGGGTTGGAATCCTCGATAAGGTGTGGAGTTTTTATTGTTTATTTTTTTTTTGTTCTGTCAGGGGGCAAAAAGAAAACCCTAACCTGCACAGTTCGAGGCGACTGCACTAACCAGGCGTCCTTAATGCCTTAGGCTTACCCCTGCCATACATCGCAAGGCACTATATAGGCAGTAAATGACAGTTTTGGCAGTGTCAAACAAACGGTCACATTCACATATAGCACAATGTAAATTTTCGTTCACTGAGCATTAAAATTGAGGAGGAAACCACGAAATAAAATAAATAACATGACGACCTTAGTATGGCGTTATATCGTCCTTCTGTCCAAATGGGAGATCACATTTGGCATATATTATCCATCGACATTAAGTGAGTTAAGGGGCCACATGAAATAACGAATGGCAAATGGCTCGAAATGAATTGGTTGAGTGTCTAATTTCACCCCCCCCCCCCCCCCCCCCCCCCCCCCCCCACCCCATGAGAGAAAAATGGTAAAAAAGAGAAGACATACTAAATTAGCACTCAGGCTAAAAGGAACCAGATATATAATAGATGAGTACCAATGCGTACTAACGCTTAATGTGTACCAAGTGTGCACAAATTGACGACACTAAGTAAACATCTATAGAAGTACACACACCCGTGTTTCACTTTATGAAGCGTAAACCAAACAGAGACTCAAGCCTGCATCGAACTGAAGCACTGCAAGCAACACCCGACTACCCAAATGCCGTGAAGCCACCTTCCGTGACCACCCATCCGAGACGCCACTAACGCCAACCTAGGCTAGATCAGGTTTCACGTTGATAAAAACATAGGTCATCATACTGCCATTCTAGAGTCTCCGGTTTGAAAATATGAAATTCACACCAATTCAAAATATGATAATAAACAGGGTGAGAAGGGAGGGGGTGGGGAGAGAATACTCGTCACGTGATACAGGCATCAGGGCAGATTTGAAAACGTGTAAGGTGTGAAGACACACACATATAGGAAACAGAAAGATTTATGGGGAAATGGTTGCTGACGTCTTGGACAGCAGTCTCTGGCCCCTGAAAACTATTGAGGCTGTCTTATGACGCCGGAAACCACGAGCACCGTGGGTATCTGTGACAACCAGGAGAAGGAATAAAGTGTATCTGTAGTATTAATAGTGGAAACAGGCGCTGCAGCAGTGATGGTGATGGCGGTAGTAGTAGTAGCCGCAGAAGCAGTGATGGTGATGGCGGTAGTAGTAATAGTCGACGTTTGGTGCAGGAGAGCCTAGCATATGATACCACAACATCCAGCTTAAGAATGGAGGTGGAGGCGGTCACTGAGGCTCTCCGCTGGGTGGAGAATACGACACACACACACACACACACACACACAAACACATCGTGATTGTAACTGACTCAGAAAGCATGCTGACGAGGGTGAGGACGGGCACGCTTCGTGCGGAGTGGCTTGCTTCGCTTCGGAGGTCACGGGTGACAAGCATCACCTGGATCTTTTCTCCGGGGCATGCCGGTGTGCTGGGAAATGAATAGGCGGAGAGATTGGCTGGCTCTGCAGAACTTGGTGGAGTATTGATACATGACAAGGCAGACGTGGTTGCGGCCTTGTGGGAGCACATGTACACCTCGGAGCAGCAAATGGATTACCATGGTCTAGCAAGAATGAGACAGCGAGGAGTGACGAGGGGATCTGGCCGACGCTCAACGCTCAGAGGAAAGGCGAGACGGACATGTAATCAGATTGCTACTGGTACTATTGGTGTTGGAACTCTTCGCTGGCTGCTGAGGATGGGACGGAGCGCTTATGGGAATGCCCCGAATGGTGTGATGTCGATTCCTAAATCAATCAATCAATCAATCAATCAATCAATCATAGCAGCAGCAGCAGCAGTATTGGTGATGGCTGAAATAGTAATACTAGTACTAGTCACAGCAGCAGAGATGGTAATGGCGGTAGTTGTAGTAATAGTACCAACCACAACAACAGTGATGGTGATGGTGGTAATAGTAGTAGCCGCGGTAGCAGTGATGGTGATGGTGGTAGAGAGTTATAGTAGTAGCCGCAGTGGTCATAGTAGTAATAGCAGTAGTAGTAGCAACAGTTGTAGCAGCATCAGTAGTCAATGCAACATCAGCATCAGTAGTCAATGCAACAGCAGCATCAGTAGTCAATGCAACATCAGCATCAGTTGTCAATGCAACATCAGCATCAGTAGTCAATGCAACATCAGCATCAGTAGTCAATGCAACATCAGCATCAGTAGTCAATGCAACAGCAGCATCAATAGTCAATGCAACAGCAGCATCAATAGTCAATGCAACAGCAGCATCAATAGTCAATGCAACAGCAGCATCAATAGTCAATGCAACAGCAGCATCAATAGTCAATGCAACAGCAGCATCAATAGTCAATGCAACAGCAGCATCAATAGTCAATGCAACAGCAGCATCAATAGTCAATGCAACAGCAGCATCAATAGTCAATGCAACAGCAGCATCAATAGTCAATGCAACAGCAGCATCAATAGTCAATGCAACAGCAGATTGAGTAGTCGAGGTAGTAGATGTACCAGTAGAAGCACTTACAGATACCCCAGCAAGGGCGGTATCAACTGGGTTTTAAATGTTGACAGTTGTGACTATTTTAGTAGCAAACATCGCTGGAGTAAAAGCAGCGACAGTGGCAGAAGTACTGACAGCTGTGTTACCAGTAGAGAAGTGTTGGTGGTTGTGCTTGCACTTGTTGCAATCGTAACAACAGCGGTAGTTACATCGGCAACAGTAGTAATAATAATAGCAGCAAGAATAGCAATAGCAACGGCAATAGTAGCAGTTGTTGCTGTAGCAGTAGCATTGGTGATTGTTGTAATGCTGGCAGAAATTACAATTATGCATTACCATTTGAACGTATCGTCAACTCGACTTAGGGCATTCACTCTCCGAAGCACTCTTGCTCTTGGGTTATGTCCCCTTTTGGTCTCAATTCGTGACCCGCTTCTACGGGCAGGCATTGTTGATGCTTTTGTCACGTTCGTGATGAAGAGATAGCGACGAGACGACTTCTGAGTTCTTGAATGAAGATGATAATCTAAGTCATTAACATACCTGTTTTTCTTCTTCTTCTGATCTTCTGCAAACACATACAGGCGACCATTAACGCACACGTACCAGTTTGTATGTCTTGTTTTGAGACATCAGGTTTCTCATCATTGACTTGTATACAATAACAATACTGTGTTCATGGTAGATGTATCTGCAGTATAAGTAGCAAGTGTGCGGTACTAGCAATCTTAGAGTTTGGAGTAAACCGATTGCATCAGCTGCAGCACGTTGCAACCACCTCCCACCTGTTATCCTTTAATAGCAATCTGTCCTGGCCAGGCACCTTGTCTGGAGAGGGCATTGGTTATCATGACTGTCAGCTCCTCTCTGCCATCTTATAACAGCAATACAATTGTTGCATGCCCTTGCAAGTCACTACGATCAACCCCAGGTTGATTTCCTAGGCAACTGTACGTTCAGTAATTTGCCATTGCTTTCTGAACGAGATATCAACCTGTAAGTTCAACTCCTCGGTGTAGGGGATTAACCGCCTACCTCACCATCAGCCTTTCGGAAGTTTACGAGCAAGCGTTATTATCCTGTCGATAACGCTGAGGTCTTGATAACAGCAATTGTAGTTGCCAAAACTGTAGTGCAATCGAAATACCACCCCCCCACCCCCCACCGATGTGTCTCCACCTTGTCGGGGATGGGGTGGGGGGGGGGAGGTGGCTTGCGTGTCCATGTGGCCCCAATTGCTATGCCGACGGAAGTACAACTACATGTCGGACAGCTCTTGGGATAGGGGCCAGACTAAGCGAGACACAACCTGCTGCTCTGCAGGCAGACTGAAGATAGCAGTCTAAAGTCTAAATCAGGCGCATGATGCTGCTAATTTTTGGTCTGGACACATACTCCAAGGCTCCCAGTCGAGGGATATGGCTGAACGCCTCTAAGCCATAAACCCTCGGGTGTGAGAGCCGGGCCGATACCCACCTACCGAAAAATGGAGGTGAGATGCTTAGCACGCTACATGCTCAGTTCAGATACTTGTTTTAGGCTCTCAGCTGGGGGATTTGAGGGATCCCCGGATGAAAGGGCCTGGCCGTTTCTCGCTCACTGATCGCGCACGGAGGTAAGGTGCTGAGCCGGCAGCACATGTAGCCTACCTCGTGAGCGAGTATTTAAGGTAGAAAAAGTGCCCCAGTCGCACGTAATGGTTACGAAAATGTTTGTATCTATAGAGAGGTGGAAAAATGTCAAAGGTGGAAAAACGTATCAATAACACGAAATGGAACGCTAGGCTAGCGAATCCTTTGCGTGGTCCGAAGTCCGAAGCGAAAGCTTACCTAGTGGATATCGTCCGCAGACTGACCGTTCCTGATTTGTGCTTGGGCAACCAGTAGCAGGCGAAATGCCCAATACATGGAAGTGAGGAACCAAAGTAGCCATGAGCAGGACGTGGCAATTCCTCGGGTGAGTCCAGTCTCAGAGCAACATGTGTCGGATCTGCAATTATGGAAGCCTCCTTGGGTAGCGGGGAATGCCCATGGTCTGCCCCTGCCTCCCTTGAGGGTTGACCGTGATTTCTTTGACCGTTCTACCTTGACCAGCCGAGATGTGGGCGACACCACAACAATAAAAGTCTAACGTGTCTCGAAACCCGAGTAGCCCGCAGAAGTCGGATGTGTCGGCCTAACGGCGCAAGAACGCAGCTCTGCTGTAAACAGGCACAACGCAGTCACACCCGAAAAAAAAAATCCGGATGAACGCAGAAGAAGAAGAAGAAGACGAAGACGAAGACGAAGACGAAGAAGAAGACGAGGAAGAGGAAGAGGAAGAAGAAGAAGAAGAGAAGATGAAGAAGAAGGGACGAAGAAGAGAAGAAGAAGAAGAAGAAGAAGAAGAAGAAGAAGAAGAAGAAGAAGAAGACGAAGACGAAGACGAAGACGAGGAAGAGGAAGAGGAAAGAGGAGGGAAGAAAGAAGAAGAAGAAGAAGAAGAAGAAGAATAGAAGAAGAAGAAGAAGAAAGAAGAAGAAGAAAGAAGAAGAAGAAGAAAGAAGAAGAAGAAGAAGAAGAGACGAGGAATGAGGAAGAGGAAGAGGAGGAAGAAGAAGAAAGAAGAAGAAGAAGAGACGAAGAAGAAGAAGAAGAGAAGAAGGAAGAAGAAGGGAAGAGAAGAAGAAGAAGAAGAAGAAGAAGAAAGACAGACAGAAAGAAGAAGAAGAAGATAAGAAGAAGAAGAAGAAAGAAGAAGAAGAAGAAGAAGAAGAAGAAACAACCGAGTAGGGCTAACCTGATTAAAAATGCCCGCCTAAGTCGAAAGTGCCGGCCTACGTATGGCAAAATTAAAATTGGCACTACGCAATTACGACCCAGTGAAATGTCTTTCGTTGTCGGAAAAGCTCTGACTAACTAGTCTTCCGAATGTCCTTAACGTCGGAACTGCTCTGACTAGCTAGCTTTCCGAATGCCCTCGTGTCCGGAACAGCTCTGACTAGCTAGCTTTCCGAGTGTCCGTCGTGCCCGGAACTATAGAGTCGTGCTCTGACTATATTGTCACCGGGTACATCGACAAGCACATGTTCGAATCGAAAACTCGCTGAGTGGATACCGTCTGCAGACCTGTCTGGTTTGTACAGGAACGGCCCGGAGCAAACGAAATGCTCAATATATTGAATTGAGGAATTAAAGCAGCCATGAGCATGACGTGACGATTCCCTCGGTGAGCCCAGCACCAGGGCGGTATGTGTCTGCTCTGCAATTATGGAAGCCGCCCTGGATGGCGAAAAATGTCATGGACTGTCCCTGCCTTCCCTTGAAGGATGACCGTGAAGTCTTCGACTGTTCCAAACTTGACCAGCTGGGATGTTGGCGGCGCCACAAAAGTGAGAGTCTCCCATGAATGCTAACCTGGTCAAAAACGCACGCAGAAGTCGGATGAGTTGGCCCAAGGATTTCGGCCCAAGTGTGCGTAACAACACTCCACAATCACATCTGAATAAACACTCCGGATGAATGCAAAGAAGAAGAAGAAGAAGAAGAAGAAGAAGAAGAAGAAGAAGAAGAAGAAGAAGAAGAAGAAGAAGAAGAAGAAGAAGAAGAAGAAGAAGAAGAAGAAGAAGAAGAGAAGAAGAAGAAGAAGAAGAAGAAGAAAGAAGAAGAAGAAGAAGAAGAAGGAAGAAGAAGAAGAAGAAGAAGAAGAAGAAGAAGAAGAAGAAGAAGAAGAAGAAGAAGAAGAAGAAGAAGCAGAAGCAGAAGAAGCAGAAGAAGAAGAAGGAGAAGAAGAAGAAGAAGAAGAAGAAGAAGAAGAAGAAGAAGAAGAAGAAGAAGAAGAAGAAGAAGAAGAAGAAGAAGAAGAAGACAGAAGAAGAAGAAGAAGAAGCAGAAGAAGAAGAAGAAGAAGAGAGAAGAAGCAGAAGAAGAAGAAGAAGAGAAGAAGAAGAAGAAGAAGAAGAAGAAGAGAAGAAGAGAAGAAGAAGAAGAAGAAGAAGAAGAAGAAGAAGAAGAAGAAGAAGAAGAAGAAGAAGAAGAAGAAAGAAGAAGAAGAAGAAGAAGAAGAAGAAGAAGAGAAGAAGAAGAAGAAGAAGAAGAAGAAGAAGAAGAAGAAGAAGAAGAAGATAAGCAGCAGCAGCAGCAGCAGCAGAGCAGAAGAAGAAGAAGAAGAAGAAGAAGAAGAAGAAGAAGAGAAGAAGAAGAAGAAGAAGAGAAGAAGAAGAAGAAGAAGAAGAAGAAGAAGAAGAAGAAGAAGAAGAAGAATAAGAAGAAGAAGAAACAACCCGAGTAGGGCTAACCTGATTAAAAATGCCCGCCTAAGTCGAAAGTGCCGGCCTACGTGTGGCAAAATTAAAATTGGCACTACGCAATTACGACCCAGTGAAATGTCTTTCGTTGTCGGAAAAGCTCTGACTAACTAGTCTTCCGAATGTCCTTAACGTCGGAACTGCTCTGACTAGCTAGCTTTCCGAATGCCCTCGTGTCCGGAACAGCTCTGACTAGCTAGCTTTCCGAGTGTCCGTCGTGCCCGGAACTATAGAGTCGTGCTCTGACTATATTGTCACCGGGTACATCGACAAGCACATGTTCGAATCGAAAACTCGCTGAGTGGATACCGTCTGCAGACCTGTCTGGTTTGTACAGGAACGGCCCGGAGCAAACGAAATGCTCAATATATTGAAGTGAGGAATTAAAGCAGCCATGAGCATGACGTGACGATTCCCTCGGTGAGCCCAGCACCAGGGCGGTATGTGTCGGCTCTGCAATTATGGAAGCCGCCCTGGATGGCGAAAAATGTCATGGACTGTCCCTGCCTTCCCTTGAAGGATGACCGTGAAGTCTTCGACTGTTCCAACTTGACCAGCTGGGATGTTGGCGGCGCCACAAAAGTGAGAGTCTCCCATGAATGCTAACCTGGTCAAAAACGCACGCAGAAGTCGGATGAGTTGGCCCAAGGATTTCGGCCCAAGTGTGCGTAACAACACTCCACAATCACATCTGAATAAACACTCCGGATGAATGCAAAGAAGAAGAAGAAGAAGAAGAAGAAGAAGAAGAAGAAGAAGAAGAAGAAGAAGAAGAAGAAGAAGAAGAAGAAGAAGAAGAAGAAGAAGAAGAAGAAGAAGAAGAACTACGAACACAAGTATGTTATTGATTGCACCCGTAACATTAGAGATAATCCTAGTAGTAGTAAAAATAACAAGTGTAGCAGTAATGACCACAATAGTAACACACAAGTGTTAATTTGAGCAGGTGCAGAAAGTCAAATAGCTATGCACGTGGATAATATCAGATGGAAGATGTATTACAGAAGTGGTTCTGAACCTTTTTTGGCCCATACCCCGCTTTACCATATGTTCAGAACGTCACCCCCCCCCCCCCCTTTCGAATTTCCTGCCTATAAATTCCCCCCCCCCCCCACCAACCCTTACACAGTACACATAAAAATGGAAGCTAAATTTAATAACACATACTAGAACAAGTCTAGACATCTACATAAAACGTGGTTTGTGGTTCTACTTACGTTATAAAACGAAATTCACTACAGAAGTACAGAACCGTAAAATTTAGAGAGAAAAACAATATTAAGTAACTGGTTCTTGTATGAATGCGATCTTGAAATAATCTTAATTCCCGCCCCGCCCCCTGGAAACCCTAAAATTCCCCCCCCCCCCCCGGGGTGGGGTGGGGGGGGGGGAATTCCCCACCGGTTGAGAACCACTGTTTTACAGAGATAAAGAACAAAATAGGACTTGCAAAAAACTGCATTTTGTACAATGAAGAAAATCTTATGCAAACAATCCTTGTTTTGGAGAGTTGGGAAAAACCATTCTTCTATACAATAGAACTCGTTTTAACATACAGCTATGAATCCTGGACAAATAATAAAATAGCAAAACGTATACCCAGAAGCTTTAGGGATGTGGTTTTGCAGAAGAATGCTGAAAATTCCTTGGAAAGACACGATCAATAATTTAAACGTTTTGAAATAGGCTAATGCACAAAGACATCTTATCACATAAATTAGAAAGAGACTGGCGGTCATTATGGCTCCATTATGAAAATACAAAACCTAGTACATATAGAGACAGCTGGCAATATTTGTGGAACGAGAGAGAGGAAGATAGTGAGAGAAAATACATGAGAGCCTTGTGTTAAAACACGAAATTGTGTCTTTTAGTGCTGCGACCGATTAATTTAAATTTAATAGTTAACTTTTGAAAAATTAACGATTAATTACTCGTTAATTTCGATTAAAGCAAAACAATTATAGTCAAATAACTCACATTATAGTCGTATTTGTCAAAAATCGAAATAACACTGGATTGTCTTGTTCATATGTCATCTAATAACCAACTATGCAAACAGACGAGTATGTGGACAGTACTTGCTTCAAGTGACGAGCGCGTCTTATTAACAATATAACCCAATCAGAGCTGAAGAATCGTTCACATGGAACTGAGGTAGCCTGTACGCACAGAATGGTCTTGGCAAGGAATGCCAATTTTGGATATTGAGTTTCTACCATTGTAAAGGGTCAACCAATTCAGCAACTTTCGTATCAATTTCAGACTTAATACTCTCTTCATTTGATTCACATATAGTTTCATTGTCAATGTCAGTATCATTCGTTGCAGCAGTCTCCATTTGCTCATCATGAACATTAACTGCTATTTGCTGTTCAATACGTGACCAAGTTCGTTCTTTTGCATCTTTCGACAAATACTTCAGGTATTTGTAGCGTGGATCAAGTGCTGTTGCAATCTGTAGTATTTCAATACTTGTCATATTAGCTACACGTTCACTGAAGTCATTAATACATGCTGCCTTAAATTTAGCTATGTAGCCCGGATCATCATCGTGTACAGTCATATGCTTTGTCAACGATGATAGAAGTGGCAATACACAGCTACATGAAACATACTCTTGACCGCCAAGCAGGACCGTGGTCTGACAGAATAAGTCCAAAACTTCGAAATCTTCTCCCATGATTGATTGATTGATTTAGGAACCGACATCACAGCATCCGAGGCATTCCCATAAGCGCTCCATCCCCATCCCCAGAAGCCAGCGAAGAGTTCCAGTCCCAATAGTACCAGTAGCAATCTGATTATATGTGCGTCTCGCCTTTCCTCTAAGCGTCGAGCATCGGCCAGATCCCCTCGTCACTCCTCGCTGTCGCATTCTTGCCAGACCAAGGTGATCTATTTGCTCCTCCGAGGTGTACACGTGCTCCCACAAGGTCGCAACCACGTCTGCCTTATCATGCATCAATACTCCACCAAGTTTTGCAGAGCCAGCCAATCTGTCTCAATGGGTGTTGTGGTCAATATAATGTCGACCGCCTTTACTACCCAGAATGCTTCCTGATATTCCCACTCTAGGTTTGCTTTATCTGGCTGCCCAGATAATAACAATAATTTAAAAAAAAAAAAACAAAGACCTGTGGTGATGTAGATGGTGGGTGGTTATGAAAGTGTACTATAGAGTGGGGGAAAAAAAAGAATGCAAGATTTCAGGCCGGAAGTGGAAGTGTCTAGGATGGTAAGAACCTTCCAAAGATTCAAGAAGTAGATGGAACCGGTAGATTAGGGGCACGAGGAGACATGAGGCGCATTACAGATTCTGAAGATTCTATAATGTTATACACGCTGTTCTCTACAATGCTATTTATATTGCTACCTATAATGTTATACACGCTGTTCTCTACAATGCTATTTATATTGCTATCTATAATGTTATACACGCTGTTCTCTACAATGCTATTTATATTGCTACCTATAATGTTATACACGCTGTTCTCTACAATGCTATTTATATTGCTACCTATAATGTTATACACGCTGTTCTCTACAATGCTATTTATATGCTATCTATAATGTTATACACGCTGTTCTCTACAATGCTATTTATATTGCTATCTATAATGTTATACACGCTGTTCTCTACAATGCTATTTATATTGCTACCTATAATGTTATACACGCTGTTCTCTACAATGCTATTTATATTGCTACCTATAATGTTATACACGCTGTTCTCTACAATGCTATTTACATTGCTATCTATAATGTTATACACGCTGTTCTCTACAATGCTATTTACATTGCTATCTATAATGTTATACACGCTGTTCTCTACAATGCTATTTACACTGCTATCTATAATTTTGTACACGCTGTTCTCTACAATGCTATTTACATTGCTATCTATAATGTTATACACGCTGTTCTCTACAATGCTATTTATATTGCTATCTATAATGTTATACACGCTGTTCTCTACAATGCTATTTACATCGCTATCTATAATGTTATACACGCTGTTCTCTACAATGCTATTTATATTGCTATCTATAATGTTATACACGCTGTTCTCTACAATGCTATTTACATCGCTATCTATAATGTTATACACGCTGTTCTCTACAATGCTATTTATATTGCTATCTATAATGTTATACACGCTGTTCTCTACAATGCTATGTATATTGCTATCTATAATGTTATACACGCTGTTCTCTACAATGCTATGTATATTGCTATCTACGGTACTATTAATATTGTTATCTACAAAATTATTTATATTGTTTTCTGAGTTAGTTTCATGTCTTCTGCATGACATTGCAATCAACCCCAACAGTTATTGGCTTTTTGTCATTTATTAGTTCAGTAGTTTGTATTGCTTTCTGAACGGTCGACGTCTCAAAGAATTCAACACAAAGAGGTATGCTTCCAAATTGTCCACGGCTAATTTCGAACCCTCCACTCGGTATGTCGGGTAATTATGAAACTGCGCGTTTCACTACCCCCTTACCCACAGACGCCGATGATATTGTTATTTACAGTGTTATTTGTTTTGTTGTCGAACGTGCTATTTATATTGTTATGGAAGATGTTATGTTATTCACATTGACATCTCTAAAGCCATTCGTATTTTGTTATCTAAACTGGTATTCATACACTTTTATCCCTATCTAGACAGTTCCCGGGAACATTATCTGGTTTATCATCAATATCGTTATCGAAACTGGCAGTAACGATTATTAACACCGCCGTCAATGTCTGATCTGCTTTAGAAGAATATCATATTTGCTCGTGTATTCTACGGCGTTTCTCGCCATTAACAGTATTATCGCCGCGAAAACAACCACACTGCAACATCAGCATTGCCAGCTTCAAAAGCATAAAATTACCATTGTACATCCTCCCCAAACAATTATCAAACATCCTAAAAAGAATTTTCCCGTGTGAGCAACAAAACAATTGCAGCAACCGCATCTGAGGAACTCCACAACAGAAATCCCAAAGAGCTTTAAAAAGACGCACAACCTCGAGCGGCGGTCTCTATTCAACCATGCCATACTTTATTAGCAATATCCCAAGTCCACAATACAATTCTCTCGCGGTTCTATTGTCCTTGCCTGGCCGGTACGGGAGCAATTTTTGAATGCTGGAGAAAACGATTCCTCCACTTTGAAATGGCCTCTTTTAACTCGGCATGGCCGTTTATCTCCAGCGTGCGGGCTTTACACATTTTCTCGCATATACTGGCAGGCCCAAAAATGTGCAGGTTGCGAAAACTGCATCAGAATAAGGCCGGGTGTTGCTGTTTGGGAGAAGACAATTTCCGAAAGCGCAAAGGAAATCTCATTAAACGAACATTCAGATAATGAGCCTGTAAATGTTGCTATTCAGTGGTTGTCAAATGTTTCACGCCAGCATATGGTTGGCGGATACAATAGTCTATAACTCTTGCGCGTGCACACAGACACTTGTGTGTGTATGTGTGTGTGCGCGCGCGAGAGCGTACGTGTTGTTGGTTTCAGTAACCGAACCTGTTGGTCTATGATTGTTTACAATTCTACGGACTGAGCCAGTCTGTATTTCGGATGAGAAGAGACAGACAGACAGACAGACAGACAGACAGACAGACAGACAGACAGACAGACAGACAGACAGACAGACAGACAGACAGACAGACAGACAGACAGACAGACAGACAGACAGACAGACAGACAGACAGACAGACAGACAGACAGACAGACAGACAGACAGACAGACAGACAGACAGACAGACAGACAGACAGACAGACAGACAGACAGACAGACAGACAGACAGACAGACAGACAGACAGACAGACAGACAGACAGACAGACAGACAGACAGACAGACAGACAGACAGACAGACAGACAGACAGACAGACAGACAGACAGACAGACAGACAGACAGACAGACAGACAGACAGACAGACAGACAGACAGACAGACAGACAGACAGACAGACAGACAGACAGACAGACAGACAGACAGACAGACAGACAGACAGACAGACAGACAGACAGACAGACAGACAGACAGACAGACAGACAGACAGACAGACAGACAGACAGACAGACAGACAGACAGACAGACAGACAGACAGACAGACAGACAGACAGACAGACAGACAGACAGACAGACAGACAGACAGACAGACAGACAGACAGACAGACAGACAGACAGACAGACAGACAGACAGACAGACAGACAGACAGACAGACAGACAGACAGACAGACAGACAGACAGACAGACAGACAGAGAACGGAGGTTATCAAAAGTGTCTGTTTCTCATTCCACTCTGTGTGGCGACTTTGGGGTATGGAAAGTGTGGGTGCTTGTGTAATTATATTTTACGGACTTGAACCCTCTCTTTCCACACAATTCATCGCCTTGCTGCTGTCCGCGGTTACTTTAATACACCTGACAGCACATACAACTCGTGACTCTCTTACAGTGTGGGTGGGAGTCTCCAGTCAAATGTCTGCTGGCACGTGTCTACCGCGTCACATAAATCCGCACTTATCGACTGCAACAATGCAGCCCAGTATTACTCATCTTTGCGGAGGTCAGCATGGCCGAATAGATAAGAGTGCTTGTTCGTAAACATCCGGTGTGCTGATGTCGATGTAGCGGGATCAACCCCTACACTGGTCAGCTGGACTGTAATGCCAACAGTCCTTGGCTTGGGAACGTAAATTACAAGCAGCTCTAAAGTCGGACTGGGTTCGTCTGATGGCGAGACCCACTGACAATAAGGAAAGACAATCCAAACGTAAATATCAGTCCAGTGCTACCAGAAGTAGCGTCACGTGTCTGCACTACGTGTGAGTTCAAAGCGGGCGAATTCTCTCTCTCTCTCTCTCTCTCTCTCTCTCTCTTCTCTCCTCTCTCTCTCTCTCTCTCTCTCTCTCTCTCTCTCTCTCTCTCACCAACACCACCCCCTCCCCCAGCTTGTCTACTATAATAATTACCATCATTGTTGTAATCAGCGTTGCCATCACCATCCTCATTACAAACATGGGAAGTTACTCAGTCCGGATAATGTTTCGGAACATTTTAACACTTCACATGGCCACAGCAGGTTCATGCTATAGGAGTCTTTCAACAAAACAACAACAAAAACCATTCGTTGATGTGCTGCTATGATTCACTTCTCTTGTGATGCCTTTATACTTAAAGACTGGCAATCGCTAGTGTTGTGACTGTCGTGTGTGGACTTCTAGAGGAGGCACATGTCTGCCACAGTTTCCTGGTTTGTGATAGCATTTATTACACGCCTAAAGACTCGCCCCTATAATAACACAATGGGGTCTTGGTTAATACCACCTTCAATTTTACACGCCTCCTACCCCGCCCCCTTCTTTCTATGTGCTCACTGAACCGTAACACCCAGCACCGGTTATAACTACACCCGAGATTGTCTTAGTTACTTACAGATCCGTACGTGAGGTGAGTATGCAGGTTTTTTTCTCTATTAACATTTTTTCAATTAAACATTTTCTTCAACTAACATTCTTCTCAATTAACATTTTTTTCAATTCTCATTTTCTCTTCATTGCTTCTATTTTTCCATGCATTTGTTCCTCTCGTCCTGTCATCACCTTCTAATGTAGTCACAGGAGTTCTCCTTGACTGTATGTTGTGTTTGTGAATGTGTTTGTTTGCTGATGAAGGCTAATCGCCGCAACGTTCTGTATGTGTCTTAACTCTGTTATGTAAAGCTGCACTACTTTGTGTCATTTTATATTGTTTACACTTTCACAGCTTTACCGCAGTTCCACCTAATTTTATTCATATTTTACCTGTGTACTGAACTGTTCTAATCAACCCCA
>JACEFZ010019593.1:0-296175 GCA_014155875.1 Cepaea nemoralis
GTTAATACTAGCATCCCCCCCATTTTTTTTTTGCCCTGTGGGTTTTTTTATACTTAAAATAGTAGCCTTCGTCTGATTTCCTAATAGAATAAAGTCAATTTGGGATGCTTGTCTATGGCATTCCATGCTACCGGTCTTGTGTGGACTACGACAATGTAAACAAAAAAAACTGCTATTATTAATCCATGTTCCGAGCAGTATGTGAGTAGATCGTGACATTGCTGTGTACTATCAGTGTCGGTGTCGCTGAATGGCCCCGTACAATAAACCGTTTCTACTGCACGGTTTTACACTATAACCCAATTTCTCATCGTTGTTCGAGGCGATTCGTGAATGCATTTGGATATAAACGTGTCCCCTAATATGATATTTTGGCTATAATGTATCCGTAGATCAATAAAGCTGTTGGCCTCATCAGAGACGATGTTTACATCGGGAATGACCATCTGCGTAGACTAACATGCTGAATCCACATGGATATTTGACATTCTGGAGTGATATCACACTCTTTTAGTTCAGACACAACAGAAATCATGTATCAATGAAATGGTAGCGTCTGTTACGAATTTGAGCACTGTGCTCATGTAGTGTCACTTCTGCGACATTTCCTAAGGACTGCGTGGACTTTTCAGGATTCTGTAGATCAATAGACATCTCAGACACATAGGCGTGTGATTATGATAAAATAAAAGGGAGATCAATATCCCCAATCAGTTGCTGAACTACTAAATGAAAACAGAAAAGACATGTGAGACTCCTGGTACGGAACAGACACTATGAGTAGGATTTCACTAAGGTATTAAGTGGTTTCCAGTGGAAGGCAAGAGAGCACAGGTCGCACTGGTCCAGATAAAATAAAGCCAATCTGATTAGACCGGAAGCTAGGTGTATCCCGCCACTCTACTCTATGGATTTTGTTGTCTATGAAGAAACACTATGACACTGATAGTGAATACAGTAATATCACATGTGACTCTGATGAGTTTAAATAACACATTAGGAGTCGCTTACAATCTTGTAATGGCGATGAAAAGGGGCTGGGTATGCCCATGGGCATAATAACGCACATAAATCAAATTACACATTACACTATATATAACGCTTCTACATGTCATCATATGTGACTGTTCCAAATCTATCATTGGAAAAAACTCTGAACATGAGACAAAGTTCTCGCACAATAACTAAGATGTGTGTCCCGTGTCTCTGGTTAGTTGAGCACCGATAGATACAGGTCATTTTTTGGTAGCATATGGTAATCAACTACTTATCTTGGTACAGCTGATTACTAGTATTCTAATCTCGTGTTCATGATCCTTGTGAAAGGATAACTCCGGGATTGTGCTCGTAAATGTTGTTGGCCTCTGTTGTATACGAGTATTGAGGTTACCGTTGTCATGCATATCTGCCTTCTGAGTAGCACAGGCCAGCCTGCGTGGCAATACCGATTGATGGCCTGTGCCTAATGGCAAATAAAGGCAAAGCTCTCCTCATCACGAGGATTCCACCACTCAGGCCAGGGAGCTCCAGTTTTAGGAGCAGCACATGTAGCCGTGACCACTACAACATCTGTCAATACATGCGTACAATACAAACATGTATTTCTCTCTCATAAATTAACTGGATTTGGCAAAAGGAATACATGCTTCTACACAGTGGTAAGTACAGCTAGACCCTTTCCTGCTGGTATACTGATTCAAGAGCGCAATAGCTGTACATTGGTCTATACTCTTGGTTGGGTGTGTCGCCTCCAGATGTGACCTGTGCACATATTACCAAACATATCCACAGGACATAGGCAATTCTCAATTCATGTCTGCAAGACATGTTCATCCCGTTCATGCACCGGTGTCATACGAAGTCGAAATTCATTACCCATTGGTCTATGCTACGGGCACTGTCACACCATTCTGGTACTAGTTCCTTTCCTCAGGGTAGAGTGACCGCATAAAATTATGGACGGGTCATTATACACTCGTAATACGTGTATATATAGATCTATATATATATATATACATATGCATATATATATATATATATATATATATATATATATTAAGCCTGGCAACGTTGCCACATACAAAAGAGACATTTAGGTAATCGCAAGAAAGATTACCTTGGTAAATCATACAAACATAAATGGAGACCATAAAGGGACATTTACTGTCTCTGAGTATATAGATCATAACATTAACGGCTAGTCATAGTCAAAGAAGACACACCTATATCTTCCATAAGAAAATGAGAGAGATTCCATGATGTATTTCAGATATTTCATTAGTTAGACTTAAGTCACTAACACTATTACGACAACAAGATGATACTGAACTGCATTCCACTTATACAAATAGGTACACTACAAGTATTCCTCACTGTGTTATTTCCAGGAATTCAGAACCTGTCTGTATAAAATCCACTGAATTACAAAAACATCTGTGATGAAATCACCACACATTTCTGTTCGACACTACATGACGACTGCCTAAAACATTCTATACTCGCTTATACCAAATCACACTGTCTATCCCACACTGAAAACAAGATGGCGTTTCGCCTGCTTTCCACTATAATAAACCACACGCAATGCGATCTGCTGCCAAATCGCCCGCAGCTGTGTTTCAACAGTGTCCGTAACTCCTTTGCACGTAGCCAGCAATCATTAAAATAATATATCGCCTGGCTAAAGCAAATATGCGTGTGGGGATACATTATTTGTCTGACAAAAATAACATAGGCGTTTCTCATGACTTTGGTAACCTAAAGAATGTGTGTTTTAGCTTTCCAAATGCAATTTTGAAATGCACTATTGGTGATGCAAATGTTACACAGGCCCACCAGATCGCGGAGCATCTTCCACATTCCATAGCAAAAAAACTATTCAAAATCATATCTAACCATATTGCTTAGCAGAGGTGTTTATCAGGAAATCTTGCTATAAATCTTTGAACTACCATCCGCGTGTTTCGACTGCAATCTCGAAACACTTGTTCGAGCTTCAAGGAAATTTTTTTTTCTTCCGTCCACTTTACAGGGCAGGCGCTTGTCCGTTTGTAGCCCTGAACGGGCAAGATTTTTTCAGGTTCTGTAAAAATTTTCGGGTCGCGTTAGTAAAAACATCACAAACAAGGTGTTAGTCAACCGATTTTAGTTAAATAAACAACACAATGAAGGGAAAAGCATGCAGAATATGTTACTCACGTGATTGTTGCCGGTAATCCATATATGAACACAAATATTTACGAAATACGGCATGTTGTTTGTGATTTTCCGTCATCTATACAGCAATTTACAAACACATTTTCAGAATCATAATCACTTACTTTAAAGTCCGACTCACGACTGCTAATGCAAAGTAACGCTTTGCACTGAATATCTAGCTCCGATTAATAATCAACTTCGTGCCCTTTAATGTCATTTAAATTGAACAGAGCGAAATCTCGGCTATCACTTGAAGAATCGCCGAAATCCATTTTGAAAAACAGCGTAAAACTCCCGAAAACTATCAAAACAAGTCCGTAAAAGTCCGTTCAAAGTCATTGTAGCGCGTTTACAAATGGCGGCCACGTTGTCAAGCTATGGGCGAAAGTGAAAGTAGCCGACGGAAGTGTCGGAAAGCCGAGAGATCGCGTTTTTACAATGCATAATAGTATCGGCCGGAATCGGCCGTTACGCTCGTATTAGAGACCGGCCGGTAAAGGACGCTACGCCTTGTAAGGGTTTAACACCATTCCATTGGAGTGCAAAAATTACTCCAGCAGATGACACCATTCTCTGTATATTGCTTCACAATGACTGGGGCACATTTTTCGATGAATCATCTACTCATATTTCTTCATTTGTTCTCATACAGTGTGGTGAAACTTACAAACACCCTGTATAATTATAGTTCTGTCTACTGTTGTATGTAGTACTATGCTAACTTAGTTCCTCTACTCGATACTTCTTAGTCTACAACTTTTACATTTATAATTCTATAGTGTTTACTCTATACTTTGTATACTATTATATTAACACAAGCCATGCTACAAGTAGTTAAAATCTACAGTTCAATACTGTAGTATAGTCTTAATACTAGTACTACTACTACTATTGGCAGCACCATTAGACAAATATGACTACTACTCACTACTTCTGCTGTTCAACTACTACTATTACTACTTCTACTATTACGACTTCTACTATTACCACTACTACTACTCTACTATTACTACCAATTGCTGCTGCTACTACTTCTACTACTACTACTACACACATTGGCACCTTGCCGTCTTGACAGACGATAGTTTGTGCTTTAAAAAGGCATAATAACTTTTAACTATGGCGGTAGCGAGTGTGACTGATAAGGCCAATTTGCGCTGTAAATGTCCGTTCACAGTGGGTGCATGTGAACACGTGGTCATTTCCACCATCATGCACCATCTTACGTCTCACACGCTTGGTGTGTGACTTTTCTGCAATAATTTTCTCCTTTGACTTTATTCCATTTCTGATATTTGCCCTCCATGCAACACGTTCAGCGGCGACTTGCTCCCAATGTGCATTATCAATGCCTGTATCAATCATGTCCCGCTTACACACATCTTTGTATCGTAGTAGAGGCCGACCCTGAGATCTCTTACCCATCTGTAATTCACCAAAAAGATATCCTTTGGTATTCTACCATCATCCATCCTCCTAAGATGTCCTATCCATCTAAGTCTACGAAGACTGAGCATGGAATAAACTGTCACACAACCTGATCTTTCCAATACTTCAGTATTTGTGATTTTGTCTTGCCACTTAATACCAAGAATTCTTCGCAGACACCGCATATGAAAGCTGTTTAAGTTGTTCTCTTGGTGTGAGTAAGTTGTCCAGGTTTCACTGCCATAGAGAAGAGTACTAAGGACACAGGCTTGATAGACAAGGACTTTTGTTTTGGCAGTAAGCTTCCTGTTCTCCCAGACTCTTTTTCTTAACCTGTTCATTGTTGTTGCTGCCTTACCAATCCGGATGTTGATTTCCTGATCTAGGGATAATTTGCTATTTACCACTGATCCTAGATATGTAAAATGGTCTACTATCTCTAGTTCGGCGTCGTCAATAAAGATTGATGGTACCCCATGTGCACCTTGTGACATAATCTGTGTCTTCTTTTTGCTAATTGTTAAACCAAATTCAGAACAAGCATTGGAGAATGCAGATAGTAGACATTGCAATTCTTCCTCAGAGTGGGTCGTAACTGCAGCATCATCTGCAAAAAGCAACTCTCTGATCAGTACCCTCCTAATTTTGGTCTTAGCCTTCAATCTCTGAGCATTGTAGAGGCCGCCATCTGAGCGTGAGTGAATGTATATACCACCATCCTGATCATGAAATGCATATTTCAGTAGAAGTGAAAAGTATATTCCAAAGAGGGTGGGAGCTAGTACACAACCTTGCTTAACTCCACTCTTGATTTCAAATTCTTCAGAAGTTGCACCATCAAACTTGATTATACCCTTCATGCCTGTGTGGAACGATTCCACAATGGACAGAAGAGTTGGTGGGCAGCCAATCTTCTTTCAGTGCCTTGAACAGACCCTCACGACTGACCAAATCAAATGCCTTTGTGAGGTCGATGAAGGCAATAAACAGTGGTTGATTCTGTTCACGGCATTTTTCTTGCATTTGTCGCAATGAGAATATCATATCAGTGGTAGACCGGTTCTGTCGAAAGCCACACTGTGATTCGGGGTAGACTTGATCTCCTAGGACTTGAAGTCTGCGCAGAACAATTCTGGCAAATACTTTTCCAACAATACACAGAAGTGAGATACCCCTATAGTTGTTGCAGTCGCTCCGATCGCCCTTGTTCTTGTACAGTGTTATGATGCTTGAATCTTTGAAATCCTGTGGGACTTGTCCTTCACGCCAGCATAGCTCTATTAGCTGGTGGATCTGTATAGTGAGTGTGTCTTGCCCACTCCTGATAACCTCTATTGGAATCCCATCCTTACCTGGAGCCTTGCCAGATGCAAGTTCATTTATAGCACACTTAACTTCTGTTATGGTGGGAAGTGTGTCCAGGTGGTCAAGAGTTGGTAGAGCCTCTATGGCGTTGAGGGCATCATCCGCTAGTTTGGTCTCACTTGAGTAAAGCTCCAAATAGTGCTCTACCCATCTGTCCATCTGCTGTTTCTTATCAGTGATGATTTCTCCAGTCAAGGTTTTCAATGGTGCACTTCTTTTGATCACTGGACCGCAGGCTTTCTTTATTCCTTCATACATGCTTCTTATGTCTCCCTTATCACTTGCGATTTGAATGGACTCACATAACTTGATCCAATAATCATTTGCACACTGCCTGGCAGCCTTTTGCACATCCTTCCTAGCTTGCCTAAGCTCACTCAGAGTGTTACGCGTTGGTCTTTCCTTGTTTCTTAAGAGAGCTTTCTTCTTCTTATCAATCAAGGGCTGCAGAGTCTCGCTGTTGGCCGCAAACCAGTCCTGCCTCTTATGATCCACAGTGCCGTAAACCCCTACGGCAGTTTTATAAAGAGTTTCCTTAATTTGACCCCACTTTTCATTTACTGTACAATTTTCTGGTGTATCAGTGAAAGCGTCTTCAAGTTGCTGTTGAAACTGAAAGCACTTTTCAGGATCATGAGTGTTAATAATATTAATCCTGAGGCTAGATTTGTGTTTAGCTGTGTAGATTCTCTTTGGTCTCAGTCTAACCCTTGCAACAACCAAAGAATGATCCGTATCACAGTCAGCACTGTGGTAACTACGAGTCAATGATATATGGTTCAGATGTTGTCTCCGTGTGATGATGAAGTCCAGCTGGTGCCAATGGCCGGATCTTGGATGTTTCCATGTGACCTTATGCATCTCTTTTGTTTTAAAAAAGGAGTTTGTAATACATAGGTCATTACTGGTGCAATGCTCCAGCAGCCTTTGCCCATTTTCATTCATGCGACCGATGTTGTATTTTCCAAGGCACACTGGCCATGAACTCGAGTCCTTGCCCACACGAGCATTGAAATCACCGAGCATATAAATGTAGTCAGATTTTGGAACTGCCTTGATCACGGAGTCTAACTCCTCATAGAACGAATCCTTCACATCATCAGAGGAATCGAGTGTCGGTGCATATGCAGTAATAATGGTGGCAAACCCACAAGAGGTTGCCAAGCGCAGGGATAATAGTCTTTCATTTCCTCCTGCTGGAATTTCAATCATTCCCAGTAGCGAATTCTTCACTGCAAAGCCCACACCGTGTTGCCTTTTTTCTGCCTGCCCTCTACCCTTCCAGAAAAAGGTGTAGTTGTTTTCCCTGAGTGACCCTTCCTCAGCGAGGCGAGTCTCCTGCAGGCCAGCAATATCAATGTTTAGACGATTGAGTTCGGCATCAATCACAGCCGTTTTTCTCACATCGTCAATATTGGTCAAGTCAGTGGAAAATCCTGGACACATGGTTCTCACGTTCCAGGTTGCAAGCCGTAGCTTGAGGTTTCTATTTTTATTTTTGTTTGTACCTGGTGCATTGGTTTTACAGCCTGCGATTCAGATTTTGTCCTAGCCCCAAGCACCCATTGAAGCAGGCAGGCTGTGGCGGATCAGCACCCAATTGGCTGGGGGCTGCCCAGCTTGAGGCGGGCGGTAGCTGATCAGTGACACCTATAGGTGTCTCCCACCGTCAGAGGCAACGCGTGGCGCCCCATGTCTACGCCATTGACAAGGACTTATAACCCGTAACAGTTGCCTCTCGCTTTGATTCCGAAACCGGTTAAGACCAGGGATGGAGTTATTGCCTCTCCATAGCACAAAGCCTGGGCTAAAATATAGAGATCATGTGTTGCCCATGCAGCATGATCCCTCTCTCGGCCTGCCTAGTTTACTCCAGAGGAAAGGTAACACCCCTACATCTGGAACAAGACAAGCTGCAGAAGCTGCCGGATCAGCAAAGCAATGCTCTAACTGTCCGCCTGTCGGAGCTTCGATCCTAGACCAGTCGCCAACCAAGGCTTAGGGCCTGGTCTGCCCTGCCATGACATTTTGTCTTTAGCTTGCATTTCCTCGCACCAGGGTAAGGCTTGTACCCTCCCAATTGCGCTCTTCCGCCCGAAGCCGTTGGCACAATGTGGGGTGTCGGGTTTGGTAAGCGCCGCCCAACGTTCAGCGCTAACAGAAACCAGGTAGTACCGTCTACTGTTATACGGTAGCTCAGTCATATCTGACTAAGACCTGACTAGAACTACTAAATCTATACTACTACTACTACTACTACTACTACACTACTACTACTACTACTACTACTACTACTACTACTACAATCATCTTGGAGACTATTAATAATAAGTAGAAGTAGGAGACTGATTTAGCATGCAGGGACTAAACAGTGTCATTCTCATCCTCTTCACTTTAGCCATCAGTAGTTCAATCATCAGCCGTATGTCGTCTCATGATTTTGTTCAGTGACCAATATTTCCGTCATCTTCCACTTTTGCCGTCAGATGTTATGAGGAGGTATAGTTAACACTCTAGCGCCTGATGGGAGGCACTAGATAGTGTTTTTCATGTGATTGTACGTCTTTGATGGTATCAATGCATTTTATTTCGGGTGTCATCTTGCTATTAAGTTTGTCCAATTAAAATTATTGTCAAAATGTACAATCTCTGTAATGAATGTTGGCTGTAATTAGTCTCAGACACCCTGTCCAGAATCTTGTGGTGCAATTATACTGTGTGTTTCAGTCAGGCACTTAATAATGTCCTCCCATGTGTACTGATGTGGTCCTCTTGCATCAGTCAATAATGTTAAGTTAGTTGTGTTTTCTTTACAGGGACCTAGCAGTCAGCCCAGCATTATTTGGTTCATGATTCCTGGGCAAATTTACATTCAGTATTTTGCCGTTGCTTTCTGAATGACCAGCACACATACCATTTTATAATAAACCAACGCAATGCGATCTGCTGCCAAATCGCCCGCAGCTGTGTTTCAAACAGTGTCCGTAACCCTTTGCCACGTTAGCCGGCAATCATTCATGTGCCGTCTCCACAATGAAGATTGGCTGCAATGGATCTCCAACACGTGTCTCTCACCTAGATTGTACATTCCTGTCAGCTTCAATAGCTTACTGTGTGTGAGGATCTCCTCATGTCAGCTTCAATAGCTACTGTGTGTAGGATCTCCTATGTCAGCTTCAGATAGCTCACTGTGTGTGAGGATATCTCTGTCAGCTTTAGATAGCTCACTGTGTGGAGGATCTCCTCTGTCAGCTTCAGATAGCTCTCTGTGTGTGAGGATCTCCTCCTGTCAGCTCAGATAGCTGCGCTGTGGTGAGGATCTCCTTCTGTCAGCTTTAGATAGCTCACTGTGTGTGAGGATATCCTTCTGTCAGCTTCAGATATCTCATGTTGTGTGAGGATCTCTTCTGTCAGCTTCAGATAGCTCACGTGTGAGGATCTCCTTCTGTCAGCTTCAGAAGCTCGCTGTGTGTGAGGCTGTCCTTCTGTCAGCTTCAGATAGCTCGCTGTGTGTTAGGATCTCCTCTGTCAGCTTCACATAGCTCACTGTGTGTGAGGATCTCCTCCTGTCAGCTTCAGAAGCTCGCTATCGTGTGAGGATTCCTGTCAGCTTCAGATAGCTCGCTGTGTGTGAGGATCTCCTCTGTCAGCTTCACATAGCTCACTGTGTGTGAGGATCTCCTCCTGTCAGCTTTCAGATAGCTCGCTATGTGTGAGGATCTCCTGTCAGCTTCAGAAAGCTCGCTATGTGTGGGATCTCCTGTCAGCTTCAGATAGCTCGCTGTGTGTGAGGATCTCTCCTGTCAGCTTCACATAGCTCGCTGTGTGTGAGGATCTCCTTCTGTCAGCTTCAGATAGCTCACTGTGTGTGAGGATCTCCTGTCAGCTTCACATAGTCACGTGTGTGAGGATCTCCTCCTGTCAGCTTCAGAAAGCTCACTGTGTGTGAGGATCTCCTGTCAGCTTCAGATAGCTCGCTGTGTGTGAGGATCTCCTTCTGTCAGCTTCACATAGTCGCTGTGTGTGAGGATCTCCTCCGTCAGCTTCAGATAGCTCGCTGCGTGTGAGGATCTCCTTCTGTCAGCTTCAGATAGCTCGCTGTGTGAGGATCTCCTTCTGTCAGCTCAGATATCTCGCTGTGTGTGAGGATCTCCTTCTGTCAGCTTCACATAGCTTACTGTGTGTGAGGATCTCCTTCTGTCAGCTTCACATAGCTCGCTGTGTGTGAGGATCTCCTGTCAGCTTCAGAAAAGCTCACTGTGTGAGGATCTCCTTCTGCCAGCTTCAGATAGCTCGCTGTGTGTGAGTATCTCCTTCTGTCAGCTTCAGATAGCTCGCTGTGTGTGATGGGATCTCCTTCTGTCGCTTCAGATATCTCGCTGTGTGTGAGGATCTCCTTCTCGTCAGCTTCACATAGCTTGCTGTGTGTGAGGATCTCCTTTTGTCAGCTTCAGATAGCTCGCTGTGTGTGAGGATCTCTCTGTCAGCTTCAGAACAGCTCGCTGTGTGTGAGGACTCTTGTCAGTCTTCAGATAGCTCACTGTGTGTGAGGATCCCTTACTGTCAGCTTCAGAAAGCTCGCTGTGTGTGAGGATCTCTTGTCAGCTTCAGATAGCTCACTGTGTGTGAGGATCTCCTTCTGTCAGCTTCAGATATCTCGCTGTGTGTGAGGACTCCTTCTGTCAGCTTCAGATAGCTCGCTGTGTGTGAGATCTCCTTCTGTTAGCTTCAGATAGCTTGCTGTGTGTGAGGATCTCCTTCTGTCAGCTTCACATAGCTCGCTGTGTGTGAGGATCTCTCCTGTCAGCTCAGATAGCTCGCTGCGTGTGAGGATCTCCTTCTGTCAGCTTCAGATAGCTCGCTGTGTGTGAGGATCTCCTTCTGTCAGTTCAGATATCTCGCTGTGTGTGAGGATCTCTTCTGTCAGCTTCACATAGCTTGCTGTGTGTGAGGATCTCCTTCTGTCAGCTTCACATAGCTCGCTGTGTGTGAGGTTCTCCTGTCAGCTTCAGAAAGCTCACTGTGTGTGAGGATCTCCTTCTGTCAGCTTCAGATATCTCGCTGGTGTGAGGATCTCCTTCTGTCAGCTTCACATAGCTTGCTGTGTGTGAGGATCTCCTTTTGTCAGCTTCAGATAGCTCGCTGTGTAGAGGATCTCTCCTGTCGCTTCAAGTAGCTCGCTGTGTGTGAGGATCCCTTCTGTCAGCTTCAGATAGCTCGCTGTGTGTGAGGATCTCCTTCTGTCAGCTTCAGATATCTCGCTGTGTGTGAGGATCTCCTTCTGTCAGCTTCACATAGCTTGCTGTGTGTGAGGATCCCTTTGTCAGCTTCAGATAGCTCGCTGTGTATGAGGATCTCCTCCTGTCAGCTTCAGATAGCTCGCTGTGTGTGAGGATCTCCTTCTGTCAGCTTCAGATAGCTCGCTGTGTGTGAGGATCTCCTCCTGTCAGCTTCAGATAGCTCGCTGTGTGAGGATCTGCTCTGTCAGCTTCAGATAGCTTGCTGTGTGTGAGGATCTCCTCTGTCAGCTTCAGATAGCTCGCTGTGTGTGAGGATTTCCTTCTGTCAGCTCAGAAAGCTCGCTGTGTGTAGGATCTCTTGTCAGCTTCAGATAGCTCACTGTGTGTGAGGATCTCCTCTGTCAGTCAGATATCTCGCTGTGTGTGAGGATCTCCTTCTGTCAGCTTCAGATAGCTCGCTGTGTGTGAGGATCTCCTTCTGTTAGCTTCAGATAGCTGCTGTGTGTGAGGATCTCCTTCTGTCAGCTCACATAGCTCGCTGTGTGTGAGGATCTCCTGTCAGCTTCAGATAGCTCGCGTATGAGGATATGCTTCTGTCAGCTTCAGATAGCTCGCTGTATGTGAGGATCTCCTTCTGTCAGCTTCAGATAGCTCGCTGTGTGTGAGGATCTCCTGTCAGCTTCAGATAGCTCGCTGTGTGAGGATCTGCTTCTGTCAGCTTCAGATAGCTCACTGTATGGGAGTACCTCCTCTGGAGCTCAAGCCGTTCTGCTACATCCTTGGCCCTTTCCCCCATTTCCAGCCAGTGAGCTCATCCTTGATTTATATTTTGTTTTGGTCGTTTGTTTGCTTTGAACTCAAACGTAGTCCATAAACTTACTACTGTTTCTAGTGCACTGGGCTGATTTTGTATGTGGATTAGCTTTCTCTGTTACTAGTCTCCCTAGCCATCAGGCATACCAACCCCAACTTCTGAACAACTTTTAATTTACGTCCACAATGTCAAGGATGTCAACATTTTAGTCCAGCTAACCGGTGATAGGGTTCAGCCCACTACCTCCGCACCAACACACTGGATGTTTAAGAACGAGCGCTCTGTGTTGACACCCAGAGGAGACATAAATATCCATCTAGCCATGTGAGCTGTGCTGACACCCAGCGGAGACATAAATATCAGCTAGTCCATGTGAGCTGTGCTGACACCCAGCAGAGACATAAATATCCAGCTAGTCCATGTGAGCTGTGCTGACACCCAGCGGAGACATAAATATCCAGCTAGTCCATGTGAGCTGTGCGACACCCAGAGGAGACATAAAATATCCAGCTAGTCCATGTGAGCTGTGCTGACACCAAGCGGAGGCATACATATCCAGCTAGTCCATGTGAGCTGTGGTGACACCCAGCGGAGACATAAATATCCAGCTGTCCATGTGAGCTGTGCTGACACCCAGAGGAGACATAAAATCCAGCTAGTCCATGTGAGCAGTGCTGACACCCAGAGGAGACATAAATATCCACTTGTCCATGTGAGCAGTGCTGACACCCAGCGGAGACATAAATATCCAGCTAGTCCATGTGAGCTGTGCGACACCCAGCGGAGACAAAATATCCAGCTAGTCCATGTGAGCTGTGCTGTATCATGACCTAGTTACATCCAGTGTGAACTTGCAACTGATGTCAAGACTGGGACCAGTCTTCCAAACGCCGCTAGCTTCTGAGCTTGGAGAGGGAGAGGAGAGCTCTGCAAGCCCGTGTGGAGGAAACAGAAGTCTGTTTGCCAGCCATAGTCCGTTAGATGCAAACACAGATCAGGGCTGACATGGCCAGAATGCCAGCTGCGTCAGAATTAAGAGATACACTTCCAGGTGATTTACAAAAAGGCTAAACCAACACTTTGATCTAAGGCTGAAGCCCTGTAAAGGATACTTCAGCTGAAGTAACTGCTAGAAAACATCATAGCCATGTACCACTCGATTATGTGTTCGCTAGCTGCAGCAAGTGTCCATGTTTGACATGGTAGCATAATGTCAGCCAAAAAATAGATCTTGTGAGATTTGCTTTAGTACTTGTAGGTATCTTTCTATGCGACAGAAGTGGCAATAGTTGACCCAGTACCTGATTTGCCTGTGCACAACACACTTTTCATTTCTCTATACATTCTCAGATTGACGTGATCATTGACCTTAGATATTTAAATTTGCTGGTTGTTTTATTATCAATTCTTTATTTGATTTATGAGTTCTTTTTTTATATTGCGGCACTGTGTGAAGGGGTTACGGACGCAGTTCGTATCCCGCATACCGCGTTTCCAAAACATAGCTGCGGGCGATCTGGCAGCAGGCCACCTGGCATTGGTTTTCATAAAAAGGTATGAGTGTTGGACTTTCAGAAAGCAATGGCAAATGACTGAAGTACACTGCCAAGAAATCACAAACAGCCAAAAATTTTGAGGTTGATTGTGACATCCTGTGGATATGCAACTCCCTGTTTTACTTGGGAATTTAAAAAAAAATCATGTCCATTGACAAAACTACATACCCGCCAAAAACCCACAACTTTCAATGAAGAAATTTAAAATATCACAAACTTGAATATCATCATCATCCGGTGCCTAGCCGACTGGCGTGTGTGATCATGCCACTCCCCAAATTAAGATCTCCGACGTCATGAATCATTCGTGTGTTAAGTCCCTTCTGTGCCATGACACAAGGCTGTCAAGAATCTCTCACCTGTCTGCCTCTATTTCTCTTTCCGCAAATCTTCCGGTTGTCACATGTTCAGTTTTTTTTCTTCTCATAATGTTGCCAAAAAACAATGACTGCCTCTTTCTAATGTTTGTGATAAGGTATCTTGCGAGTCAGCTTCCTTAAACGTCCAGATTGCTCTTTTGGCTGTTCAATTAATTTTTGGCATTCTTCTATAAAGCCACATCTTCAGGCTTCCATGATGCAGTAATCAACACAGCGTGCGCTGTGCACAAGAAGTCATGTGTAGACCGAACAAAGCAATACAAGGATTAACAGTATTAACCGATTAAGTCCATCCATCCATCCATCATGTGCCATGCCGGTAAGCGTGGGCGGTCATGTTTTGCCATCTCACTCGATCACCAGAGTTGTGGATCAGCTCTGTGTTCCTGTCTCGACCATGCCATGTGGCCAAGCCATCCAGGTATTTGCTTCTAGGTCTCCTCTTGGTCTGTTCCCTTCGATCTTACCAGTTGTCACCAAGTTCTCCAACCCATCTCTTGTCATAACATGCCCAAAAATAAGTGCAGAAGGATGGTATATTGCCACACTAGGGTCATCGTGTTGTTTGGTTTTGTGGCATCTTCCGCAAATTCAGTGCTCAGTGAACAGGAAGTTACATTATAATACTTATTTATTTGATTGTGCACCATTATGTCGGATCTAAACCTACTTTTTGTTTGGTGCTGAATCAGTGAAAAGTCTGGCACAACGACAACAAACAAGTTACAGTAATACTCTCTGAGAACATGCACCTGGCTTGTGCAACATATTTATTAACTGTCTTCGTGGCCTCAAAGGGTTCCCAATTATATTAGGGCTCAAAAACAGTATCATGTCCTTCAAAACTGAACTAATTGTGGAATGTCATCGCAGACTGCATACTCTGTTTCCGGAAGAACAGCCTATGGTGAACGGAAGGCCCAATATACGGAAGTGAGGCTAAGCAGCCATGTGCAGGACGTGACGATTCCTGGGTGAGCCCAGTACCAGAGCGCTATGTATCGGCTCTGCAAGTATGAAGCCTCTTGGATGGCGGGGAATGCCCATGTCTGCCCCTGCCTTCCCTTGAGGGCTGACCAGGATCTTTGGCTGTTCTATATGGACCAGCTGGGATGGGGGATAACACCACAACAGTGAGAGTCAAACTCCTAAGAAACCCCCGGGAAGGTTAACCCGGTCAACAAATGCCCGCAGAAGTCGGATGTGTCGGCCTAACGGCGCAAGAATGCAGCTCTGCTGTAAACAGGCACAACGCAATCACATCCGAAAAAACCTCCGATGAACGAAGAAGAAGAAGAACTAATTGCCATATTAAACGTCACACGATTATGGTCGTCACTGGGAGGAAGAAATACACATTGGTACATGTGGTACAGGTAAATGAAAACATGCTTAAACAAGCGAATCAGTATAACTAGGTAATGAAAATATGCTAAACAAGTGAATCAATGTAACAAGGTAAATGAAAAATATGCTTAAACAAGCGAATCTGCGTAACAAGGTAAATGAAAATACGCTAAACAAGCGAATCTGCATAACAAGGTAATGAAAATATGCTTAAACAAGTGAATCTGCATAACAAGGTAAATGAAAATATGCTTAAACAAGTGAATCTGCATAACAAGGTAAATGAAAATATGCTTAAACAAGCAATCTGCTTAACAAGGTAAATGAAATATGGCTTAAACAAGCGAATCAGTATATTTAGGTAAATGAAAATATGCTAAACAAGCGAATCTGCATACCAAGGTAATGAAAATATACTTAAACAAGTGAATCAATAACAGGTAAATGAAAAATATACTTAAACAAATGAATCAGTATAACAAGGTAAATGAAATATGCTTAAACAAATGAATCAGTATAACAAGGTAAATTAAAATATACTTAAACAAGTGATCAGTATAACAAGGTAAATGAAAATATGCTTAAACAAGCGAATCGTATAACATGGTAAATGAAAATATGCTTAAACAAGCGAATCAGTCTATTTAGGTAAATGAAAATATGCTTAAACAAGCAAATCAGTATAACTAGCTTGGAACAATCATAACATAAGATGCCTATAAGAGAACAAGAATCGTCATGGTGAAGGTAGCCTTTTGCAAGGTCGATAACATACTGACCAATAAAATGTCAGTTGCAACGAGAAAAAGAGTGTTGCTTTTGGTATGGATGTGAAACGGTAACAGTGAGCAGACACACTTTAAACATCTAATGACAGTGGAAATAGGGCTTCTGAGGAAAATGCAAAGAAACCATAGACAGACAGAAAACCAATTAGCAAGACCTACAAGAAGCAAAGTAAAACCGTAAACTGATTAGAGAAATAAATAGACGCGGACAGTCAAGATTGTTTGGTCACGTTATGAGAAGAAATAATCCAGAGAACAAAGGACAGGGAAATAAATACCCGGATGACTTGACTACGTGGCATGGCGGGACAAGACACAGATCAGATCCACGACTCTGGTGATCGTGTAATTGGCAAAAACATGACCGTCTCCACTCTTATCGGCATGGCACATCATGATGATGATGATGATAATAGTCTTCCTAGACCTTCTCACTCGTTTCGTCTAGTCCAGGCGTGGCAACCTACGGCACGCGTGCCAGGCACGGCTGCTGGAACGATTTTAAATGGTGTGCTGGTGTGAATTTAAGTATAGTATATGATCTCGGTGAATATATAAGTATACTGAATTGTAATTAAATTGAAAGCATAACATTCCTTTTTTCAAGTCAGGTCTTCGACAGATATGACTGAGCTACCGTATGACAGTAGACGGTACTACCTGCTTTCTGTTAGCGCCAAAATAAAGGGCAATGCTCACCAAAACCGATACCCCACATTGTACCGATGACTTCAGGTGGAGGAGCAACATTGGGAGGACACAAACCTTACTCTAGTGCGAGGAAATGCAAGCTAAAGGCTATTTATCATGGCAGGGCCAGACTAGGTCCTTAGCCTGTTGGTAAATGTCTAAGATCGGAGCTCGACAGCAGACAGAGCATGCTTTGCTGATCCAGCAGCTTATGCAGCTTGTCTTGTTCCAGATGTATTATTGTTACCTCTCCTCTGGGTAAACTAGGCAGGCCGAGAGAGGCTGCTGGGCAACATATGATCTCTACAATTAAGTCCAGGCTTTGTGCTTTGTAGAGGTTATTATATTAAGCCTTATTTGAAGCACACATGTAACAAACTATCGTCCGTCAATATGGCAAGGTGTGTGTACAATCCTTTTAGAGCTATTCCTGTTTTTACATCCTTCAAAGCGAACACGTTTTAATGCAATATGGATAAGAAGGTGCGCTTTGGTGCAAACTGAGTACATATGGGGCTACAATAATTTACCTTGACGAAGTTCCGTATCCTAATTTCTGTATCTCTCCCACGACCACCCCCACCACCAGATCTGTAGTTCTCTCCGCTATCTGGGGCTACAATAATTTACCTTGACGAAGTTCTGTATCTCTCCCACGATCACCCCCACCACCAGTTCTGTAGTTCTCTCCGCTATCTGGGGCTACAATAATTTACCTTGACGAAGTTCTGTAGCTCTCCCACGACCACCCCACCACCAGATCTGTAGTTCTCTCCGCTATCTGGGGCTACAATAATTACCTTGACGAAGTCTGTATCTCCCACGATCACCCCCACCACCAGCTCTGTAGTTCTCTCTGCGATCTGGGCTACAATAATTACCTGACGAAGTTCCGTATCCTAATTTCTGTATCTCCCACGCTCCACACCCCACATCACCAGCTCTATAGTTCTCTCCGCTATCTCCTACACTTGCCAGTACAGTCCGTAGGCCGTGGCGCGGAAGTTGGTGGTGTTATTATTACTCTAGCAGTACGTAATCCTGAATACGCGTCGGAACTCAGCTGTTGGCGATTTGACAGCAGACCGCCTTGGGTAGGTTTTCATACAAGTGTATTATTGCTGGTCGTTCAGAAAGAAATGGCTGACGACAGAACGTAAAACTGCCAAAGTGTAACACCCTCCCCAATGTTGGGGTGTACTGCGAGACGCCCTGTAAAGGATATCAACTAATTTTAAAGTAATTCAAAACTGGCAAAACACACGAGGTACGCTAGTGTCAAGACTTGAAGACAAATGAATATTATTAAACCCGCGGTGGACAAAGTTTGCCCGCTGAATGACTGCAGGATCACTTTCGGCACAACACTACAAAAAGGTTGCCGACTCATGGTCCAATCCTTTGCTCCAAAACATGTCTCCTTTCCTTGTTCAAAACATGTCTCCTTGCTCAAAACATGTCTCCTTTCCTTTCTAGAAGCATCTGTTAATTATTCACACGACCTCTCACCCAAAATCCGACGCGCTCTGTTCTGGTAAGACTCGTCGCACCCACGGGCCTTGACAATGGACATCGCTTGTGACACGTAGTCTATTCACTTTCCCAACATGTTCAAGATCCCCTTAAGTAGGCGTTGTTAAATCCCAGACACTGCTTTCAGCCCTCGGTTATTCTTTTTGAGACTCCCCTTAAGCCTGCCCTCATGGGTTTGATGGATTGCAAGCTAGAGTACCCGCTGTGCATTTTCTCAAGCGATTCAAAGGTATAGGATGTGTGCAACTATTGTGGAGGTGAATTATGTAATGTAAAAACGGTGCGCGCCACTTTCTGGTTCATTCCGGTGCGGACATTATGCTCACTCTTATAAAACAAGCAGCACATCTTCTCTTTAAGTGACCGTACATTCAAACCGACTTAAAAATGTGAAATTGTCCGTCAAACATGGGAAACAACAGCTCGATAACAACTCACAGAGCCTTAGAAACGCAACACAAGTTATCTATAAAACAGTTGGAGAAACACCAGTTGTTAAAATCATTGATAAACAAAGACTTAACTGGTTCGGCCATGTAGTGAGACTGAACCCAATGTCGCCAGCAGCAAGAGCATACAACATGAAAATAGAAACATCAAGAGGCAGGGGAAGACCACGAAAAGGATAGATCGACGGAGTCATCAACACCTTAAAAACCCATAACATATCAGCATATCAAAGCAACCAAGCGATCCCTAGTTCAGAAATCAATCATCAAGCAAGCCTGCGACGCCTAACGACATAGGGCAGTGAAGGACACAAGAAAAGACATTCAAACGCCAATGAAAAGCTGTCTCTAGCCGTTACTGACTCACCATATATGTGCCTTGGATAACTGCTGAGAACATACGCATTTGTGAGAAATAGATACACAGGTACTGATTGACTTCTCATAGAAGCGGTGATAACCCAGAGAAAAGGCCTGCCTGACACATAGTCAATCTGCTGCTGGTACTATTAGTTTTGGGGCTCTTCGCTGGCTGTTGCAGATGAGGACGAAGCACGTATGGGAATGTCCCGAGTGCTGTGATGTCGGTTCTTGACTCCACTCAGAAGTAGTAGAGACTATAGGACACACTAGATCCGCGGTTGGGGTCGCGTACTCGACTCAGAAATAGTAGAGACTATAGGACACTTTAGACCAGCGGTTGGGATCTCGTGATTTCTGCCAACGGTCATTTGGATATTTATATTATTCGTGGGCCATACGCAATGTTTTGTTTGTTTGCATATCCCTTACAGGACGTTGCAGTCAACATCAGCATTTTCAGCTACTATTGATGTACTAGGCAAGATTACGCTCAGTAGTTTGCCATTGCTTTCTGAGCGACCGGCTCACATACCCCTAAGTTACCGACACGACTAAACCCGCCACCGTTTCTCGCGCACGTCATGTTACTTACGAAATTACGGAGAAAGTCGCTAACCCCTATGCCAGGGAGACCGGCATACGCAATTACCAACTTAAATATTATCCTGCTAAAGTTGGTCGGACATTTAATCAACTCATCCCTAATGTCATTTGCACCGAGAAAAAGAGGAGTTAAGTGCTACATAGAACCTGCAGTTTTGTATGGGCGTGAAACGTGTACACCGAGAAGATAAGCTGAAAAATATTTACCCTCAGTGGACAATATGGTTTGTGAGGACAGTGCCTTGCCGGCTGGCGTGGACGATTATGCCTTTCCACAAATTACGATCTCCGACGTCATGGATCAGTTCGTGTATTGAGTCACTTCCGTGCCATGACACAAGACTTTCAAGAATCTTCTCACGCTGTTTTCCTCTATCTGACTTTCGGCAAATCTTTCCGGTTGTTAAAACAGGTTCCAGTTGTTTGTCTCCACATAGCGTGCCCGAAAAAACCATGACTGCCTCTTTCTAATGTTTGTGATAAGTTGTCTTTGCAACTCAACTTACCTTAAAACATTCTGATTGCTCATTTTGGCTGTCCAATTACTTTTCAGCATTCTTCTATAAAACCACATCGCCAAGGCTCCCTGTGATTTTTTTTTCGCCTGTTTACTCATTGTCCAGGATTCGTAACCGTTTGTTGAAATTGGTTCTATGTGACATGCAAGACCTCTTTTTCTAACTTTCAACCACATTGGCCTATTGCAGATTTTGCTTGTTTCGAAGCATGATTATCTTGGGAAAATACAACTGTGGTTTACTTGTCTTCCGCCGGTTTGTGTATGGTTGACTCCACTAGCCTGTGTCTAAAGAGACAGACCCTGCAAGGCAGCATCTACGTTGCAGCCAACCTTAATTATGCATATGGCGTGTTGATTGACTGCACAAGTAAATGCTATAGCAGCTTTCATGAATTGAGGTTCTTGATCAGTTCTCTCAGCTGAGGTTGGTGTATATCTGGTCCATCTCTCAGTGACACCTGTAGTTAGAGGTCAGTTCTGAGATGAGGCAGGTGTATGTCTCGTCCATCTCTCAATGACACCTGTAGTTAGTGGTCAGTTCTCAGCTGAGGCAGGTGTATTTCTCGTCCATCTCTCAGGGACACCTGTAGTTTGTGGTCAGTCTTTCAACTGAGGCAGAAGAATGTCCATCTCTCAGTGACACCTGTATTTATGGAGACGGTGAAGATGTTTTTGGTGAGAGAAAAATGCACTCTCTTGACAGAGAAAGGAAAGAAAAACACGCTGACTTGTTGACATCTTCATACCTTTCTGAATCATTCATAAAGATACAAACCCACATTTCTCCTCCTTCGTTCCTCATGCGGGGCAAGTTGGTCACACATAATTATGCACCTTAAATGTCGGTGTGTCCGACCTGTATTGGTGTCAGTCTGCCTCCTCTAGACAGATTCCATCCCAGGTAACAGACTCTGTCTACCTGTCGGAAGGTTTACCTTTTCTAACTTTTATTAAGTTAACTTTTGTGTTGGCATTCTGGCAGCGGTAATATGCATAGCATACCTGTGCGGGCTGTTGGTTTGTCGAGAATTCTGTCTGTTCCATTTTTCACATGGGGCAGTGAGGAACATTTTGTGTGATATTCAGTAGCACAGACCGGAGCATAATGGGGCGACCCTTTGCATGCAGTTGGAACAGCGACTAACAAACAAACCTTTTCTAACAAATGTTGCCTTGCGGTCTGTTCTTTGCGATTTCGAAGTGACCTTGAATTTTTAACTTGTGCACGGGAACTTCAGATTTTCGCCGTTATTTGAGAAGGCTAGGTATCTGATAATTCAACCCAAAGATTAGGGGGACGTATGATATCATTAGATACCAGTGGTTCTTGGAAAAAAAATCCCAGCACTAAGCATACCTTACCGGAAATGTAAGGGCGTGTCAGCTCCCCTGACTGTCCACGTGACTTTATGCAACACTCTCAGCCCTTAGCAACGCTTTAAGTTGCTGGGGTAAGTCCTAATCCCTTAGGCTAAGGGCCTTAGCCTTCTTTGTTGACAAAGACTTTTGTGGAAACGTTCTAATGTATCTGCATGTTTTCCCTTTTGTGGTTATATCTTTTGTTTTATTTGGACCGCTGCAGTCTGGGAAATTGCAGTATTACTGACATTACTGTTTGTGGCAGTAAATAAAGAAATAACATGACTCGAGACACAGAGACATGCTTCCTTGGTGACTCAATGAGTATGCTCAGGAAGATAGCGATGGGGTGGGTCAGAAGACAGCGGTTGTTGTCTCTGGATTCGGTTACGCCTGGCAAAGATTAGTTTCATTTTCGTGTCAGAACATGCGGGTGTACACGGCAATGAGCAGGATTGCGGGTACGGCTACTGTGGAGGGCAGACGAGCCATGGACTAGGCTGATATACTGCATGCTCTACCCGGGAAGGTTAACCCGGTCAACAAATGCCCGCAGAAGTCGGATGTGTCGGCCTAACGGCGCAAGAACGCAGCTCTGCTGTAAACAGGCACAACACAGTCACGTCCGAAAAAAAGAAACCCCGGATGAACAAAGAAGAAGAAGAAGAATGCTCTACGAGAAGTAAGTCGTTTGCGAAAACCAAGTGATGACTGTGAGTCTACAACCATGGTCAGACTGCGAGAACAGCAAGTTAAAAGTAGTGTGGTCAAATAAGAACACAATGGGGGAAGATTGAAGATTAATAAACCAACACAGAACTGGTGTCGTTAGCCGACTCGTTTCAGGATTTACTGAGGGGAGAAAAGGAGGGGTGGGGGGAGGATAAATTCGAGCATTTATGGACTGAATTATTCGATGTGCAATGAGGATGATCTGTCGACAAACTAACTAACTACTGTCTGAACTATGCAGCTAACATAAGGTTTATAATACAGTGGATACCATTTCACTGTGGAGTACCTGGAAACAAGAGAGCTGATCAGCTAGCTAAGGAAGGAGCAATAGGACAACAACCTGATGTACCTGTTACATACCACCTAAAGAAAAGAATGGTCAAATCAGTCAGAAAGCCACCAGCTCAAGACGATTACCACTATTTGGACATACCAGAACAAAACATATAATAGATTGCACAACCACATATATACAAATTCAAGATAGGCCAGTCAGCCATGTGCATGTGTGGTTTGACGCAGCAGACAGCAGATCACATACTCCAAGACTGCCCAAAATGTAACATACATGCCTAGGCAAACCTTCTGGCCTAAAAAAATAAGTGGAAGATAAACTGAGTGTAGTAAACCGGGCATTGAAGTTCATACATGAGTGAACATTGCAGTTACAGACAAATTTCCAACGGAAGAAGAAGAAGAATTTGGATCGCATGTCGACACCTTGACTGACCCACGTGGAAATTAGCCGTGTGCAGAAAAAAACTATGCATGAGAAGCAGTGGGAGACAGGTGAAGTGTGTGGTAGCCTTCCAAGGTTGGGCAGCACGTAATATAAGCAACGTCTTCAATATCATATCGGATGACAGGGTGTTGACGAGTTGTGACGTCAGTGTTTGATACAGACTCATCATCACCAGGTGATCCAACATCTTGTACCAATCCGTGCTTTGACTGACTCCCTTCCGTGCCACGACACACCACTGTCAAGAATGTTTCTTTCTCTATCTCTCTTTCCACAAATCTTTCAGGATGTCACATGTTCTAGTTTTGTCTCTTAGCCTCCATCAACATGTTTAGATTGCTCAATTCCGATGTCCAAATTAAAAAAAATAATTTTTTGGCGCTCGCTCGCTTTGAACTCAAGCGTAGTCCACACATACTACTTCTGGAAGTGCTGGACTGAATTGTACGTGTGGATTAGCTTTCCCTATTAACAGTGGCCCTCGCCATCAGGTGAACCTACCCCGACTTCAGAGGTACTTGTAATTTACGTCCCCAAGTCAAGGACTACAGATCAACATTTTAGTCCAGCTGTCCGGACGCTGGGGTCGAACCGCTTGTCTTGACATCAGCACACCGGATATTTAAGAACACGCATTCTTATATACTGTCCAATTAATTTTCAGCATTCTTCTATACAGTCACATCTCCAAAGCTTCTCCCCCACTGATTGTCCAGGATTAGCAGCCACATAACTGATTCTATGTAACACGCAAAGATGTTTCTAACTTCAGATGTCAAGGAATTATTGCAAAATATTCTTCATTTGACAGAATGCAGTTTTAGCTTGTCCTGTTTCGTTCTTTATCTTTGTGATGCATCTTCCATCTGATGTTATTCATGTGCCCAGATGTCTGCATTTTTTTTTCACGTGCCCCAAAATAACAGCAGCAGACTAAGATCTAATGACCAGGTTTTTTTTTTACAGCTACTTATTTAGTGTAGGACCGCCTGTGTTGGTTTTCATATAGTGGTATGTGTGCGGGCAGTTCATGAAGCAGTGACCAAATATTGTACGTAAATTTGCCAAGAAGTCAGTCACAAAATGCTTCACACGGCGGTAATCCCTTGCCATCGCCAACTCGGCTTTCGTTCCGTCCTGTTTCTGCGACGTCGTTGCTCGAGTGACCCATTCAAGAACATTGTATTCTCAACTCTTCCGCTCAGTCAATGCATACGATTTCGCTCACCGCATACTGCACGATGAAAACTGACATAAACTCTCTAGGCTAGGCTCATGTCATTCCTATGCAGGGTATACAACTAACTGTTAGTAAAGGTACTGTTACAGCATATACTGGCGCTGGGGTGTGTAGTATTAACAGTTTTTAAAAAAAAACGTCAGTTGCATATCCTCTACAGGACGTTGCAGTCAACACCAGCATTTTTGCTGTTGTGATCTCTAGGCAAGTTTACTTTCAATAATTTGTCATTGCTTTCTGAACGACCGGCACCCATACCATTTCGTAAAAAACCAACGCAAGGTGGTCTGCTGCCACATCGCCTGCACCTGTGTTTCGGACGCGGGTATACGGAATTACGAATGGCATCCGTAACTCTACGCCACGGAGTCCGGCAGTATAGTATTACCATTAGGCAAACATATTCTGCAAGTTCCCTGTCTTTCCTTCCCAACAGTTCTAAAACAAAAATTCTGAAAATGGTCTGGTATCCGTGTTTATGTTGGTGTGTGGGCCGAACCCTAGTCGTTCTTGTCAGTGGTGTGTAGGTTTTTTGATGCCCGGGGCCAATTCCTTGATTGGATGCCCCGAAATTGTTCTTTACCTCATTCATTCCTCCTCCCCTCCGACTGCACTGTGCTGCCCCCTCTCCCTAACTGGATGCCCCTCTCCCGGCTGGATGCCCGGGGCCGTCACACCCCACGCACCCCCCTCTGCATGCCACTGGTTCTGGTGGATGGAAAATATGTCTTTTGCCTGGGATTGAAAAGGGCTACTCACATTCTCACGCCAGGCAAGGTTACTAAGCATCTCAACCTACATATTCACTACCCGACCTCATAAACGTAGTTGATTGGCACACTAAGGCGGACAAGTGTAGATAAAGAGGTGCAAAATAGTTACATTATACACGTAATTACCTCCCCATTTCATGGCGGTGACGTGGCCCAGGTATCTCTATCTCCCATTGGCGTGTCTGTCTTGATGCCTTGTCAGTTGCGGATACATTCTAGCACATTCCGAGCGTTGTGTTCGTGTTCATTTCCCCACTTCTACAGCTCATTCTGTCACAGCGATCTTTCTTTAAGCTGCACGTTCTGTCTGTGTGCGCCGAGCACCTGGTTAAACTAGTTCGTGAAACAGACAAGATGTCGACTTTCTCGTATCTGCGTTGCTAACGCTGGTTGTGTGAGCGAAAGGGGTTGCAGACGAAAACACGGGCCAGGTTAAGAAATAAGAAGAACGAACCAGGGCTCTCCGGACGGTCATGTTTGTATCACTGGCGATACCTCGTTAAGTGTGCTTGCATCATTCAGACCCATTTAAGCGCATTACTTTTCCGTTCCTAGCTTTTGTCTTGATAGTATTACTTTTCAGATACCCAGTTACAGTGCGCTCACAAATGTTTGCCCTCATTCACGTTTAATTTCTTTCGAAAAGTATTTGTTGCATCATTATGAAATTTTCCCTGTCGTCTAATATTTACTCCAACCCAAGGTATATCTGTGGTAGGTCCAGAGGCAACTGAAATCATGGAAAGCGGCGACATTTCTTTGATGTTTTGGCGAAAATGTATTGAATTCACTTTAACAAACTTGTTTACAGTAATGTATATCTATTCGGGTAACACTTCCCTTTCACTATGTGACGTGCTTCTCGTGAGGAAATTCCCGTGTAACTCGGAGAATATTCATTATTGAACATCTGTGACCCCGTAAATTATATACCGTATATAAACAAACATTGAGATCCGCTGTACAATCTCCAGAATAAAATATTATTTGTTGGGTGTACATAATGATAAGATATTTTCCCCTCAATTGGTTACAGGGTTATGGATTTTTGAAAGGGGGGAAAACATTTGTGAACGCACTATAAGTATTGTTTTTGTCTGTTTAGCGAATGCGATTCCGTCTAGCACAGCTCGTTCGAAATCAGCTGAAGGTCATTTGAAAGCAGACCACTCTTGTGATCTTTTTTTTTAAACAATGGTCTGAGCGTCGGTCGTTCGGAAATCAATGGCAAACTACTGAAGGTAAACTTGTAAGTCATATCATCATCATACTCTTACCGTAAAGCGTCGTGAGGGAGTGGGCGCTCCAGCTCCCGATGGGTGGTACTGGATAGTGTGCGATTGTACAATGTCTTTGATGTCGTCATCTCATTTCTTCTCGGGCGTCCTCTTCCTCTTGTACCAGATCTTCTTTCATGTAGCGTCAGTGCTGGTAGTTAATGGTGTGTATTCTAACGAGATGGCCGAATCATTTGATCTTCTGCCTTTCAGTATGTGTGACACAAGGTGTGATCCTCTATCTATCTGATATTTCTTACTCGGATATTTAAGTTGCCAGCTTTTCTCAGGCATCTCGTCTCGCAGGTGTTGATTTTGCCTAGGTGTGATTTGGATAATATCATTGCCTGATATTGGTGGCATAAAGTTGGTGTGAGTATGTTATTTATTATCTGTCGTTTTGCAGACACAGGTATAATTGGATTTTTCGGTGTGGGGGATAGTTGATATATAAACGCACTTGCTTTCTGACATCAGATTTCAATTTCTAATAATAATAATAATAGTAATAATAATAATGAAACACTGTTATAAGAGACAGTCCCCAATTGGCAGAACATTATGTCCCCTATAGCTATCACCAATTTACAGTTCTATAATTAATATTAGTGGATAATTAGTATTAGTAATCGATTTTAGAATGCAGCACCATCAATTAACAGCACTGGCCTGATACAAAGAAGATCTGCTACGAGAGCAAGAGAAAGACCCAGAAGAAAATGGATTGAGGACATCAAAGACATTGTACAAAACTGTACACGGAATGACACTCTAGGGTGCCACCCAACTGGCCAAAAGTAAATACTGATGATGAAAAAGAAATACAACTAACTAGTTTGTGATTTCTGAGGAGAATACAAAGAATACAATGGACAGACAGAAAAACCAATGACCAAGTCCTACAAGAAACAAATGACAATCGTAAACTGATTAGAGAAATTAGGCGTAGACAGTCAACATTTTTGGACATGTTATGAGAAGAAATAAATTAGAAAACTTAGTGACCACTGGCAAGATCGAGGGGAAGAGAACAAGGGGAAGACAGAAGTAAATACCTGGATGGCATGGCCACGTGGCATGGTCGAGACAAGAACACTGAGCTGATTCACGACTCTGTTGATCGAGTAAAATGACGAATCATGACCGCCCACGCTTACCGGCATGGCACATGATGGGTGGATGGAGTTTGTAAAGTAACATGTTAACGTACCATTGTGTTTCATTTTACATTGTCATATCTGCTCCAAAAATAAGGAGGAGGTGTTTAAATGGCGTGATGGTCGATTTCATTGCACCGGGTGTTATCCCTTATGGTTCGGTCACTTTCCGCAGGGTAGTCTGCACAAAGCACGAACTCCGTAGCTCCATCAACGACCCTCAGACGTCTGAGAAAATTGCATTCGTAAAATGAGTACCGTAGCCCGGGAATCAAACCCACAACCTTTGGAATGCCAGGCAGGCAGTATAACGACATCGCCACGGAGGTTCCCTATATCTGCCGTAGTGAAGATCTCTCACACGGGCATTACTGACGGCCTATTGTTCTCATCATTCCAGTGCGACCTGGTGGAGTTCTACTACTTCTGGAAGAAGTCGCCGGCAGCCAACAACGCCCGGCCGTCTTACCGCAGACATCGGAGACCGCTCAAGCGGCACAGTCCCAGAAACAACCAGCCAGATAACGAGGGTGAGTACTGTTGAATCCTCTCTTCTTATCTGTGTCTATATGTTTCTCTGCCACTGCATCTCCCCTGTATGTTTTGTCTGCCACTGCATCTCCCCTGTATGTTTGCCTGCTACTCTATCTCCCCTCTATGTTTGTCTGCCACTCTATCCCCCCTGAATGTTTGTCTGCCACTCTTATCTCCCGTTTTTTTTTCTTTTTGTCTGCCACTATCTCCCCGTATGTTTGTCTGCCACTCATTGCCTGTGGTTGAAATTCCATCAAGGCGGATTTTAAAAAAAAAAACCAAAACACTTTAACCCTAACCCAAACTAAAATGGGCACCATTAAATGAACTGGAGGTTAAAGGCAACTTGAGAGATACTGACCACAATGTCCACCCATGCCAGTTGGCCATATTACCTTAAGGCGTGAGAGAGTACGTTACATTTGTTTGTTTACGCTTGCTTCATTTGTTGATTGTTGACTGTTCCCTCCATATAGCTGACTGTTCCCTCCATATAGCTCTCTGTTCCCTCCATATAGCTCTCTGTTCCCTCCATATAGCTGACTTCCTTCCAGATCGCGGACTGTTCCCTCCAGATCGCTGATGGTGTTATGTCCCCTCCCACTCAGCTTTATTTTAAACTCTCCTTCCACACATTTGATGTATTTATGCCCCTCACCCCTTTCCAAATAGCCACAGATGTCTGCCTGTTTGCCAAATTGCTGATTTCTGTCTGTGCCAACGGATGATTTCTGTCTGTGCCAACGGATGATTTCTGTCTGTGCCAAACGAACGGCTGAATTCTACCGATCTGCACACAAAGAGCTGAATGCTTTGCTTGCTGCTTGCTTGTGTTCGCTGGCTGTTCGAAGCTGTTCGCTGGCTGTTCGAAGACCTGTATATCGGATGAAGACATCCTATTGTCCAACATCAGTGTGATGTCATACCGGACTGAGGTTTACGTGAGTATCCGTTGTCCCGTGTCTGGCTTATTGGTGTGCAGACTGGTGGTTCCTCGCCGTGCAGGCAGATACTCTCCGACTTCGGAAGAATCAGCGATCCTACTACGTTAGCCAGGACCCTAGAGGGACCTGTTGCCCTGGACGCACGACTAGGACGTGTTAGAAGGTCTTGGCCTGTATAAAACCTGGCCCTGGTGACCTCTGCGTCCCAAAAGAGCTGAATGTTTCACGTCTCGCCCCAACACCCCCCCCCCCCCCCCCCCGCTCCCAGTAGCTGTCTGATTGCTGGATGTCACTAAAACAGCTGTTTGTTGTGCAACCACCAGACAGGCTAACTGATCGCTTTTTGTCGCCTCTATAAACAGCTAACATGTCACTATCCCCCGTTAACAGCTGAGTGTTTGCGGTCTCTCCCCCCCCCCCCCCCAACAACAGCTGATTTGTCTCCTCCTAAACAGCTGACAGTCGGTCTCCCTGGCTCAGGTTTTAAACGACTTTCTCCGTAATCCCGTCTATCCACGTAGGGATAAACAGCTGACAGCCGGTCTCCCTTGCCTAGGAGTTAAACGACTTTCTCCGTAATCCCGTTTATCCACGTAGGGTAACGCAGCTCGCGAGAATTGGTAGCGGTTCTCGCCTCGTTGATGACTTACGGGATAAGTGAGCCGGCCGCTCAGAAAGCAGTGGCAAACTACTGAGCGTAATCTTGCCAAGAAATCAACAACCGGTAAAATGTTGGTGTTGACAGCGATGTCCTGTAAAAGGATATGCGAAAAAAAACAACAGCTGACATGTCATTCTCCCCCGTTAACAGCTAAATGTTTGCTATCTTCCCCCCAACAACAGCTGACTTGTCCCTCCCACCCCCCCCCCCCCTCCAAACAGCTGACTGACTGCTGTCTGTCCTCCGTAAACAGCTATTTGCTGTTTTCCCATAAACAACATGTTATGGTGTACCCTTCTTCAACAGTCGACTGACTGCTATCTGTCCTCCACAAACAGCTGACCGATTGTTGTCTGTCCTCTATAAACAGCTGACCGATTGTTGTCTGTCCTCTATAAACAGCTGACCGATTGTTGTCTGTCCTCTATAAACAGCTGACCGATTGTTGTCTGTCCTCCGTAAACAGCTAACCGATTGTTGTCTGTCCTCCGTAAACAGCTGACCGATTGTTGTCTGTCCTCCGTAAACAGCTGACCGATTGTTGTCTGTCCTCTATAAACAGCTGACCGATTGTTGTCTGTCCTCCGTAAACAGCAAACCTATTGTTGTCCGTTCTCCATAAACAGCTCACCGATTATTGTCTACCCCTTCATAAACCGCTGACATATTGCCTTTTTTCCTCCATAAACAGATGACTGACTGCCGTCTGTCCCCCAGTCAACAACTGTGTGGTTGCTGTTATCCTTCTCTCCCCTCCTCTCCCCCCCTTTTTTCCCCCGTTGTTTTGGGCGTGGTTTTGCATTGTTTTGTTTTTTTACACACATGGCTGTCTCCATGTGGAGTGAGTGGCCCGATTGCTGTTTGGTCTCAATTCTTTCTCTTCTCTCCCTCTCTTCTCCCTTCTGAACCAACCTCGGTCTCCTCTTCTCCCCCCTCCTCTTCTCTCTCCTTCTCCTCCTCCCCCCTCCCCCCCTCCCCCCTCGACACACAGCACGTCGCTCGCTACCTAACAGCATGTTTTGAGCCTATAAATATAACATCTAGCGCGGACAGAAAACATCAACCCGTGCTTCCGTTGAAATCAGACGGGACTCGAGTTCGTTCCCCCCCCCCCTCCTCCCCCCTCCCCCGTACTGATCCTCACGTGGTCTAATCGATCTCCCAGCTTGGCCGTCGGTTGTTGGCCGCGCAGCAGACACACCGGGTTAGTGTTCTCACGTCGCCGTTCCTTTTGTCGGGGCCAATGCTATAATAATACATCGCTTTACGTGGTAGAGTAGGTCCGCTGAATGTAGTCTAAGGGACGCGCTGAATGCGGCGCGGTCTGATTGATAGGTAGGCATTGGTGGAGCAGTTTATGAAGTTGGAGTGTGATTGTTGGTTATATAATGTGTCCTTTCTATGTCTTGTTGGCTCTGCCGCGAAGGTGTTACAAATGTAATTCGTAATCTAGCGAACCGCGTTGGAAACAGCAGTGAGTGATTTGGAAGCAGACCGCTTTGCGGTAGTTTCCATACAATGGTATGAGTGCCGGTCGTTAAGAAAGCAGTGGCAAACTACTGAACGTACACTTGTCTAGGAATCACAAACAGCCAAAAAAGAAAAATGCTGGAGTTGACTTCTACCGCCTGTAAAGGATGTGCAACTAACTTTTTTTTGTCTTTGTCACTCAGCTCACGTGTCTGCGACTCTATTGGTATGTCTGTGGCTCTCAGCCCATGTCTTTGAAACTCAACCCATGAGTCTCTGACTCTCAGCCCATGTCTGAGAACACTCAGCCCATGTCTGAGAACACTCAGCCCATGAGTCTCTGACTTTTAGCCCATGTCTGAGAACACTCAGCACATGAGTCTCTGACTCTTAGCCCATGTCTGAGAACACTCAGCCCATGTCTGAGAACACTTAGCCCATGTCTGAGAACATTCAGCCCATGTCCGAGAACACTCAGCCCATGTCTGAGAACACTCAGCCCATGAGTCTCTGACTCGCACTCCATGTTCATTTAATACTAATCTCTACTTGGCTCTCAGCCCAAATCTTTTGAAACTCATCTTGGGAGTAATAGCTCTCAGCCCATGTGTCTTTAACTCTCAGCCCACGTGTATTTAACTCTCAGCCCATGTGTATTTAACTCTCTGCCCATGTGTATTTAACTCTCAGCCCATGTGTCTTTAACTCTCAGCCCATGTGTATTTAACTCTCAGCCCATGTGTATTTAACTCTCTGCCCATGTGTCTTTAACTCTCAGCCCATGTGTATTTAACTCTCAGCCCATGTTTATTTAACTCTCTGCCCATGTGTATTTAACTCTCTGCCCATGTGTATTTAACTCTCAGCCCATGTTTATTTAACCTTTTTTGCATGCGCGCGCGTCATTCGCAACTGCGAGCACTATCAAGCAAGTCACCTGAACAAGTCAAGAAGCCTGATACGGGGTAAAATGGCATGTGACAAGAACACCAAAAGACACGTGGCATCCAAGATGTGCAGCGTGGGAGCCGACAAGACTGTCAAGAAGACAAACGTGGAGAGTCTGCCTGAGAACCTGAAACTACAGTTACTACTGAAGCCACCACGAGGAAGATCAACTACAACCCACCACAGACAAGAGCCAACACAGCTGAGAAGGAGAAGAAAGACACCAGAGTTGGAAACACCGACTCAAAAACAGTGAGGTCGGTTGTCAAGCGGATTCAAGTGGAGCTGTCAGACGAACAAATCACGAAGCAGCTACAAGAAGAGAATCCCAACATCCGAATCTTGAAGGTGGAGCGGATCCTGACGTACTCAAAGATCCCTACCACGCTGGCGGTGGTGACGACTGAGGGCAGCGAGATGCCGACCACAGTATCAATCAACAAGAAAATACAACAGCCAGAGAGATTCATCCCAAGAATCAATCAATGTTCAAGATGTCAGAGGGCTGGCCACAGCAGAGCAGCATGTTGCAGTAAGACAGAAATCTGCCGTTACTGCACCGATCACCACGCCTTCAAGGAGTGTCCACTGGCCAAGCTGGACACAGACTTCCGAGCACCCAACAACAAGAGAAAGTGCGCCAACTGCCTGGGCAAGCATGGAGCAAGATACTTGGGCTGTCCGTACCTGCAACGACACAGAGACGTGTTAAAGTTCGCCATCAACACAAAGACACCATATAAGGACGCAATGCGGAGGTGCGAGACAGCCACGGGCAGCTCACAAGCGGAAAAAGCTCAACTGCAAGACCAGATAGATGAGCTAAAGAAGCAAATCAAGCTGCTTCAAACACCGGCACCGACCAGCGACAATGAAAAGCTGCTTGCTGAAATAAAGGAGATCCAGCAAAACATCAAGAAAGAAGTGGAACATATGGCCGAGATGAAGAAGGAAAACGAAGAAATGCTACGCAACATTAAAGCGGAGAGAGAGCTGCTGAAAGCTGAAATGGAAGTAATCCGAAACAAACCAACAGAAGCGATGCAAGAGAACGCAGACAAGCCGCAAGATGAAACCCTGCAAAAGACCAGAGCCAGAACCGCAAGCAGAATACCCACCCGGACTCTCCCTGGAGGAGTGTCTAGAATCGATGAAATTGGAGGAACGCAGGCACCAGGAATTCAAAAGGCGCTGGGAAGAAAGAGAAAAGAAGAAGCCCAAGAAACTCAGGAGACCGGTAGTATACCCAGAGAGAATTACTGACTTCGAGGATGGACCAGGCTACACGTACTACATAGAAGACGGAGAGATGACCGCGCAGGAAGAAATCGAAAGGCAACAGCAACTCAAACTCGACAGTGAAAACAGACACAAGGAAGAAGATGAAAACATTGAAAAGCTGCTACAGAAAATACACAAAAAAGGTGGCAAAAAGACCAAATAAAAAGTCTGTATAAGGACTGCAACCAGTCAACCCAGGAGCCTTCACTAACCAAATATACCACCAGAGGAGACGGGAACAAAGGACAGCTGCCGACTGATCCCCCAGCTGACGTCACAGACACAAACAACATAAACCAGTCCAAGATAGGACTCACTCGTGAGGGCGCACAAGACAAGAATTAGGGTGTATGAACCCACAAAAACCACGGCTCTCAACAATAACCACTGCTAAGGAAGCAGGTTAGACGAGACCGAATTTTGATTTTTTTTTTTCGATTATTGGAATTATAATTAGTATTTAACTCTCAGCCCATGTGTTATGAAACTCAGCTCACGAGTCTCTGGCTCTCACCCCACATTGTGGATGGGCAGGTAGAAATTCATAGATACAAGTTGCTGTATGGGTAGGCAGGTGGGTACGGACAACATCCAGTTGCATGTCCTTTGTAGGACGTGGCAATCACACCCAGCCACAATCACAACCAGCCCCAATCTCCCCCAGCCCCAATCACCCCTAGCCCCAATCACCCCTAGCCCCAATCACATCCAGCCCCAATTGACTCTGTATAATTTTTCTAGCCCGTTTTATGTCCGGTAGTTTGCCATTGCTTTTTGAACGGGAAGTGAACATTCAACTGACCGCTGTGTGGAAGGAATCCACCAACCATCAGAAGGGAAAGCTTACACATGTTAAACCTCTCGGCCATGTCAACACATGGTAGGTAGTAAGTAAGTGACACTTTGCCGGACTTAACAGATGGAACTAGAGCTAGAATTCCATTGCGCAATGCCTGGGCTTGAATTCAGAGAACGTGTGTTGCCCATGCAGCATGATTCCTCTCTCGGCCTTGCCTTGTTTTCTCCAGAGGAAAGGATTACCAGTATGTCTGGAACAAGGTAGGCTGCAGATGCTGCTGGCTCAGCATCAAACCTCCAACAGCATGAGATGAGTAGCGGCCAGGCCCTCACATCTGGGGGATTTGACGTTCCGCCATATCCCACAGCTGAGTGCCTCAAATCAGGTGTCTGGACCTATATAAGTGTGTATGACTGTCAGACTCCCCGCCTGACACTGTCTTCAGTGCGGATCATGCGATTCCGCTCTCAGGAGATATTGCTTGTGTATGTTGCAAGCAAATCTCCACTGAAGACATACATATGGTAGAAAGATATTGTAGTAAAACATGATCACCCAGTGGCTTGTCCTGCGCAGTACTTTGGCTCCATAACAGTCTTTTGAAACAGCTCTCTGTCTTAAGCCAGATGTGCTGTCATGAGTAAATGTATCTGTCACATCCTAAATCCATCTACGTTGTGGTTTGTCTTGTCGCCACTTCCCCGCTGCACTTCCCTCTATAATTATCTTTTCCAGACAGATATGTCTTTCTACATGTCTAAGATAGAAGATGCAACAGACAAATAAATTAGTTTGTGCCTGCTGCTTTCCCCCTCTTAAGTGTCAAATAACAACTTGATTAATACATTAATAATTTCACAGCGAGCTTGCTTCAGTTTATGAATTAGTTTCAGCCACTGGATTTTACTGCAACGCTTATTTATGCTTGCTTCTTGCTCCCCAATTTGTCTTTCTCGACCTGTCATCACAGTTTTAGCAAATTCATTGGCAGATAACTCTTGAGCAATGCCTGGGAGAATTACCAGGGTTTATTGCCCCTTAGCTGGTCGCTTGATGACGTGAATAATACCTCATCTAAACACAGATGCTACAAACAATTTGTTGCAAGATTTATTGCCTGGCATATTTCGCCGCATCTCATCTTGTGTATACTGCAGAGTTATATGAATAACTGAATAATAATTTCGCTGAATTACTTAAAACACATAGCCATAGGTAATTGTCAAATGTAGGTAATTTGTTATCCCCACAGTGATTTCAATTATGAAAGGAACTATTTTTGTTTGATCAAAATCTGCTGGAACCGCCTAACAGCTCGCTATATTTGAGCAACTGTTTGTTGTTCATCAAATACAGTATAGGAAACATTATTAGTTGTTGGATTTATGGCCGTAGCTTATGAAGTGTTGAGGTAATACATTATCATCATCTTCCACTTTTGCCGTCTAGCATATTGGGGACGATTAGTTGACATCTTGTGTCCACTCGGGTGTCAGTGGATAGTGTCATTCCATGTGATTGTACCGTCTCTTTCATGTCGTCAACCCATTTACTTCTTGGCCGTTCTCTTGCTCCCTTCTTGCCAACAGGCATGGGCAATCATGCTTTTTGGCAAGGTATTTGATGATTGTGATTAGACTATACTATGAATATGAATGTGGAAGGCAAGGGGAAACCACAAGTGTTCCAAAGGATACAGTTTCATATGCTGTAGAGTTAGCATTGTGGTGACAGGACTTGACCAACAGACTTCAAATCTAAGGAATGTACCCAAAAACATAAACACAATGTAGATATTGCCAGAGGGTGTAGGTAAAGTTTTAGGCTTGCTCATAGAATAAGTATGGTTTGTGTGGTGAGGTGGCTAACTCCGTTCCTCACAATTTTTTCCATCCTATAGGAGGTTTATGTGCATGTCTGTACCACTTTTAGATCCCTACTTGTTTGAAACAGTTGACCCAGGAAGGTTAACCCGGTCAACAAATGCCCACAGAAGTCGGATGTGTTGGCCGAACAGCGCAAGAAGGCAGCTCTGCTGTAAACAGGCACAATGCAGTCACGTCCGAAAAACTCTCCAGATGAACGCAGAAGAAGAAGAAGAAGAAGAAGAAGAAGAAGAAGAAGAAGAAACAATTGTAAAATAAAAACATTAAATGGAAAATATTACATGGAAACTCGACAACAGAAAAGAACGTACAGAAATAAAGTGAAAATACAGAACTAAAGTTAACGTACAGAACTAAAATAAATGTACAGAACTAAAGTGAACGTACAGAACTAAAGTGAACGTACAGAACTAAAGTGAACGTACAGAACTAAAGTGAACGTACAGAACTAAAGTGAACGTACAGAACTAAAATAAACGTACAGAACTAAAATAAACGTACAGAACTAAAGTGAACATACAGAACTAAAGTGAATGTAAAGAACTAAAGTGAATGTTTTGACCGCATTTGTTTTTCAATTGTTAACAAAAAGTTACTTGCCTGTCCTTGTATAGGTTGTTTCAATCAGTATTAGCATTTATTGACTGTTTATGGGAAATAAAGAGGGTAGTTACAAACAGATAAAGCTAGGAGTACAACAGGGGTGTGTCTTGTCACCAGATCTCTTCTCCCTTATATAGCTGAAGTAATAATGAGAGAGATCAAAGAGATGCCAGGAATACTAGTTGGAGGTTATAATATAAATAATATACGCTACGCAGATGACACAGCATTGGTGGCAGATAATTCAACAGACCTACAACATTTATGGACATTGTAGTAACAGAGAGTGCAAGGAAAGGACTCTCCTTGAATATCAAGAAAACAGTAACAATGGTGATATAAAAGAAAACAGGGTACTAATCAGAGAGTTGCTTTTTGCGGATGATGCTGCGATTACGACCCACTCTGAGGAAGAATTACAACATCTACTATCTGCATTCTCCAATGCTTGTTCTGAATTTGGTTTAACAATTAACAAAAAGAAGACACAGATTATGTCACAAGGTGCACATGGTGTACCATCAATCTTTATTGACGACGCCGAACTGGAGATAGTAGACCATTTTACATATCTAGGATCAGAGGTAAATAGCAAATTATCCCTCGATCAGGAAATCAACATCAGGATTGGCAAGGCAGCAACAACAATGAACATGTTAGCAAAAAGAGTCTGGGAGAACAGGAAGCTTACTGCCAAAACAAAAGTCCTCGTCTACCAAGCCTGTGTCCTTAGTACTTTTCTTTATGGCAGTGAAACCTGGACAACTTACTCACGCCAAGATAAACGTTTAAACAGCTTTCATATGCGGTGTCTGCGAAGAATACTTGGTATTAAGTGGCAAGACAAAATCACAAATACTGAAGTATTGGAAAGATCAGGTTGTGTGACGGTGTATTCCATGCTCAGTCTTCGTAGACTTAGATGGATAGGACACGTTAGGAGGATGGATGATGGTAGAATACCAAAGGACATCTTTTTTGGTGAATTACAGATGGGTAGGAGATCTCAGGGTGTTCAATGTCCACATTTTGCATCCAATCAGAAGTACAGGTAAAAACGAGATAACTTACCTAAAAATGGGAAGATCACATTTCCCAAACAAATATTCCAAACATCACATTCAATGCCATTATCTATATTTTCATTCTTTCTGTTTATTATTACCTTTCTGTGTGGGTGGATAGGTCTCTCTCTCTCTCTCTCTCTCTCTCTCTCTCTCTCTCTCTCTCTCTCTCTCTCTCTCTCTCTCTCTCTCTCTCTCTCTCCCTCCCCCTTTATCCTTTCTGTGTGGGTGGATGGGTCTCTCTCTCCCTAGGTCTATGTCTGTTTCTCTCTGTGTCTGTCTGTCTGTCTCTCTCTTTCTCTCTCTCTCTCTCTTTCTCTCTCTCTCTCTCCCCCCCTCTCTCTTCTCTCACTCACTCCCTCCCCCTTTATCCTTTCTGTGTGGGTGGATGGGTCTCTCTCTCCCTAGGTCTTTGTCTGTTTCTCTGTGTCTGTCTGTCTGTCTGTCTCTCTTTTTCTCTCTCTCTCTCTCTCTCTCTCCCCCTCTCTCTCCCTCACTCCCTCCCCCTTTATCCTTTCTGCGTGGGTGGATGGGTCTCTCTGTCTCTCTAGGTCTATGTCTGTTTCTCTCTGTGTCTGTCTGTCTGTCTCTCCCCCCCCCTCTCTCTCTCTCTCTCTCTCTCTCTCTCTCTCGCTCTCTCTCTCTCTCTTCTCTCCTTCACTCCTTCCCCCTTTATCCTTTCTCTGTGGGTCTCTCTCTCTCTCTCTCTCTCTCTCTCTCTCTTTCTCTCTCTCTCTTGTCTCATACTCTTGCATCTCTCTACCCCTCCTGCATTTCTCTTCCTCTTTTTCCCTCATTCTTTCTCCCTCTACCCTTACCTCTTTTCTTCTTTCTCATCTTCTCCTCCCCTATCATACACACGTACATTTAACATGTCACTAAACAGCTGATATGTTTGTCTGCTTGCAGCAAGTTCGGGCAGTGAGTCGGGGGAAGAGTCCGAGGAGAGTGATGCAAGTAGAGATGTAGCCAGTTGTCAACGCTGCTTTACTACAAGTGAGCCTTTGCTGCCCATCTTACACGTCAAAATGTTTCCATGTCCCAAGTTTCCATCTTACATGTCCCAAGTTTCCACCTTACATGTCCCAAGTTTCTATCTTACATGTCCCAATTTTCCATCTTACATGTCCCACGTTTCCATCTTACATGTCCCAAGTTTAAATCTTCCATGTCCCAAGTTTCCATCTTACATGTCCCAAGTTTCCACCTTCCATGTCCCAAGTTTCCATCTTAAATGGAGCAAGCTTCCATCTTAAATGTCCCAAGTTTCCATCTTACATGTCCCAAGTTTCCATCTTACATGTCCCAAGTTTCCACCTTCCATGTCCCAAGTTTACATCTTAAATGGTGCAAGTTTCCATCATACATGTCCCAAGTTTCCATCTGACAAGTCCCAAGTTTCCATCTTACACGTCCCAAGTTTCCACCTTACATGTCCCAAGATTCCACCTTACATGTCCCAAGTTTCCACCTTCCATGTCCCAAGTTTCCATCTTAAATGGAGCAAGCTTCCATCTTAAATGTCCCAAGTTTCCATCTTACATGTCCCAAGTTTCCACCTTCCATGTCCCAAGTGTACATCTTAAATGGTGCAAGTTTCCATCATACATGTCCCAAGTTTCCATCTGACAAGTCCCAAGTTTCCATCTTACACGTCCCAAGTTTCCACCTTACATGTCCCAAGATTCCACCTTACATGTCCCAAGTTTCCATCTTACACGTCACAAGTTTCCATCTTACATGTTGCAAAATTCCATCTTACATGTTACAAGTTTTCGCCCACAGCTTTTCTTCGGTTTCACATTGCCTTTAAGAGACATATTGTTTGTCGTCTCAAAAAAGTATTATGTAAACATGTCAAGTGAACATAACAGCAAACTTTCCAGACCAACAAGCAATTTGCATCAACATTTATATCTTAGCCACCCATGAAGCGAAATCTGGCATGCTGGATCTGTGGAAATGGAAGCATTGACATTAAAACTGAATTACAGAGAGGCTGCACATTGGGATGCAGCAAAGCTTCCCATTGATGAGAAGGCTTCGACATGCAATATTCCCCCCTTTTTTGTGTCGTTTTTCATTATTTGAGCATTTCAATATTGATTTTTACACAGGCAGGCAAGACTTGTGATTGTGTTTCTATGTTTTATTCCATCTATTTTAAAATAAACAACAAAGCTTGCCATAATATTGCATTCAAAGATTATTCTATGTGAGGTTATCATCATCAAGTGCCTTGTCTACTGGTGTTTGGGGTCTTGTTTCTTTACATCTCGCAATCTCCAACAGAAATGTAAATTCAATGTTATGTTTCCACATAAGGTTGTAAACTAGGCAGGCCGAGAGAGGGATCATGCTGCATGGGCAACACATGGTCTCTAAACTCAGTCCAGGCTTTGTGTTTTGGAGAGGTATAACTCCGTTTTACAGACAATTGTCTATCAAGACGGCATGGTGCCAGTTTAAAAAATATTCTGGAGACAATGTTTTTTTTTTTTTTTTTTTTTTGCAGTCGCTCACTTTCAACTCAAGCGTAGTCCATACACACTTCTTATAGTAGTGCTGGCTTGAATTTTGCGCGTGGGTTAGCTTTCCCTATTAATAGTGTCCCTCGCCATCCGACATCATAGGTAGATTCTGGAGACATGATTTGGGCAGTTGAGCAGAAAGTAAAGACCTGGTCAGTAGCATTTCATCTAGTACTCTGTTCTCTGGACAGTCAGCAGGGTAGTGACCACTGAAAGCCCTGGGTTGATTCCCATCAAAGCAAGACATTGATGCTCTTTCTGCCTGGTGGATTTTTTCAGGTTGGGCGCTGCCTTGTTTAGTTTGTAAATTGCAGAGAATCTGTGTTGTCAACATCTTGAAGTCGCGGGTTTGAAGTGTGGTGACTGCAGCTTTCAATGTTTATATTTTCTAATGTGTTCTCTTCTAGAAGAATGATGAGGAGGACACAGTGGATGGATAGAAAGAGCCATGAAGATATCTTGAAAGACATTAACTCACAAAAAGGACTGGTCACTTTCTTCAGAACAGGAGTCCATATTATTTGGCCATGTCATAAAAAGAGGAATGCTGGATTATGTCGGCCCAATGGGAAAATTTGAGAGAAAGAGAGGCAGGGAGAGGCCAAGAGAAAAGATACTGGCAGTTTGGCATCATGGCATGGAGGAACTTCAGTGTCAGAAATGATTGGCAGCACAAGAGACAGCAGACTGGACAGACATGATCACAAACCTCGTATGGACTATAATAAGATGTACTTGTTGTTTGTGTGCTGTCGTAGACTTTGGCTGTAATGTCCAATTTGTTACTTGTGATCATGTTCTACTTCTTGTTTTTTTTTTTTTTTTTAAGTTTGTTGTGATTTATTCACTGTAAGAAAAAGAAGAAGAATCCCATCTTCTTACTTCTACACCTTTGAGTGCCAGTCACCTGTGAATTTATTTATATGATTGCCAAGATAACTGTGTTCTCTGTTACAAAGTATTTTTTCATGTACATTTATTTTTGGATTGCATTCATAGATTTCCTGTTTTGGCTCTTAACAGACTCAAAAGACTGGCATAGTGGCAAAGATGGTGAAGTCCTGTGCAGCAAATGTTCTGTGTCATACAAGAAATATGGGGAGGAGTCTGGGGTAGAGTCTCCGCCTCCCAGTTCCAACCCCCGGCACCTCCTGTTGAAGCTCGTCCCAGAGGACGAAGAAACCACGCCTTCCAAGCACAATATGCGCACACGTCGCAGCAATAATACAGTAGGTCACATGTGACATGATGTGGCTGTTGCTAATGTTCATTCTTGTCTCAGTATTTGTGGATCTCGGAACGGCAATCACCATCATCATGTGCTATGGCGATAAGAGTGGGCGGTCATGTTTCGCCATTTCACACGCCCAATCATCAGAGTCGTGGATCAGCTCTGTGTTCTTGTCTCATTCATACTACATGGCCAAGCCATCCAGATATTTACTTCTCTGTGTTCCCCTTGTTTTTCTTCCCTCAATCTTGCCAGTTGTCACCGACAGGAATATCTTGGTTTAAATAAAGAAAATAAGGACCCAGAGAAAAGGTCAGACTGACACATAATCAGACTGCTACTGGTACCATTTGTATTGGGACTCTTCGCTGGATGTTGAAGTTGAGGAAGGAGATGGAGAATGTCCTGAGTGCTGTGATGTCAAAGAAAACGCTAACTTGCACAGTTCGTGGCAACTGCACTAGCCAGGCGACCTTAATTCCTCAGGCTCAAGACTCCTCTGTCAACTCCGCAAGGTACAACAGGCAGTAATGAAGTTTTTTTGTACCGCCTGGCAAACATTCAAGCATTCAAGCCACTCCACTACTACTGATCATAGATGTATCTTGATTTTTGGGATTTTCCCCAACTCATATTCTGCCTCTGCCTTTGTTGTATCTTCTCTTTTTTTTTTTTTTTTGGACATTTCCCCAGTTTTGATCATTATAATGAAGTGGATTTACATGTGACAGGTGGTGTGGGGTTCAAATCTCACCCGAGACAGGATATCCTCGTGTTGTAATGGCACCAGGGTTGTCCCAGTGGCATGAATGGTACAGCTGAGACATCTTTTCGGACGGGAAGGGTTGGGCCGCCACATATTCTGGGGCCTTTCATTATGAGGTGGGGTGGCCAGTCCCTTTCCTCGTTGCTTTTTTCCCCCCAAAGAATTCAATGAAAATTGTCAGGTGCCCATTTTTGTGAGTTGGTTATTTTCAAAAAAAAAAAAAAAATGGTCGACAAGAGTTAAATCATTCAGTGAGACAGTTAAAATATTGCTTTACTCAGATGGATATAATAAATCTTTCCATGGAAGGTCAAGTATTGTTTTAATCGGAGTTGATTAATAAATAATTAAATGGGAGGTCAAGTTTTGCTTTAATCGGAGTTGATTAATAAAGCATTCAGTGGGATTACATATTTGCTTTCATCAGAGTGGATTAATAAATCATTCTGTGGGAGTTACAGATTTGCTTTAATCTGAGTAGATTAATAAATCATTCAGTGGGAGTTACAAATTTGCCTTAATCTGAGTGGATTAATAAACCATTCAATTTTTTATTTTTGTTCGCATATCCTTTACAGGACATCGCTGTCAACATCAGCATCTTTCAGCTGACTGTTGATTTCTTGGCAAGATTATGCTCAGTAGGTTGCCATTGCATTCTGAGCAACCGGCTCACATAACCCCGCAAGTTACCGACACGGAGAAAACTGCTGCCAATTCTCGCGCATGTCATGTTACTCACAAGAGTAAAGGGACTACGGAGAAAGTTGTGTAACACCTAGACCAGGGAGACCGGCAAACCATTCAATGGGAGGTCACATATTGCTTTAATCAAAATGGATTAATAAAGCAATTAGGTGGGTTAGAAATTATTGATTGAAATTGACCACATTGAAGATGAACATTATGTAGTTGTGTCAGTGTCAGTTTATTGTTTTGTTGTTTCTTATTTGTTATAATCATACACACAGATTTGATTCCACAAGTGTCCAATTCACAGCAAGGAAACAGATGAGTAACTCATATATATTGATCCAGAATATATATCATCAAGTATATATATATATATATATATATATATATATATATATATATATATATATATATATATATATATATATATCATCAAGTGACATGCCAGCTGGCGTGGGCGTTAATGACTCTTCACATTCTCGGTCTTTAGTTTTCTGGATCAACTCTGCTGATGATATTCCTCCATGACACTGTCTCAATCCATCCAGCATCATTTCTCTTGGCCTGCCTCTGCCTCTCTTCCCCTCAATCTTTCCAGTTGTCGATGTTCTCCAATGCCTTGCTTCTCATCACATGACCAAAGAAAGCTGTTTGTGTCTTTCTTATTGTTGTATATAATGTCTAGTTGCATTAGTCTCTTTCAGGCAATCATTGTTAGTTACTTTGGCAGTCCAAGGAATTCACAACATTCGTCTCAGGAACCACATCTCTGTTGTTTCCATTGCTTCCAAGTTATTCCTATTTTGTTCATTTACATTCCAAGATTCACTGCCATACAGCAATACAGGTTCTATATAGCACTTCGGTGTGTGTGTGTGTGTGTGTATATATATATATATATATATCTTGTTATATCAGTGTGTGTGTTTGTATACTGATGAAGGCTTTGGCTGCAACATACATTTTGTTACTTGTGATCATATTCTACTACGTCTTACTGTCTACTTCTCATTTTTTGGTGATTTATTCATTGTTTATTGACTTCTCATTTTTTGGGTGATTTATTCTTTGTTAATTGACTTCTCATTTTTTGGTGATTTATTCATTGTTTATTGACTTCTCGCTTCGGTGATTTATTCTTTGTTTATTGACGTCTCATTTTTTGATTATTTATTCTTTGTTTATTGTTTTGTGTGTTGACGAATGCTCAAGCTGTAACATCCATGTTGTCACTTGTGATTGTGTTCTAGCAAAGCTGGCCAATCTTACTTCTTGTTTTTGTTGATTTACTCATTGTAACTTGGACAATGGCTTCATAAAATAGCTGACAAGAGAAGAGTTAATTCTGTCAGGTGATTCATCTGCAGGCATCAACAAACGGAAAGCAGAAAGAGCGAAACAGCGTCAGCAGCCCAGATCTGGAGAGCACTCCGGCTACCGCCAGCTGCAGCAGCACCATCTCCACCACAACCAGCACATCCAGCAGTAAGAGCAGTCGGAAATCACCCAGCAGTCTGCCAGATAGGGACAGTAAAAAGTCAGCCCAGGTACTTTGTCTGTTGCCATCTGTTAGATTTATGGAAATTGTGTTGAGTGGTTTCAGTTAGATGCCAATATAAGGACAGTTCCGCCATTGTTTGTTGTCATGTTGCCGAGGGAAATGTTGGATGGTTGAGTTGAGTCAAGAACTGACATCACAGCTCTTGGGGTTTTCCCATATGCGCTCGATTCTCATCTTTACAACCAACGAAGAGTCCCCATCACAGCTCTTGGGGTTTTCCCATATGCGCTCGATTCTCATCTTTACAACCAACGAAGAGTCCCCATCACAGCTCTTGGGGTTTTCCCATATGCGCTCGATTCTTTACAACCAACGAAGAGTCCCCATTCTTATGGCCTCATCTAATCTCATCTTGTTTCTCTTATGCCTTGTGGTGTTGAGGTGAAGTATAAACAACGGGAGAGTGCCTGTTTATGGGCTTCATGTATTGAGATTCTCATGGATTCTGCTATTCCCTCTGTCCATTGTTTACGTGGTCGGCCTCTTTTTCTGCTTCCATTTGGTCTGTTCGATTATACTTCTTCGAGCCGTATGAAACTTCCCTACCGGCTTGCTAGGCCAGTCACAGGTTTATGGTACCAGTAGCAATCTGATATGTATCTGTCTGGCCTTTCCTCGGAGAACTGAGTGTTGACAAGATCTTCTGGTCACTCCCTGCTGAACCATTCTCTCCAATTATGGTGTATCTGTTCTTTCTCACTAAGTACACGATCCCAAAGGGCCCTGACCACGTCTTATTGTGCATCAATACCCCACCCAGCCGTGCAGATCCAGCCAATTTGTCCACCAGCTCATTTCCCATCACACCAGCATGTCCTAGGGGAATTTGAGTGGTTGGATAGTTGCTGGCATGAGAAATGTTGTATCTGTGTTTCGTGTGATGTTGCCAAGGGGATGTTGTATGGTTGAATTGTTCCTACCATTAACTCTTAATTTACTTAGTCACATATGTTTAAGCTACCAAATGACATTAGATGATACTACCTGCTTTCTGTGGTGCCAAATGTAGTGCTGCACTCACCAAATCTGACACCCTACATTGTGCTGACGCCTTCGATCGGAGTAGCGCAATTGGGAGTGTACAAGTCTTATCCCGATGTGAGGAAATGCAACCTAAAGAATGTCATGACAGGGCAGGTCTAAAGCCTTGTTTGGCAACTGGTCTAGGATGTAAGCTGCCACAGCCGGACAGTTAGAGCATTGCTTTGCTGATCTGGCAGCTTCTGCAGCTTGTCTTATTCCAGATGCATTGGCATTATTTTCCCTCTGGAATAAACTAGGCAGGCTGAGAGAGGTATCATGCTGCATGGGCAACTCTGTCTCCACATTTCAGCTCAAGCTTTCTGCTATGGATAGGTTTTATGCCCTTTTTTAAAGCACAATGTAACAAACTGCCTTATTTTCCCCAGTTTGCTTTTCTAGGGGGTTTTGTTGGTTTGTTATGATTCTTCTGTTGAACTTAAATATTAAGTCTAATACATGGTCTCCAACAACAACAACAAAACTTTATTTTGAAAGGGTTAAGAATTGAGCACGCAGGCCCGTCTAGCATTCTGCCCTTTTATCACTCTCTTTCAAACATTATACCATTCACACATCATTCAAGGCTAACTGAAAACAGCAACAATATAAAAAATATGCATTATAAAGGCATGTGGAAAAATTAAAAATAAATACTACACAACTCAGTAATAGTAATAACTGGTGTGGCACTTATTAGCTATGTGGAATATACTGGCCTACCAAAAGGAGACTGGCTGTTATACTAGGGTTTTATTATATTATTACTTCTATTATTAAGGGGGAAGGTAATCCGTACTGAGATAGTGTTCAAATAATTTGCAATCATTTGAGCCCTGGAAAAGGCTGGTCTGACCTGGTACCGAAGTACAGGGGTAGTGTACTGCATAACTCTACCGCTCCTCTCCAATCTTAGAAATCAGTGATGTGTGCCAGGCTGCTGCTGGAACAGTACGTCCGCAGACAGGCAAATTATGATGCACCAGATCATGATTCCGCACAGCTGACTGGCTAGGATTAGCCTTATCTTAATAGTGCTTCCTCCATCGGGCTTAGATGTTCTATATTGTCAAGATTATGTATGAACATTATTGTTATCATCATCTTCTCGTCACCCACTTCTCATCATCTGATCCGATATTTAGAAAAATATTGCCCAGTCCCCCATCCAACTGTCGGTTTATTAATTAGTTATAATTGGGGCTCTTATGGTGTTTCTATTTCTATTTGTAGAAATAGAAATAGTACTGGTACTTGTGGAAATAGAGCTGCATGTTGCACTTCCTGAGTTCTGGGTGTGTTAGGCTTGGTGTCGATTTCATCTTTGCGGCTGCATTCATGTCTGGTCAGGTTTGCACACCTGTAGGGCCTGGTGTTGTTAGGCTTGTACTTTCACTTTCCCCTCCCCCTCCCTCTCATGGTGTTCTTTTTTCGGGGAGTGGTTCATGTGTAGCTGAGCCGTTGGTGACTATCTCTCATGTGACCTGCTTTGTTGTTGATTTTTCATGGTCTGTCAATTCTTTCAAATCTTATGTCTTGGACACTCTATCTTAGCGGAGTGTAGTCTCTTCTTCTGATTACTGCATTCTATTCTTATCATCAGAGTCATTATCATTATAATAATCATTATCAACAGTATTATCACCATGTTTATTATCAGAATCACCATTAAGAACTTCACAAACATTAAGATATATTTCAAGCATAATGCTGTTTTCACAGAAATCAAAGAAATCACTGTCTAGCCAGGCAAAGAAGAGAAGAACTGCGACTGAGGACGATTCCAAGCTTGCCAAGAAGAAGAAGGTACTAATTGGCTTTTTCTTGTAGTAAGTAGATGTCCCTTCCACATGCCATCAGTGTTATGGATATATGGTGCTGGACCCACACTTTAACAGACCCATCAACACTTGCTATGTGATGTGGCCAGTATCTGACATGACTTAGATTTAATGGTTGGGCACACACACACATTTCCTTACTTGCCATGGCTTAATCGAGTCTATCAGAAGTTGCGGCAGAGATTCTTGTATGTTCATAGATCCGCGCCATGATCCTCTTTATGTTTACTTGGCTCTGTGAATGTGCCATTGCCACGGTGCTGAGTCTCATCCAACTAGGACCACAGTTGACGTCTGATTGTCAGGTCCAGATGAAACCCCTACTCCCTGGACCTGGTCGAAATTGTGCTTCTCGCACTCAGCAACTGCCATTTTCCCCGTGATGCAGGTGTGAAATTGGGCATTTTCCCGGACAAGCTCCCAGATTGCCATGGCTTGGAACTGATGGTTGGATATACACATACATACTTCCTCACTTGCTGTGGCTTAATAGTGTATGTCAGAAGTTATGGCGGAGATTCTTATGTGTTCATAGATCCTCGCGATTATCTTATTTATGTTTACTTGGCTCGATGAATGTGCCATTGCCTCAACGCTGAGTCTCGACGTGTCCAACCATATTATTTAGTCATTTTCTTGCACAGTGAAGTGTGTAGTTGTGATTTATTACACTGTGTAATCTGTCAAACTTGTACAATGAAGTGTGTAGTTGTCTAGTCCACTGTGTCTATGTCACTTCTACAATGAAATGTGTATTTGTCATTTTAGTCCACTGCATTAAATCTGTCAACTATACAGTAAAGTTGCTAATGTTTTGCGTGTCTCTGCAGGAGCAATCAGACTCAGAGTCAGGCACAGAGAGCAGTTCTGTTTCCGGCACTGAGGATATTAGTAACGGGGCAGACTCCGACGATAATAATCAGGTCAGGATTACATTCTCTCTCTCTCTCTCTCTCTCTCTCTCTCTCTCTCTCTCTCTCTCTCTCTCTCTCTCTCTCTCTCTCTCTCTCTCTCTCTCTCTCTCTCTCTCTCTCTCTCTCTCTCTCTCTCTCTCTCTCTCACACACACACACATCTAAAATTCTCCCTATTTCTCTGTTGTCCCCACTCCCTCTACACCCTTTTCGCTTCACCATTTGTTTTGTAAATGAAAGATGCATCATACTTAACTTATAAATGCTATATGATAGATGAGTGGTTGGAAGGGCCAAATGTAAGACGGACTTACACGCCCAGTATGCGACCCTGTAAAACTGTTAGTACATTCATCTCTCACTTTTCCCTCTTACCTTTTCTTCCCATCCTCATTTGCTTACCTCTTTCTTTCTATTGCTGCTCTCTTTGTCTCCTCATTTTCCTGTCTTCCCTGCCATTTTTCGCTGTGAGTTTTCCCATATTCTTTGTATTATCATCTCATCTATGCTATTTCTCATGTTTCATATTTCTCTGTCTGTCTGTCTGTCCGTCTGTCTGTCTGTCTGTCTGTCTGTCTGTCTGTGTGCCTGGTCTGGAACAGATATCGATGATAATGACTTCACTTCTTCATCATCATGTTATTTTCATTAAGTTTGTGTTGCTCATTTCAATCATGGTTCAGCATTCCACACACTGTCTTCTTTGTCCTCTCTCTTGTTGCCTGGTGTTTTCCCCACATAAAACTGATGCCTCTTTTCCACCTTGTGTGTTGATATGCTCCATAAATTTTGTTTATTTTTCTTATGACTTTGATAAGTGATCTTTAACACATCCAGCTCTCATACCTGTGTGTTTGTATTCTTCTTTGTCCACATTATTCTCATCATTCTTCTTAAAAAATCATATCTCCAGTTTCTTCACAATTTCATTGCTGATTGTCCATCTTTCGCTTTCTTACTGAAGAACGGACCACAATCTGTTCTAGTAAACTCATGATTGTATTTGTTGTGTTGAAGAAAGTACTACAAAGTTTTCTTTGTGTTACAGGAGGATCTGAGCAGCAGTTCTCGCCCATCAAGTCCCAGCTCTGTAGAACGTGGGTTCAAACCTCTACAGCCACACCCACCCACACCAGGAGTCCCACAGGTGATACCCACACCAGGGGCCCCCGTTAGCAGCCCTAGTTCATCCCCGGACACCGCGGCCAACAGTCCTGCGTTGACCGGACTTCCCTGTGTCCCCACACAGACCTCTAACCCGGCTAAAGGTACATCAGGCCAACCCGTGCCGGCATCACTAGTACCTCCTCAACTGCAGCAACAGCAGTTGAACACACCGCCAGTTTTACCAGGGACTTTGGCAGCATCACCTCCATCGTTGTCACCATCGGCACTAGTAGTAACGTCTAATAGTAACAATAATATTCATTTGCGGCTGCCACAGCATTCCTCGCCACTGTCCGCGCTGAGACCTAGTTTGGGATTACCTGGTCATATTTCCAGTGTCGGAAGTAAACCGGTGACCAACACTTCTAGCCTGTCATCGAACTCGTGCAATTTATCCTCTCCATTGGTGATACCCACTCCCAGTCGAGCATCCTCTACAGGGACTTTTATTCCTCACGCAGAAGTGCCACTTTCTGCCAACACAATCAGCCCGTCTGCAGACATAAACAACTCTGTCACTGCAGTTGCTAAGACATCTGTCGCTTTGACATCTGTGGATTCATTTGTGTCAGCAGCGGTATCAAACACAAACCGCCCTACAGTCAGCGGACTACCCAACACCACCACCAGCACTACAGTTGTGAACTCCAACCATCCGGGCAGCAAAATGCAGGATCAATCTGAGGAACAAGATAAAAAGCCGATTGTCCCCCCACCAGGCTCATTTCTGCCGCCACCAGGGAGCGTTCCCTTTGCACCATATCATTCGTTCTATTACCCCCACACTGGGGCAACTCATATATCACATTTCCATCCATCGGTGGCTATGTCTGTATCCTCAACAGCCGGGGGCAACCCTCCTCCAGTTCCGAGTCTAGTGCCCATTAAGAAAGAGCCACACTCACCTCCTCCACCTCTCAAATCATCAGATAAAGCCACAGACTTGTCGTCATCCTCCACAGCCTCGTCACACTCACTTCATCGGCCTCATCCAGAGAACCCTGCCAAGCTGCCACATGGGTTCTCCCAGACTATCTTGGCGACCACAGCACCTCCCCCTCTGACTGTTATAGAGCATCGGGATGGTTCAAAGTCTGGAGAACTCTCCAAACCGGATGTGTATTCCAAAGACAGTTCTCGGGGTCATTCTTCATCACCCCTCCGTCCTGACAACCATCCGGCATCTGGATTACACAGGGAATCTAGATTAGACAGCAACCTCAGTGTGTTAAGAGAATCCAGAGAAATTGGGCTGGTCGGAGGAGCCACACCCTCACAAACAGGACAGCAGCTTCCATTATTATCTTCTGTGAAAGAAGAACCCAGATCGTTACAAGCAGCATTCCAGCCTTACTCTCATCACCCATTGCCATCATCGTCATCTACAAGCAGCCTAGCATCATCACATCATCCACCCAGCTCAGTTCTACAAGTCCCACAGCCCAGTTTGTCTTCTGACCAGTCGCATGGGCAGTCCATCAGCTCCCAGTCCATGTTGTCAGACTCTTCCCTTGTGTCCTCACGATCAATGCCCGGTCTGGATGTTGATAGTGTGAAAATTGAGCAGAACCTTGAGGATGAAATTGATATAGAAGATGAGGATGATGACAGCAGGGTTGGGTCTACCACCCCAGGCCCGACTCCTACAGTTTGTAATCGGGAGATCTATAAAAGTAATTCTGCTATGTAAGTACCTATTCCTACAGTTTATAATTGGGATATCCATAGAAGTAATTCTGCTATGTAAGTACCTACTCCTACAGTTTGTAATCTGGAGATCTATAAAGTAATTCTGCTATGCAATTACCTATTAGTTAGTTAGTAGTGCATCCTTTACAGGACGTCACAGTCAACCCCAGCATTTTTTGGCTATTTGTGATTTCTTGGCAAGTTTACGTTCAGTAGTTTGCCATTGCTTTTTGAATGACCGACACTCATACCTTTGTATAGGAAATCTACTCAAGGCTATCTGCTTCCACATCGCCCACAACTGCATTCCAAATGTGGTATGCCGGATTACAAATTGCATTTTTAACCCCCTTCGCCAGAGTGCCTGATACAAGTTACCTATTATTTTATTTATAAACCTCAAAGAACTTAAACTTACCTCATTTTATTTCTTTCAAATGGTGTATTATACTTTCAGAAGGTGAGGCATGTTGTATGTTTTCTAAGATTGATGTGTGAATAAAACCTTAAGTCTGACTTGTAAAATGATAGGTATAATTGCAACAGAAAGGTGAAATGTGTTGTACTGTTTCGTCAAGCCTATGGCTCGGTAATCCAACTTTGACTAGCATTTGTTTGGGTTTACTTTCCCAAACCCGTTAATGTCAGTGCTACAAGTGGTACTACTCAGACACTGTCATTTGTACAAGTACTTACAACCCAAACACTGTCGTAGGTACAAGTTGCGACTACTTACATCTCAGATGATATTTGTACAAGTTGAACCTACTTACAACTCAAGACACTGGTATTGGTACAAGTTATGACTGTTTACAACTCAAACACTGTCACTGGTACAAGTGACAGCTACTCTCAGCTCAGACATTGTTATTGGTACAAGTGACAGCTACTCACAGCTCAGACATTGTTATTGGTACAAGTGACAACTACTTACAGCTCAGACACTGTCATTGGTACAAGTTGCAATTACTTACAACTCAGACATTGTCATTGGTACAAGTTATGACTGTTTACAACTCAAACACTGTCACTGGTACAAGTGACAACTACTTACAGCTCAGACACTGTCATTGGTACAAGTTGCAACTACTTACAACTCAGACATTGTCATTGGTACAAGTTGCAACTACTTACAACTCAGACATTGTCATTGGTACAAGTTGCAACTACTTACAACTCAGACATTGTCATTGGTACAAGTTGCAACTACTTACAACTCAGACACTGTCATTGGTACAAGTTGCAACTACTTACAACTCAGACACTGTCATTGGTACAAGTTGCAACTACTTAAAACTCAGACACTGTCATTGGTACAAGTTGAAACTACAACTCAGACACTGTCATTGGTACAAGTTGCAACTACTTACAACTCAGACATTGTCATTGGTACAAGTTGCAACTACTTACAACTCAGACACTGTCATTGGTACAAGTTGCAACTACTTACAACTCAGACACTGTCATTGGTACAAGTTGCAACTACTTAAAACTCAAACACTGTCATTGGTACAAGTTGAAACTACAACTCAGACACTGTCATTGGTACAAGTTGCAACTACTTACAACTCAGACATTGTCATTGGTACAAGTTGCAACTACTTACAACTCAGACACTGTCATTGGTACAAGTTGCAACTACTTACAACTCAGACACTGTCATTGGTACAAGTTGCAACTACTTACAACTCAGACACTGTCATTGGTACAAGTTGCAACTACTTACAACTCAAACACTGTCATTGGTACAAGTTGCAACTACTTACAACTCAGACACTGTCATTGGTACAAGTTGCAACTACTTACAACTCAGACATTGTCATTGGTACAAGTTGCAACTACTTACAACTCAGACATTGTCATTGGTACAAGTTGCAACTACTTACAACTCAAACATTATTGGTACAGTTTGCAACCCACTGTTATTGATACAAGTCTAAACTACTTACAGCTCAGACACTGTTGTTGGTACAGTTGCAACTACTTAAACTCAAACATTTCCTTAGACACCACCATTGTTGCAAGTTACAATTACTGACAGCAATGATGACAAACCTGTCTTTAGACATAATCATTGTTATAAGTTACAACTCCTACAGCAGCCTAGACAAAACATTTCTTTAGACACAATCATTGTTACAAGTTACAAGTACTGACAGCAACCTAGACAAACATTTCCTAAACACAATCATTGTTACAAGTTACAAGTACTGACAGCAATCTAGACAAACATTTCTTCAGAAACAATCATTGTTACAAGTTATAACTACCGACAACAACTTAGACAAACATTTCCTTAAACACAATGATTGTTACAAGTACCGACAGCAACCTAGACAAACATTTCCTTAGACAAAATCTTTGTTACAAGTTACAACTATCGACAGCGACCTAGACAAACATTTCCTTAGACACAATCTTTGTTACAAATTACAGCTACCGACAGCAACCTAGACAAACATTTCCTTAGACAGAATCCTTGTTACAAGTTACAACTACCAACAGCAACCTAAAGGGTATAAATGATGAACAGGGAGATGAAGAATGCACAGGGAGGGAGATGATCACATTATAAATGAGAATAGTTGAACAATATCAGTGACTATATATTTAGAATTTCTCAGTGTGTACTTGTACGCATGCATATGTGTACATGCATGTGCGTGCATACTTTTTAAAAATATAGTTCTGAAGTAAGATCGAGGAAGTATTAGATTGACTTAAAGCCTTTTACTGCATGGAATTGAGATTTTTTTCTTTCTCTAAATGTGGATGTGAAGAAATAGTTAAATTTCATGGGAATGAAAACAAATAAGGAAGTCCTAGAAATGCTGCCATGGACAATAAACAGATAAGCTGAGAAACATCTGTTGGCAGTGGAAATGTGGTTATTTGTCTTCATAGAGCAGACTGACAGGTTGGCATGGTCTGCACTGCTCCGTGGGGTATTGGTGTTTGGTAAGTTAGAAGTGGTCGTGTATAGTGCAGAACAGATAGACCATCACAGCCTGGAGAGAATGGTGCTGCAGGCAGTGACCAGAGGATCTGGAAGACACTCAGACTCTGAGGAAAGACCAGACGGACATATAGTCAGACTGCTACTGGTACCATTAGTATTGGGACTCTTTGCTGGCTGTTGCAGATGGGGACGGAGCATGTATGGGAATGTTCTGAGTGCTGTGATGTCAGTTCTTGACTCAACTGATTCCTTTCAAGAACATGCTGTTGTATTCATGTGAAAGAAACCTAAACAATAAGCTGAGAAGCATCCACCCTCAGTGGATGTGTAGTTTCTGCATAAAATGTAAAGAATACCATGGAATGACAGATAAATGAAAGGCTGTCCTTTAGAAACAGATGACAATCATAAATTGATTCGCAAAATTGGACGTAGACATCCCAGATATTTTGGACAGGTTATGAGGATAATTTTTTTTTTCATTGTTGGCTTTGAACTCAAACATAGTCAATACATGTGCTACTGCTTCTAGTGCATTGGACTGATTTTTATGTGTGGATTAACTTTCCCTATTACCAGTGTCCCTCGCCATCAGACGAACCCCATTCTGATTTCTGAGGTACTTGTAATTTACATCAAATCCAGGAAGAGAAGTCAACATTGTAGTCCAACTGGCCAGTGTAGGGGTTGAACCCACTACCCCAGCATCAGCACACCGGATATTTAAGAATGAGCTTTGTTATCTGTTTGGCCATGCTGACCTCATAATGAGAAATAAACTAGAAAGCCATGGACCAGGCTGACATTCTGAATGCTCTACGAGAAGTAAGACGTGCGTGAACCAAGTGATGACTGTGAATCTACAACCATGGCCAGACTGCAAGAACAGCAAATTAAAAGAGGGGTGGCCAAATAAGAACACTACGCAGGAAGCCAAAGAAGATTGATAAACCAACACAGAACTGGTGTCGTTAGCCGCTACACGCTATGGGATTTGCTGAGGAGGGGATCCGAGCACTTATGGACTGAATGGTTCGATGTGCAATGAGGATGATCTGTCGACTAACTAACTAACTTAACTAGAAAGCTTGGTGAAAACTGGCAAGACTGCTGGACAAATATCCAGGGGAAGTCAAAGATATAAATATGTGGATGGTTTGGCCACATGGCATAATCAGGTCAAAACCACAGAGAGGCTGGTGATTGTGTCAGATGGCGAACCAATGACCACCCATGACTACCAGCATGGCACATGATGATGAGAAAACCTGTGAATAAAATGTCACCTTTCCTCAGGCTCCCTGGCAAAGGGGTCACAGACGCAGTTCGTAATCTCGCATACCATTTTCGAAACACAGCTGTGGGCGATTTGGCTGCAAGTTGCCTTAAGATAGTTTTTTAATGAAATTATATGGTTGCCAGTTGTTCAAAAAGCAGTGGCAACCTACTGAACGTAACTTTTCCCAGGAATCATGAACAGCCAAAATGCTGCTATGTCCTGTAAAACAACTAACTTGTAACTTTTCCTCTGGAGTAAACTAGGCAGGCCGAGAGAGGAATCATGCAGTTCCAGCAGTCAGCAGTTTTTTTTTCTTTTTTTTTCAAATACTAGCTAGGGATTTGATTGAAAAATTCAGGATTCAGATATTTTTTGTTGCTGTTGCAAATAAGAGCTAGGAAAATTATTGAAAATTCAGGAGCCATGTAATTTTTTTAGGAGCTGTGACAAATGGCATCCTGTATTTGTCTGCCCCTGTTTATAACAAATTACAAGATGTGACACACTTACATAGCCATGAGGAAAGCTGAATGCAGGCAAGCAAGATGTAAACAATGATACAAGTGGGAAGATAACATGGTAAGATGGATGAATAGCCATCTCAAAGACAAAAAGAGTAAGATGTTTATTATCCATGGATGCCATCTTTCATAGTAGAGAAGGATTTGAGTTGAGCCAAGAACTCTGGACATTCCCATATGTACTAGGTCCTCATGTTCAACAGCCAGCAAAGAGTCTGAATATTGATATTACAAGTGATTGTATGTCTCTCTGCCCTTTCCCAGATGTTGAGTGTTGGACAGATCCTCTGGTCACTCCCTGCAGCACCATTGCCTCCAAGCAGTCTTGATCTGCCTGTTCTTATGTACCATATACACACTTTATTCTGTACTATTTACACATTTGATTCTGTACTATTTACACATTTGATTCTGTACTATATACACACTTGATTCTATACTATATATACACTTGGTTCTGGACCATATACACACTTGATCCTCTACTATATACACACTTCATCCTATACTATACACTTGATTCTGTACTATACACACACTGGATTCTGTGCTATACACACACTTGATTGATTATAAATGGTTTATATTCTTACCCCAGTAATCATAACACACTAGAAGAGTCTGTCTGCAACCCATAGGGCAAAACAAAAATTTTTAAAGACTTGTTGCATGTCCTTCACATGACGTAGCAGTCAACCCCAGAATGTTTTTAGGCTGTTCATGATTCCTGGGCAAGTTTACTTTCAGTAGTTTGCCATTGCTTTTTAAATGACCGGCACCCATACCATTTCACAAAAAATACCACAGGTGTGTTTCAAATGCGGGTATGCAGGATTAAGAACTGCGCCCTTTGGAAGGGCTAAAAACTCGAGGAGAAAAGTAGAAACAGAAATTAACAGTACAGGAAGTGCTTGGGCAGAGCTGCATGGGATAGATGGGCGTGGGCAGAGCTGCATGGGATAGATGGGCGTGGGCAGAGCTGCATGGGGTAGATGGGCGTGGGCAGAGCTGCATGGGATAGATGGGCATGGGCAGAGCTGCAAGGGACAGATGGGCATGGGATAGATGGGCGTGGGCAGAGCTGCATGGGATAGATGGGCGTGGGCAGAGCTGCATGGGACAGATGGGCATTGGCAGAGCTGCATGGGATAGATGGGCATGGGATAGATGGGCGTGGGCAGAGCTGCATGGGATAGATGGGCATGGGATAGATGGGCGTGGGCAGAGCTGCATGGGATAGATGGGCGTGGGATAGATGGGCGTGGGCAGAGCTGCATGGGATAGATGGGCGTGGGCAGAGCTGCATGGGATAGATGGGCGTGGGCAGAGCTGCATGGGATAGATGGGCGTGGGCAGAGCTGCATGGGATAGATGGGCATGGGCAGAGCTGCATGGGATAGATGGGCGTGGGCAGAGCTGCATGGGATAGATGGGCGTGGGCAGAGCTGCATGGGATAGATGGGCATGGGATAGATGGGCGTGGGTAGAGCTGCATGGGATAGATGGGCATAGGCAGAGCTGCATGGGATAGATGGGCATAGGCAGAGCTGCATGGGATAGATGGGCATGGGATAGATGGGCATAGGCAGAGCTGCATGGGATAGATGGGCATGGGATAGATGGGCGTTGGCAGAGCTGCATGGGATAGATGGGCGTGGGCAGAGCTGCATGGGATAGATGGGCATGGGATAGATGGGCGTGGGCAGAGCTGCATGGGATAGATGGGCATGGGATAGATGGGTGTTGGCAGAGCTGCATGGGACAGATGGGCGTGGGCAGAGCTGCATGGGATAGATGGGCGTGGGCAGAGCTGCATGGGACAGATGGGCATGGGATAGATGGGCGTTGGCAGAGCTGCATGGGACAGATGGGCGTGGGCAGAGCTGCATGGGGTAGATGAAGATGGAGGGGCTGGGAGAGAGTTGATTGAGGGCTTATGTCCCAATATGGTGGATAGAGGGCAGAACCAGGAAGAACCATAACTTTGGATGTGTACATCAAATGTGTGTTTTCTTCCATGCAGATTTGTGAAAGTCTTTGACAGAGGAGACAGAAATCAGTGCTCCCGGACAGACTTCATATTCAGACCACTCCCAGATTCCAACCTGGCCAAGAAGAGGGAGGACAGAGCGAGGAAATCCTCGCAGTCCTCCTCCATCAAGGAGGAGAAAGTAAGTAGCCCGTTGTACACTGAGTTTAAACAAACCACACACTACTTCCCCTTTTTCTTCTCTTTCTTCTTCTGCATCTTCCTCTCCTTCTGCTTCTTCTCCTTCTGCTGTTTCTTCTTCTTCTTCTTCTCCTCCTCCTCCTCCTCCTCCTCCTCCTCCTCCTCCTCCTCCTTTTCTTCCTTCTCCCCCTTCCTCTCCTCTTCATCCTTCTTTTCCTTCTCCTTCATCTTCTCCTCCTCCTCTTCCTTATCCTCCTTCTTCTCCTCCTCTTCCCCTCCTCCTCCTTCTCATTCTTCTACTCCTCCTCCTCCACCTTCTCCTTGAAACTTCTAGTGCAATGTAGGTCAACATCCACACATTCCAAGTTGTTTGTGACCAGTTACATGCCTTAATGTAAGCTTGCAAATTGATTGTCTCTCCTCTTGGCATAACATCCACAACAATCACACCTTCAATGTCCCACAAGACAGTGACCATGACTTTTCCAGCTTAAGGAGTTGTCTTGAATTTCTTTCTTCGTGGTGATTGCAGATGATACCACTCCATTGACTGTCTTTTTGTCTCAGGCTCAAAATGATGTGTCTAGGCTTCGTCACCTGTAACGATCTTAGCCTAAAAGTTATCTCCATCAGCATTGAAATGCTCCAACAATTCAGAAGAAATTGCTTTCCTTTGCAATCAGTGGTCATTTGTGAGACTTCGAGGAACCCATCTTACGCAAACCTTAGATAGTCCAAGAGTTTATAACTACATTTGCACTACCATTGCTGACTGACAGCTGTAAGGCCAATTATTGAATAGGGATTCACCTATCAGTAAGAATAATGCCCTCAGAGCATTCCAACATTTCTGCTTTGGTGGCTGTGGCAGGATGTCCACAGTGTGGCCTGTCAAGCAGCTCAATATCTCAACTTTCTGATTCTTTGATTCTCTGAACCCAGCGACTGACTCTATTCCTGTTGACTGCAAAACTTCCCTACATATCACATAGATCCTTGTGAATGTTCACATTTTCCTTCTCTGCAATGAGAAATTCTATCACAATTCGCTGCTTATAACACAAGTTGCTAACATGCTGCATTTCAGTGGTTTAGGGCAGCCATATTATTTGGCTGGTTGGGTTGCAATTTGGTGCATACAATTGGTACATGCTATATTTGAAGTGTGCATTCTCATGGACTTGTTTTGCTGTCTAATGCAGAAGTTCACAATTGGTCCTATTGAAACAATTTTATCTTAGCATGTTGTAACTTGTCCATTTGTTCACAACTGGCACTATGAAAACAACAACTTAGCATGTTGTAACTAGTCCATTAGTTCACAATTGGCCTTACTAAAACAACCATAGCTTCATCATCATCATTATGTGCCATACCAGTAAACATGGGTGGTCATGTTTCACCAGAGTCGCTGTTCAGCTCCATGTTCTTGTCTTGACCATGCCATATAGCCGAGCTATCCAGGTATTTACTTCTCTGCCTTCCCCTTGTTCTTTTACCCTCAATTTTACCCATTATTACCTAGTTCTCTAATTTATTTCTTCTTATAACATGTTCCAAAAATGTTGATAAACCATATCTTAGCATGCTGTAACTTGTCAATGTTGTTCACAGTTGGCCCTATTGAAACAACCATATCTTCACATGTTGTAACTTGCCCATGTTGTAACTTGTCCATTTCGTAAATTGCCCATGTTGTAACTTGTCCATTTTGTAAATTGCCCATCTTGTAACTTGTCCATATTGTAACTTGTCCATCTTGTAACTTGCCCATCTTGTAACTTGCCCATGTTGTAACTTGTTTGTGTTCTCTTCACTTCACAGAAACGAGTGGAAACCCCTCCCCGAGCCACATCTGCTTCTGAAGGTCAGAAGTCATCATCCGGCAGCAGTAGTCTCAGCAGTAGCAGCAACAGCAGCAGCAACCACCCGCAACACAGCATGGGCATCGGCAGCGGCTACGCTGAGAGACACACGCCACGCTCATTTGCTGACATGCCAGCTCTTAGGCAACTACACGAGTATGCCAGGCCTCATGTCTATGGTATTATTTTTTTTAATATGCGTAGTTTTCAACATTATCAAGTGCCATCTCCTTATTAGATGTAGGCTTATATGAGTTCCTAACATCCTCTCTGTCTTACGTCTTTGTAGTGCATTGTTTCTTCCAGTTCATCTCTTGATGCTGTCCACTCACATATAACGTTTCTTCTTCCTCTTACACTCTTCCTCCCTAGCATATACTTTTTACCCTTTATAAGGCACACATTTTCCTTTTTTAACTGAACGGGCAAGATTTTCAGGTTTTCAGTAAGATTTAGGGTTGCGTTAGTGAAAACATCAAATCTAAGGTGTCAGTAAACTTTAATTTTTGTGAAATAAAAAATGAAAGAAAATGAATGATTTATTATTTTACTCACATGTGAAATAAATAATCCAATGTTGCCAGTAATCAACACATTTACAAAATACAACATATTGTTTGTGATTGTCAGTCATCTATACACTATTTACAAACACTCTGCCAACTGCTCACTGGCCTGTTTGATCAGCAATCGTTTGAAAAGTTTGTTCCCCGAAGAGCTGATGAAAGAAGGCAAGCTGAGAATGATCATCAGTTGTTATGTTGGCACCAGTTTCTTCAGTAAATCTTTTGAATTTCAATGCTTTTGTTTCGTTGCTCCATCCATGTGCGTCGCCAGATGGCCACGCCGTACTTTCTTCACTACATTTTCAGAATCTGACTTTCTTCAAAGTCCGAGAGATCCGAGGTGTGTACACTGCTTACGCTGATATCACTGATATCTAGCTCTGATTCATAGTCAACTTCGTGCACTTCAGTGTCACTTAAATTGAACCCAGCGAAATCTCTGCTTTCACTTGAAGAATCGCCAAAATCCATTTGGAAAAACAAAGCATAAAAACCATGAAAACTATTTTTTTTTAATCTGATAAAATTTAAAGAAAACAACTTGCAAATGGTGCCCACGCTATCAAAGTAAACAGTGGGAAGTCTCGCAAAGTCTCGAGATCGCGTGTTTGCAACCCTTAGTTGTCACGGACGCTTTCAGACGCTTTGCCCGTTCGATAGTAAAGACGTTTTTGGCCGCTGTGCCCTGTAAAGGGTTAATAAAGACCCAAGCAGGACCTTGGGATCTGAGTCTACACAGATGGGTCAGCACAAACTATTGTTCGAAATGGAGGAGCGGGAGTGTACATACAATACCCAAATAATACTCAAGACACGGCCAGAATACCAGCAAGAAAGTACTGCCATAACTGTGATGCTGAAATCCAGGCAATCAAAATAGCAACAGAGAAATTATTAAATACTAACAATGGTACACAGCTTGTGCTGCTATTGACATATGCAAAATCAGTACTCGAGGTGCTCCTGTCTGGGAAATTGCCAGTACTATGGACACTAATTTCTGAACTTGGCAGCCAGAGTAAGGCCACCATAGAGTGGATATCATCTCACTGTGGAGTACCCAGAAACAAGAGAGCTGATAGTCTACCTAAAGAAGCTAATAGAACAACCTGATGTACCCGTTATATACCACCAAAAGAAAAGAGCAGATAACATGCTCCAAGACTGCCCAAAATACGATATATCTAGGCAAACTTTCTGACTTGAAGAAACAACAGTGGAAGATAAACTCTATGGACTACTGAGTGAACTAAAAAAGACAGTGAAATTCATACAAGAGACAACATTGCAGATATAGACACATTTCATACAAGAGACAACATTGCAGATTTCATACAAAAGACAGCATAGTAGATATAGACAAATTTCATACAAGAGACAACATTGCAGATAATAGACAAATTTCAAGCCAACAAAAGAAGAATAAGGAGCCACAGAAGTGTTGTTGCTAACTCACTTGCCTGTTGGCCTGGTTGCAGTGTGTTTGTATCCCTGTCGATACAGGTTTTGTATAAATTGCCCTGGCCCCAGCGGTTGACCCAGCCTAAATAGGTACCTGGGAAGTAGAGGAAGCCAGCGTAATATTGACCACATCACCCATTGAGTGCTAGTTTGTCTATAAATAAATATGGGGGCTTACACCACACACCCGCCAGCCTGAAAGGGGTCCCAGGAAAGTCTTAGGAAGCAAAGGCGGCTGGTGTAATACTAACTACGTAACCCATTGAGTGCTGATTGATCTATGACGATATGAGCCTAAATGTGCTTTAAGACGCGTAAAAGTGTCCTTGCGTCATTTAACTAGGAGTGTATATGGCTATGGTGTCTTGATTATCTGACCTTGATCTCACAGAGTGATGTTTTCTTGAATCCCAGTGTTGGTAATATTTCTTTGTTCTCCACTCCTCTCATGATATTCTTCTTATTTGTGTATCCCACCACAATTTTAATAGTTTCAGTTAGTGTTTTTAGAAGATAAAAAGTGTCATGTTTTTTGGAAGCAGACTGCCTTGTGCTGGTTTTCTCATGAGTGCCAGTCGTTCAGAAAGCAATGGCAGACTACTGAACATAAACTTGTCAAGAAATCATGAACAGCCAAATAATGCTGGGGTTGACTGTGACGTCCTGTAAAACATGCAACTAACTTAAGTATTTAGCTGTTGCAGTTGTATTCTTATTTGTTCTCTTTATGATCTTATTTGTTCTCTTTATGTTCTGATTTGTTATCCGTACATTTTAATGTGTTGCCTTTATATTCTTATTATTTTCAGTATATTTCAACTTGTTGCCTTTATATTCTTATCTGTATATTTTAATTTGTTGCCTTTATATTCTTATTTGTTATTTGTATATTTTAATTTGCTGCCTGATATTTTTATTTGTTGCCTTTTATATTCTTATTTCCAGCAGCGGCAAGCCTGGATGACATATCCTTGCTTCGATTCACAGGCCAGGACCTGAGCAGACCCCCGTACTCCCTGGGGGGTCTGCCTCACCACCCTCACATGGACCCTTTAATGGGTTACAGGCTCGGCATGTACCCTCCAGGCTCACGGGAGCGGCTAGAGATGGAGTTGGAGCGGGACAAAAGGGAACGAGATGCCAGGGAGCGAGAGATGAGGGAACGAGAGCTCAGAGATCTGGAGCTAAGGGAGAAGATGAAGCAGGATATGGAGTTAAAACCTGGTAAGTTTCTTCCTCAAAGAATTAATATGGTTTGTGTAAATCTCTTCTCTTTTCCTCTATGGGTTCTCTGATGATTCGGTCGTAATGTTGTAATCATTGCTGCTGAATCAAGAGGGGACCACTAAAACAATTACTTAACTAAAAATGTTTTTTTTAAAATGTTCAATCGGTTTGAACTCATGCGTAGTCCTTACATGCCTTGCTACTTCCAGTGCACTGCACTGATTTTTGCTAAAAAAAAGCTAATTCACGCACAAAAATCAGTCCAGTGCTCTAGAAGTAGTAGCAAGTGTATGGACTATGCTTGAGTTCAAAGTAAGCAAAGACCCAAAAATAAAAACCAGATAAACAACATTGTATTATCTTTTTCTTAATCAAGAAAGAGTTCTTAAGAACTATATTGAGTCAAACCCTGTTGAATAGAAGTGAATCATGGATAATCAAAAGATTCATGAGGAATCATGTGGAAGCTGCAGAGATGTGGTTTTAGAGAAGAATGAGAACCCCTCGTGGACGGGTAAAGAGAGTAATGAAGATATCTTGAAGGAAGTTAACACACAAAGAGAACTGGTTAGGAGAAGGCAATCCATATTCTTTAGGCACTTCAGGTGAAGGAGAAAACTGGAGTACACCGTGACAGTGGGGAAATTGGACAGAAAGAGAGATGGAGGAGACTAAAAGAGAAGAAATAGTTTGACTTCATGCCATGGAGGAACACCAGAAATGATTGGCGGTACATGAGACAGAACAACCTGATGACCAATGCATCATGGTATGGCCTATAAAAAGATTGTATTTTAAATATGCTCATGAGAAACCACTGGGTGATGGTGGTGGTGGTGGTGGTGGTGATGATGATGATTATGGTGGTCTACATAAAATGTGTAGTATGTGTGGTTCTGATATACCCACATTGGAAGCCTCTCTGGTGTTTTGGAGTTTGTGCACTGTAGTGAGGTACTTACTCATTGTGTGATCTGTGGAGGAGACAGGATTACTTATGAAGTTATCTGTGGTGTAATGAGAGTGATAATTTACAAACTACAGCAAACCCAATTTGAATGCAAGGAAACGCCAAATTGAGCATTAAAGCTGCTTTAAAAGAAGCCAAAATGAGCACTGAAGATGATTTCAAAAATTGTGGTCATTGAAGATGCCTTACAAGAAGCCAGAATGAGAACTGAAGATGCCATAAAAGAATCCAGAATGAGCAATGGAGATGCCTTAAAAGAAGCCAGAATGAGCAATGAATAAACCTTTGAATTTACTTATCATGTTATTTCTATGGCCTCAAGACTACCACCCGTAAATTATAATTTTGTGCTTTTCAGGTTTGGAACGGTTGTTGCCTCCAGGAGCAGCAAGTCAGCTGACAGACCCAAGCTGGTTAGACCTCCAGAGACGCATGGGTTTCCCACCCGGCGCTGGAGGCCACTTGCTGCCCCATGGGGCTCCCTCTGTTAGCGCTGCAGGCTCCCATCTTCCAGGGGTGTACCCACCAGTCAGCTTGGCCAGTGACCTGTTGGCCAGAGAGAGGGATAAGTTAGATAGACTAGGTAAGGTCTTCGTGTGTCCGGCAGTGGTATCTTTGATGCTTCTTATCTGAGCGGTATCATTAATGTGTTGTGGTAAAAGGGGTTTTACTGTTATGGACAAAAATAGGTTAAAGTTAATCAGTCAGTAGAGTAGTAACCACTAACGACAACCCGCAAGACAGGTATAGAAAATGAGGTTGGGAGGGGGGGGGGGGGATAATATCATGGACAAGGTCAGAAGATTGATTTTATTGCACCAGGTTTTATCCCATCTAGGTCTGCCTGCTGTGAACATGAACTCTGTAGCTTTGAAACGTTCCCCCAGGGGTGTATGGAAAGCATACCCGAAAACCAAATAACGCAACCCGGAAACCATATTACAGAGCCAGAAAATTAATATCTTACCTTCTGAGCATGAGGTGCTTGGAATGTTTTTATTTAGTTCAAGTTGTCTAGTCATGTCACTTCACTGTCCCCTATTATCATCATCAAGAATAGCCGCTACACGCTGCGGGATTTTCTGAGGAGGGGATCCGAACACTTATGGACTGAATGGTTAAATGTGCAATGAGGATGATCTGTCGACTAACTTTCATCAACAATCTATTCTTAGCTGGAAACTGAATGACAATCTATCCTTAACTGGAATCTGAAAGACAATCTCTTCTTAACTGGAAACTGAATGACAATCTAATCTATTTTTAACCTCATGTGGAAGGACAATCTCTTAACCTCATCCTGAAGGTCAATTTCTTAACTTTATGCTGAAAGACAATCTCTTAACCTTCTTCTGAAGGTCAGTCTCTTAACCTCATACTGAAGGTCAATCTCTTAACTTTATGCTGGCCAGTCTCTTAACCCCATACTGAAGGTAAATCTTAAACTTATGCTGAAGGACAATCTCTTAACCTTATGATGAAGGTCAATCTTTTAAATTTATGCTTTAAGTCAATCTATTAATCTCATACTGAAGGTCAATCTCTTAACCTTATGCTGAAGGTCAATCTCTTAACCTCATGATGAAGGTCAAGTTCTTAACCTTATGCTGAAGATCAGTCTCTTAACCTCATACTGAAAGTCAATCTCTTAACTTTATGCTGGTCAGTCTCTTAACCTCATACTGAAGGCTAATCTCCTAACCTTATGAAGAAGGACAATCTCTTAACCTTATGCTTCAAGTCAGTCTCTTAATCTCATACTGAAGGTCATGTCTCTTAACCTTATGCTGAAGGTCAACCTCTTAACCTCATACTGAAGGTCAAGTCTCTTAACCTTATGCTGAAGGTCAATTGCTTATCCTCATGCTGAAGGTCAATCTTCTAACCTTATGCTGAAGGTCAACCTCTTAACCTCATACTGAAGGTCAAGTCTCTTAACCTTATGCTGAAGGTCAATTGCTTATCCTCATGCTGAAGGTCAATCTTCTAACCTTATGCTGAATGATAAAAGATAAAAAGAAGAACCAAATAATTATAACTATGATAGAAACAGTCAAAGTCTGTCATATCTTGGGAAGAAAAACACTGAAATACATTGTCACAACTGGTAGAACCAATGCGAAAAGAAACAGAGTGACAAAGCTATAATTGATAGTCTAGTATCATGGCATGAGGAAAATCTAAAAGTAGGCAACTGTCAGTGAGTGTTATGTGTGTATAAGCCAGCCACCATGACACTTGCAAAATAGAAATTGTCAGATATTAATCACTAAGAAATTGAATATAAAATATGTACTCACTGAAATAACACATAAAATAAAATCCATATTATTGCCTGTATATATTTTTCAACATGATGCTTGAATTCTAGTCTCTATATGTTTTTCAACATGGGGCTTGAATTCTGGTCTATATATTTTTAAATGCTGTTGTTAAATTTTTGTCTATATATGGACATTTTCACGCAGTTGATGAATTCTTGTCTCTCTAAATTTACCAGTGCCTTAGATGAATTTTTGACTCTCTACATTCTCCAGTGCCATAGATGAAATTTTGTCTATGCATTTTGCAGTGCCATAAATGAATTCTTGTCTCTACATTTTTCAAAGCAGTAGTTGAATTCTTTTCTAGATATAGATATTCCAAAACGGTAGCTGAATTCTTGTCTCGCTATATTTTTCAACATGGTAGTTGAAGTCTTGTCTGTGTAGTGAGTGGCTTGCTGCAGAAAGATGAATTGTGAGTCCCACAAATTCTTTGAGTTCAGTCTCAAGATTGACAGATGTGTCTTGAAATGGAGTTTTTTCTGTCATGGGGTGTCAGTTGAATTTACTTGCCATAAGAGGCAATGGAAGATGAATGTAGCAGTCTTAAGCAAGTGGGTGTCAAATAATAATAATATCAGCAGTGTCGATGTGATCAAAATATCAGATGACAGAACAAATTAACAAACTTTATTTTCAAAGGGTCACAAATTGGGCATGCAGGCTCATCTTACATTTGGCCCTTCCAATCACTCATCTTTCATACATTAATTCTCTATTGTGCATGTTACATTCACATAGGAAAAACATTGTGAACATAAACAATGCATATTATCATGTTGTGAGACAGATAGGTTTCCAGGCACACATACACACACACATGCATATACATACCTACATACCTGCATAATACTTACATAGCGTTCACAAACTCTCACATTTAGCGCTCACTCAATAATACACTCCCTTGCATACACATATACTAACTAAAATCACAAACTAACTAACAAAAGTTTACTTATACATACATTTTCTCTCTCTCTCTCTCTCTCTCTCTCTCTCTCTCTCTCTCTCTCTCTCTCTCTCTCTCTCTCTCTCTCTCTCTCTCTCTCTCTCTCTCTCTCTCTCTCTCTCTCTCTCTCTCTCTCTCATACAACCGCATTCATACATACAACAAGGTAGACACATACATTCCTTCCCACGTACACATGGACACATACACACTTTCACATATGTACGTACATGTATCATTCTTCACACAGAGAGGGTTGGAGAGATATAATCATTAGTGTGAAGTAGTGAGTTGTATGCATGTCATGTTAAGGTTATATTTGACTTAAGACATGTACTAGTTTGGTCAGGTCTACATTTAAGTTAACATGTGATTAAGATTTCAGCTGATGTGATTGTATGTTGAAATAATTTTATTCACAGAATATGCAGTTCCAGTGTGTATGCTAAATGATAGTGTGTTTAATTAAACAGTGTTATTTCCATGCTAAATTTGTACTCATAACATAACATGATACAGGGCTTGCAGCCAACCTACCCCAGTTTGCTGCAGACATGTCCTACGCCAGTGCAGTCGAGCGGCTGTCCCAAGAACGCCAGGTGGCAGAGAGAGAGAGAGACCGGGAGCGTTTCTCGGCCCTGGCCAACGACCCCGTGGCCCGACTACAGCTGGCCGGTGCTGCTGCTGCTGCGGCGGCCACACAGCATGCCCACACGCACACACATGCTCACTCCCACACACACCTACATCTGCACCAGCAAGAGGTGGCCCATGCGCAAGCTGTGGCCCATGCTCAGGCCCACGGTCTGGCCCCACCGGCCTTCCCCCACCCCTTGGCGGCTCACGCTCCACACATGTACCCTCACCACCCATTGGCCGGAGCTCCAGGTATAGTAGTAGTAGTCAACCTTGACACGGGGAGGTAAAACTTTGGAGTGCAGCGACCATCACTAGATACTAGAATATTGTTGCTTTCGTCACCACAACACTCCCTTCTCATTGATTAAATAGCAGAAAACACCTTCTATTTTCACGTGAGGACAAGCAGCGGACATTCACCTCATATTTGCTCAGGTTCAACATATTTCTGTTGACTTTCATGGGATAAACATTTGTTTTTATCGTTTTTGTTTTAATCTCATCTGTTTTCTGCTAAATTGCTGAAAGGTTTTGCCTGAATAATTTATGGTTGTTTCTTTCTGAAGTACTTTTGTTTTTTGCTTTTTGTTGGCATTTTTCTTTCTACTAGTTTTGATTCTGTGATGTTCAGTTGAAGTGTGGTAGTGCTCTGTAGGGCATCAATTTATTGTCATCTGTCAATGGCTTTAAAAAGAAGGTCAATAATTAAAGTTTACAGGTGTTTTATTGATTCGCTTCTCAAACTTATCTTCTGCTCTATGGCCAGATTGTCACAAGTTGTAGGTTACTATCGATATTTCAGAGCTCTGGAATTTAGTCGTCCAGTAGTTTTGGTTTGCTGTCATTGTAACAGCCAGATACATGTCCTTACTTATGCTTGTAGATCTCTGTGCTTCTTTAGTTGGTATTATTCTCGCTACTTTTGAATCAACAGAGTTCAACTCTGGACTTCTGCATTGTTTTGTTTTTAATTAAGACCAGGAGATTTTTCAGGCGAGTATTTAGCAGGAGAAGAAAACATACATACATACACAGACAAACAGGTATGGCTGTGAGCTCAAGGGAAAAAAAACCCACCCAAGATCTATTATTAGCATTGCAGCTACCATGAAGAAGCAGCAATTGAAGGCTGTTGTAACTCTCCCCTTTTTTGAAAAAAAAGACGTACTGACTTATGCCCCTTGTCGTTGCAGATGGTGCTGCTCTTAGTCCTAACAGCGCCTCCTCTTCTACGTCTGAGCAGCTCACGAGCCGAATGGTTTATCAATATTACTCCCAACGCCTTACTAGTGAACAGCATGTATTTATGCAGAGGGCGGTCAACGAGTGCTACCTTCGCACAAAACCGGAAACTCGACCTCTCGTTGACCCCAACCACTTGATCTATCAGTTCTCTCGTAAGTCCACATGTTACTACTACTACCCCTTGTCCTGCATCCGAGATTAGCACCTCCCTCATGTATGAACCTACCCTCAGCTTGGCAAACAAATTATTTTTCATTTTTCGTTTGTTTGTTTTCATATGTGCACATTTTATTTGATTTTTCTGCAATTTTATTTCCTTTGGTTGGATTGTTTAATTGTAGCTTTAGACGTACACACTGTCTGCTGCTTGCTCCTCCCCCAACGTATATAGTCTTCACGTTTTGTTTGTAGCATCTATAGCCAGATTTCACAATCTCGTTTACGGCTTCTTTGCTTGGTGTTTATTCTTTTGGTTCAGTTACTGTTTTGGTTTGCCAACGTCCTTCCTGGCAAGTTTTCAAAAGACTGGCACCTGCTTAAATTTAATGATTTTTGGTAAATAATTTTTTTTAAAACAAACACACATAATAGCAATTAAAGAAAAAGGTGAGAATTAGTTATATTTGTTAATTTAACCAAAATGTTCCCAGCAGTATAAAAACCAATGTTCATTTGAGAATAATTTATTATAATGTAGGGTTTTTTTACCCTTTCAGAATAATCATAATTTGCATCACAACATGTTTATGAGTTTTAAAAGTATAAATTTCATCCCTGGAAAAGTTTGTATTCAGACACCCCCTGGCTGAAACATAGAAATGCACTCCAAAGTTTATTTTCCTGTGTGATGGTTGTATCGATGTTTTGTTTTTATTGCTAGCATCATGCACTTTACATTATTTGATGTGTGTTATTATGCATACATGTGTGTTTCATGTGTATATATATGTATATGACAGCAAACAATTGTGACAATTGTGCTTGTGTTTCTTGTATTGTTATAATTTAATTTTAAACTCCACCTACCCATATGTAATTTTTGCACAGGGGAAGTTAATCCCACTGCAAGTATAACCTTAGGGTTAGGGGTGATGGGCCGTGACTTTATATACTAGGTCAAAGGTTTACTGACGCCTGCGCAGAATAGGATTAAAATGGCATAAAAGAATCGCTGATTCGGAACTTAGGGATAAAACGAGACATATTCCAATGAGTTAACAGGTGAAGAAAAGTTGTTGTCTTTGGATGGGACACACTGTGAGAACACCTGATGATAGTGTGACACTGGAGTCCAGAAGGCAAATAAAGTAGACGTGGAATCACATGGAGAGGAGAATTAGAGACATGAATAATATGGGGAGGACTTGGTCGCAGCTGCATGAGATAGCCACTGATAGGATGGCTTGATGTCAGCTGGTTAAAAGCTTCTATTTCAAAAGGGGATAACGGGCAAAGTAAAAGTATTATGAGGACTGATCAGTTCCATGCCTCTATTTTTCCATCAACACTCAATTTCATAAGGTTTTGCAATAGATAGCCAAGGAAATAGATAGAACCTGTACTTTTGTATAGATGTGAAGCGTGGACAATGAGCAAACAAGATGAAAAACATTTGATGGCTATGGAAATGTGGCTTCTGAGGAAAATGCAAAGAATACCATGGACTCACAGAAAAACCTATCACTAAGTCCTACAAGAAACAATTGAAACCCGTAAACTGATAGAGAAATTAGACGTAGGCTAGTCAAAATTTATTCAGCATGTTATGAGAAGAAATAAATTAGAGAACTTCATGACAGCTGGCAAGATCCAGAGGAAGAGAACAAGGGGAAGATAGAAGTAAATATCTGGATGGCTTGACCATGTGGCATGGTTTAGACAATAATACTGAACTGATCCATGACTCTGGTGATGAAGTGAAATGACGAATCATGACCACCCACGCTTATCGGCATGGTACATGATGATGGATTGGTGGCGCCAAGGGAAATAACTACTGTGCAGTGCATTACTTTCAAAATGGCATACGGTGGAAAAGGTCATTGGGGCAGCCATATTTCTTTAGTATTTTGTGACCAAATGTAAAATGTATGAGAACACAGTACATGATGAGTAGGACTCATAGGGAGGATCCAAATCACACATCATGTGTTGTTTTGGACTGAAGAGTTAAAAGTATGTCTGGAGCCCATTTTAGAGGGCAGTTGTGACATCAGTGTGTCTAAAGGAGTGGGAAAAGGATTCTTGACCTTTTTTATATTACTTCCACCTCCAGCCTGGATAAAACCCACCTACAACTGAACTGTTCTAGCCTGGAAAAAAACCCACCTATGACCAAGCTGTTGTAGCCTGGGATAAACCCCACCTATGACCAAGCTGTTGTAGCCTGGGATAAAACCCGCCTATGACTTGGTTTTACTACCTAGGACACAAACCCATCTATGACTTGGTTTTACTTTTTCTGCATGTCCTCTTTACAGGACATCACTGTCAACACCAGCACTGCTGTTGTTGATGTCTTGGCAAGTTTTACGTTCAGTAGTTTGCCATTGCTTTCTGAAAAACCGGCTCCCAAACCAATACGTTATAACACAGTGCAACACAGTCTGCTCCCAAATCGGTCACAGAAGTGCTTCGAATGCCTGGTAAGCGGCTCACGAACAACGTTCACAAGCCTTTGGCCACAGAGACCAGCTTGGTTTTACTACCTGGGATAAAAACCCACCTGTGACTTGGCTCTTCTAGCCTGAATTAAAAACCTACTTATGACTTGGCTCTTCTACTCTGGATAAAACCCACTTGTGACTTGGCTTTTATAACCTGAATAAAACCCACCTATGACTTGGCTCTTAAGCCCTGGATAAAAACACTGTCTACGACTGAGAGTTGATCCCCAGACCACCCTGTGGCAGAACCATGCACAAATAACAATCTTGCTACAGCTTCTGTAGATCATGTAAGTAAAATCAAGAGGGATTTGGGATATATGGTGCTACATCCCATATTGTTATAGATCAGACAGCACTTGATGAGTGGCATAGTCAGTTTCACATCAGAACAGTAACTGGGTTTGCCAGGGAGACAAGGTCATTTTTTAAATTTCTGCCTTATTGTGGATTTGAATAAATGACTTCTGAAGGAAGAGTGGTGCTTTTGCTTTGACCACAAGTAGTCTGACTATGGAAGTCATGGCAGTAAGTAAAGTAATAACATGGCTCGAGACACAGACATTCACTCGGCCATGTGTCCATAGTGACTCAATGAGTATGCTCAGGAAGATACAGATGAGATTGGTCCAAAGAGAGTGGTTGCTGTCTCTGGAGCGGTCTCGGCTGGCAAAGATTAGTTTCACTTTCATGCCAGGGCATGCGGGTGTACAAGGAAATTAGCAGGCTGACAGGCTTGCAGGTAAGGCTACTGTGGAAGGCGGACGAGCCATGGACCAGGCAGACATTCTGAATGCTCTACAAGAAGTAAGTCATTTATGAGAACCAAGTGATGACTGTAAATCTAAAACCATGGTCATGCTGCGAGAACAAGTTCAAAGAGGTGTCGCCAAATAAGAACACTACGCAGGAAGACAAAGAAAATTAATAAACTAGCACAGAACTGGTTTCGTGAGCTGCTACACGTTACAGGATTTGCTGAGGAGGGGATCTGAGCACTTATGGACTGAATGGTTTGATGTGCAATGAGGATGATCTGTCAACTAACTAACATGACTACTGGGCTGGCAGATAAGCCTGCTGGCCTTAATTAAATCAGTACGGCTAGTTTGTCATTACAGTGAAAGACCACTTACTTACAAGTCAGGCAGTTACTGTACAGTCACCCAGTTTACAGGCTTTTATCCTGCCTAAGGAATTTATATTTCTGGGTGTTTGATCGTCATTATGAAGTCTTGGGAAGATAATGTGGTCGTTTCCCCTTGCCTTCCACATCCACATGGGGTTCTGTTACCTCAGCCATTTCCGACTGTCAGGGCAAGTGAATGCCCTGCTCTGCTCAGCTGCAGAGTTGTCCACTTTTCCCGGTACATATTCAGTCCCCAAGACTGCGTGGTGTGTTTCCCATCCTCTACCACTAGGAGGTGCAGTTGGGATTTTCCCTTCAAAAGTTCTGGTCTATTAAGATCAAAACTCTCCAGTACTTTTTGAGGACTTGTTTGATAGTGTTACAAATATGACACTTTTACAGACTTGATGTTTTTGTGTGTTTTATGATAGTATTACAAATGTAACACTGTAAAGGACTTGATATTTCTAAGTGTTTTATAACAGTATTACAAATGTGTCATTACAGACATGATATTTGTAAATGTTTTATGACAGTGTTAAAAGTATGAACCTTTACAGACTTAATATATCTAAACGTTTTACGACCATATATCACAAATAAACACTATTAAAGACTTGATATTTCTAAATGTTTTATGACAGTGTTACAAATATGACACTTTTACAGACTTGATATTTCTAAATTTTTTACAACTATATTACAAATATACACCATTACAGACTTGGTATTTCTAACTTTTGGATCAGAATAAGTTAAGTAACAATATGGACTAGAATGAGTTAGATTGACAGTTTGGACCAGAAAAAGTTAGATTGACAGTTTGGAGCAAAAAATAATTATGTCGGTTGAGAATCCTCTGGAAGACAGTGGTGTTTTTTTTTTACCCATAAGCTAGAGGTTTAACCCATAACTCTGAGTTTTAACTCATTAGCTAGAGTTTTAATTCATAAGTCTGAGTTGTAACCCATAAGCTATAGTTTTAACCTGTAAGTCCGAATTATAACCCATAAACTAGAGTTTTTACCCATAACCCTGAGTTTTAACTCATAAGTCTGAGTTTTAACCCGTTAGCTAGAGTTTTAACTCATAAGTCTGAGTTTTAACTCGTTAGCTAGGGTTTTCACTCATAAGTCTGAGTTTTAACCCATTAGCTAGAGTTTTAACTAATAAGTCTGAGTTGTAACCCTTAGCTAGAGTTTTAACTTATAATTCTGAGTTTTAACTCATTATCCAGAGTTTTAACTCATAGGTTTGTGTTTTAACCCATAAGCTAGAGTTGTAACCCGTCAGCCCGAATCATTAGACCTAAGGTTGTCTAAACTCTGAGAGAAACGCTGGCAGACGAAATGATAGATATAATCATAAGTTAAAATAAAGGACTTAGTCTGAATAACAGAAATACATAACTAATGATAATTACAAAGTAAAAGTGCATACCTAAATGCAACTAATCCCAAACAGGTAATTGTATTTAAGTATTTAGATACTTTAAATAACGGCAGATGGAAGATGTACCAAGGAAGTTAATTGTAGAATAGTCCAGACAAATCAGCATTTCACAAGATGAAGAATACTCTCTGCAGTTTATCTGTGTCAACCGAGGCAAGGAACAGAGTTCTTTAGAGCTGTAGCTATATTGAGCCAATCCTGATGTGTGAAAGCAAATCATGGACAATTAGCAGTCAAGTGAGGAATTGTGTGAAGGCTGCGGAGATGTTTTATGAAAGAATTACAACATAATGGACAGATAGAGCAATGAAGATACCATGAGAGAAATGGTTCCTCATGTCAGAAAATGACAGGCCACATTCTTTAGGGATGTCGTGAGAAGCGGAAACTGGAGTAGGTTATTGCAGAGGGAAAGTTGGAGGGGATGAGAAGGTGCTGGACAGTTTAACATCATGGTATGGAGGAACATCAGTTTCAGAAAAGATTGACAGTACTTGTGACAGAAATGTGAACAGACATCACCAGCGCCACATGGCATGGACTACAAGAAGATTGGCAGCACACGTGACAGAGGACTGTGGACAGACATGGTCACCAATGCCACATGGCATGGACTATAAGAAGAAGAAATCCTGTCCATCTTATGTAGAGACTTTTCCTCCCATTTAGAACCAAATTACCATCTCCGCAGGGGCCGTGTTGCATAGCTCTCTTTCCCTTCTCTAGAAACCAGTGGGGAAGGCACAAAGGGTGCTGAACCTCACATCTGTAAGGGTGAAGAAAGAATGAATTAACACTATGGAGAAGAATGAATTAGTATAGGAAATGAATGGAACAGGAAGACTTCAGAAAAGCCATCATGTACGACATGGGCCCAAAACATCATAAGTTTCACTAACTCATTGCTCTCTTGCTTCTAGAAAACGGTGGGCAGTATAGGACTGATCATGGGAACATAACTCTAAATGCAGACCAGATAGCCGCACATTACAATGCCAGGAAGGCCATGCTGTGGAACCATGGTCATTTCTACATACCTGGTAATGACAAGACAGACAGACGATATCTAGGCCAAAACTGCTGGAGTTCGTTAGGGTTTGGTCATCATCATCATCATTTTCTTCTTCCATTTTTGCCGTTTAGCATCATGAGGAATAGTGACATTCCAGCACCCGATGGGTGGCACCATATAGTGTGATTGTACAATGTCTTTGATGTTGTCAATCTAGTTTCTTTTCGGTCGTCCGCTTACTCTTGTAGCAGATGTAGCGTCAGTGCTGGTAGTTGATGGTGTTGCATTCTAACGAGATGGCCGAACCATTTGTTCATCTGTCTTTCAGTATATGTGTCACAATATTTTGATCCCACTGTCTGTCTAATAACATTTTGTATTTGTGTTTTATTAGTTTAAATGTTTTTTGTTTACTATGACTTATTTCCTACTGCTATGAAAGCTTCTCGTCTTTTTTGTATTGTTTTGTATAATATCTCATCTATTTCCCTGCCTTTATCTACATTACCAACTCCTGAGGTGTATGCCTCCACCACTTGAAGTGAGCTTACACCGAGGAAGGTTGCGTTATAATTTGCTTGATGTATTCTCATTATTTTGCTTTTCCCCCCATGCATTTATAGACCTAATTGTTGTGACCTCCTTTCAAGTGTATCTTGTGTATCATGCATTTGATTTTGTGTGTGGGACAGAAGGGAAAAGGTCATTTAAAAATTCCAGGTTGTTAATTTCCTTTGAAAACAACTTCTCTGGAGCTCACAGGGCAGAGGAGCTGAGTTGAGCTAAGAACCGATATCACTGCACTCAGGACATTCTCATGTGCGCCCCATACCATCGTTCAACAGCCAGTGAAGAGTCATACTACTAATCGTTCCCACTGCTATCTGAAGGGCAGAAGAAATAGAGGAAGCCTTACAAACATACGGAGAAGAGAATTAGAAGCAGAGATGTGTAATAAGGGGAAGACATGGAGGCCGCTGCAAGAGACAGCAGAATATAGGGCAGCTTGGAATTGGTTCGTTTTTAATACGAAGGGGTTTTAAATGAAAACCTTAAATTTTTTTTGGGGGGGGGGGGGGGGGGGGGGGGGGGGGGGGGGGGGAATATATTCTGAAAAAGTTAAGAACAGATGTGTCATTTTTCTGTGTAGTCATCACTGCGTTAAATGCAAGTCCTCCAGCGCTGATAACAGTGCTTGGATTCCTATAAAAAGAATTATCTTGGTCATATGTGTGACCACTCATGCACCACCTGTTGTACCTCTTCATCAGACCGAAAAAGTCTTTCCTCCCAATGACTCTTTGAGTTGTCCAAACAGGTGGAAATCACTTGGGGCTAGGTCTGGTGAGTATGGGGGATGTGGTACACACCGATAGTGGAGGTCACTGATTAAAAAAAAGCAAACGGAACACTGCGCATCTTTGGTGCATGTCAAAAGTGGGACGACCATCAACTGTAACCATGTTCGTTTGCATTGTGATGCCATTGCTTAACACTCTTGACATCCTTAACAGCAATATTGACAGGTTACAAGACAATGGCATGGTTATTGTGTAGGGTTTATGTTTAATGACTGTTTGTTTTTTTATTTAATATTGCCATTGCAAGTTTTGTATTGACCCTCTGTGGGGTTCATGCAACATAAAAGGTAAATACAAAACTTGGAACGGCAATACTTTAACAAACCCGACAGTCATTAAAAATACACCCTGTAATTTCTATCACACTTTTAAGGTTTTCATTTGAAACCCTCTCGTAATAAACAAAAATGTTCCCTACCTGGTACCTGCTGTGAATGTGTACAGTATTAGGATCTTCACATATTGTAGCACTGAGTGCACAGGGGGCTAGGTGGTTAGTCTTTCCCTCCTGTAGCAGGCGATGAGAGCTGACGTCAACCCCTCGCTCGACAATGCTGGTGTCGGTGTAAAATCCTAATGGTTACAGGAACGTGTCCGCTGAGAAGTAGTTACTGTGACTAATAAATGTTTCGGTCTGAATGGGGAAAATTAGTTACACTATGAGGTAAGAGGATGTTAAAGTAACGAGTGGGTTATGGTAACAACTGGATGGGACAGGGTGGGTTAGTATAATATCTGGAAGTATGAGACAGTAGATTAGGGTTAGTTATTTTAACTCATAAATGTTTGGGTCTGAATGGGTTAAATTATGAGATGAGAGGAGATAAAGTAATAAGTGGGTTAGGGTAACAACTTGATGGGACAGGGTAAGTTAGTATAATATCTGGATGGGACAGTGGGTTAGTGTAATAGGTGGGTGAGACTGGACTAGGGTTAGTTATTTTAACTAATAAATGTTTTGGTTTGAATGGGTCAAATTATGAGATAAGAGGAGTTAAAGTAAGGAATGGGTTAGGGTAACAATTGGATGGGGTGATTTTGCGTGATCACTGGATGGGAAAGAATGGGCTTGTACAGTGATTGGATGGGACAGAGTGGGTTAGTGCAACAACTGAATAGCAGAGTGGGTTAGTGCAACATCTGAATAGCAGAGTGGGTTAGTGCAGTGACTGAATAGGACAGATCAGGTTTGTGCAAAGACTTTATGGGACAGTGGGTTAGTGCAATGACTTCATGGGACAGTAGGTTAGTGCAATGAGCAGATAGGACAGAGTTGAGTAATGTAATGCTTGGATGGGGCATAAGCGTTTCAGAAAAGTATATAATATAAATCATGATCATATAGCAATGCATCTGCAGAACTTTGCTGTCATCACAGCCTGCCTAAAAGATTCTAGATCCTTTGCTGGTTCCCTTGCCGCATGCATGTTCATGCCAGCAGTGTCGTTCTGACCATCTTCGGCCAGGTTTAGCCCCTGGCCATACTTCCGGGTTTACCCCCTGTTTTTTTTTTCAGGTTTATCCCCCTGGCTCTACTTTCAGCCCCCCCCCCCCCCTTCTTTCAGGTTTACCCCCTGGCTCTTCTTACAGGTCCCCCATCCCCGGCTCTTCTTACAGGTTTACCCCCTGGCTCTTCTTCCTCTTTCAAAACCACTGTGGTGTTATGAAAGTATTTCAGTTTCCAAGATACAAAGCTGTTCATGAGACAGTTGTCTTCCTTGTTCAAGCCTTGTGGAGTGTCTGGATTTGTGTCTGCATGATCCTGGTGATTTTAAGAACTTTTCTAGAGCAGCAAAGTTTCAAAACCCCAAATTTGTTCTTTAGTGACTGTGAACTGGTCCTTGAATCACATCTGTACTCTATCACTCCACGACTCTCATCTGTACTCTATCACTGCACGACTTGCATCTGTACTCTATCACTGCACGACTTGCATCCTTATCCTGTCATTATGTGACTCACATCTGTACTCTATCACTAAACGACTCGCATCCATATCCTGTCATTCCGTGACTCACATCTGTACTCTATCACTCCACGACTCACATCTGTACTCTATCACTCCACGACTCGCATCTGTACTCTATCACTCCACGACTCGCATCTGTACTCTATCACTCCATGACTCGCATCCATATCCTGTCATTACGTTACTCACATCTGTACTCTTATCACTCCACGATTTGCATCCATATCCTGTCATTCCGTGACTCACATCTGTACTCTCCACGACTCGCATCTGTACTTTATCACTCCATGACTCACATCTGTACTCTATCACTCCATGACTCACATCTGTACTCTATCACTCCACAATTCACATCTGTACTCTATCACTCCACGACTCACATCTGTACTCTATCATTCCATGACTCACATCTGTACTCTATCACTCCACGACTCACATCTGTACTCTATCACTCCATGACTCACTTCTGTACTCTATCACTCCATGACTCACATCTGTACTCTATCACTCCATGACTCACATCTGTACTCTATCACTCCACGACTCGCATCCATATCTCGCATCCATATCCTGTCATTACGTGACTCACATCTGTACTCTATCACTCCATGACTCACATCTGTACTCTATCACTCCACGACTCGCATCCATATCCCGTCATTACGTGACTCACATCTGTACTCTATCACTCCACGACTCACATATGTACTCTATCACTCCACGACTCACATCTGTACTCTATCATTCCATGACTCACATCTGTACTCTATCACTCCACGACTCACATCTGTACTCTATCACTCCATGACTCACTTCTGTACTCTATCACTCCATGACTCACATCTGTACTCTTATCACTCCATGACTCACATCTGTACTCTATCACTCCACGACTCGCATCCATATCCCGTCATTACGTGACTCACATCTGTACTCTATCACTCCACGACTCACATATGTACTCTATCACTCCACGACTCACATCTGTACTCTATCACTCCACGATTCGCATCCATATCCTGTCATTCCATGACTCACATCAGTATCCTATAATTCCACAACTCGATGCCCATACCCTGTCATAGATTCTTTGAAATGCCAGCTCCAGAGGCTAACTTACAGTTCTTCAAAAGTTAACATAGGGATAAAGTTTGTGCTGTAATAAATTGCATTGTTTATTGTATTTTTAAAAAAAATTTCCTTTTCATTGTTCTCATGTGTGTCCATCTTTCCATTCTTCTCGTTCCGTTGTTATGCCTTAGTGTAGTCACAGTAGTGTTTTCCCCGTGTTTATATGTTGTTTCCTTGAATGTGTTTGCTGATGAAGGCTGGTTGCTATAATGTCCTTTGTTTTTGTGTTCTGTAAATCTCTATTACTTCATTTTCTTTTATCGTGTCTAAAACTTCACACATTTATTTTTCATTTCTGAGGCAAAATTTGCTTTTAGAGCAGGAACTGAGTATAACTGAGATTTTATCGATTTCTAATACAATCTTTGTTTGCCCTTTTCATGAGTTGATGACCTTTAACCATGTGACCTGACCTGGTTGTCTTGATCTAACAGGTGCTGACCCGCTGGCTGGAGGTCCCATTGGCTCACTGCCGGTGTCGTCCACAAATCCGTTGTCAGTCCTGCCTCCTGGCGTGGCACACCATCCTCTGTTGGCCGCAGCCGGTACTCGGGAGGAACTGTTGCAGAGAGAGTTGTACAGCAGAGGAGGACCTTTTCTGGATCCTGCCTTGGCACATCAGGTGGGTGGCCGACATGTTTGATTTCTCTGTCAAAACTACTTCACAGTCAGGGGAACTATGGTAGCTAGGTTGGCACATCAGGTGGGCGGCTGACATGTTTGAGTTCTCTGTCAAAACTACTTTATAACCGGGGGAACTGCGGTAGCTAGGTGCTGTGGGGTTTTTCAAACTTACTCCACAACTCCTAACTCTGTGATGTAACCATCGGTGGGATTTTTTCCAAACTTACTCCGCAACTCTGTAATATAACCATCGGAGGAGTTTTCAAACTTACTCCCCAACTCTGTAATATAACCATCGTGGGTTTTGCAAACTTACTCAACTCCGTGTTGTAACCATCTGTGGGTTTTTCGAACTTAATCCCCAAATCTGAGATATAATCATCGTTCTTAATAGTATTCACCATGTCATTATAAAAATCCTCTACACTATCTTCACTGCTTTCTCCTGTTGAGGCATATATTTGAATGATGCATATGTCAAAAGGTCTGCCAATTAATTTTACCCTGTCTGACATGCCCAATATCCATCAACAGATTTTGATGTTTTCAAATCCAAGATAATTGCTACATCTTTTTGTCTTTCCTCTCCCCCAGAATATATAATGTTAAAATCTTTCCCTATCTTAATCACTGTCCCTTTCCGTATTGTCTCACACATTCCTAATATATTAATATTCTCTCGTCTTATTTCTTGTTTGATGTTATCCAGTTTTCCTTCTGCGCTTTAAGTACTAACATTCCATGGTTGCCAATTTCAGTATTGCTGTACTTTTCATGTGACGTTCTGTAATTTCACAAATCACTTTCCTTCCTGGCAGTGACCATACTGGTCGGTGACCATAGCCATTGTCTCACTGAGAGATCCTCTGCCCACAGTCATGAAGCTTGAGACCTTAACCAACAACTATCTGTCGGCTGCCCTAAAAATTCCATCCACCACCTGCCTTCCATAGTTTCTTGTTTAAAACATTCCTAAAACAGTTATGAAAAACATCACATTCTCTCCAGAAAATTGCTGGCGCCTTTCTGCAGTAAACACCGTTATTCCGTCGCCATTTTACCAGAAGTTACCAGATATTCAGCTTGGTTGTTTTTGTTAAATAAACGGAAAGGAGGCTGGTTGGTTGTGATGAAAGAGGTAATAGAGCTCAACATGGCCAAATGGATAAGATCACTTGCTCAAAAATTTCTGGTGTGCTGATACAGAGGTAGTGAGTTCAATCCCTACACCGGTCATTTGGGACTAACATGTTGACCTCTCATCCTTGATGTGGGGTGTAAATTACAAGTACCCCAGAAGACGGAGTGGGTTTGCCTGATGGCGAGGGGAACTGGTAACAGGGAAAGCTAATCTGCACTCAAAAAACAATCCACTGCACTAGAAGTAGTAGCACTTTTTGGACTTTTATGAGTTCGAAGCAAGCAAAACGGAAACAAACAGCTAACTGTAGAGTTGCATTCTCTCATGTCTGTTGTCTTGTTCCCTTAACTGTTGATGTCTGTTGTCTTGTTTCTATAACTGTTGATGTCCCTGATGTGGGAAGGGCGAAGTGGTCAAGCCGTTTGACTTGGGCTCCGAAGGTTGTGGGGATTCCGGGCTGCATCCTTCGGTTCATGAGTGAATGTTTTTGGAGGCCCCTGGGGGTCGTCACTGGAGCTACAGAGTTTGTACTTTGTGTGGCACTTTCTGCGCCACAGAAAGAGACTGAGCCATATGGGATAAACCTGGTGCAATAAAATCAACCCTGTTGTCTTTTAAGCAACTTTTTAAGCGACTGTTGATGTCTGTTGTCTTGTTTTTATAACTGTTGATGTCTTTTGTCTTGTTTCCATAACTTTTGATGTATGTTGTCTTGTTTCCATAACTTGTGATGTCTGTTGTCTTGTTTCCATAACAGTTAATGTCTGTTGTCTTGTTCCCATAACTGTTGATGTCTGTTGTCTTGTTTCCATAACAGATAATGTCTGTTGTCTTGTTCCCATAACTGTTGTCTTGTTCCCATTACTGTTGTCTGTTTTCTTGTTCCCATAACGGTTGATGTCTGTTTTCTTGTTCCCATAACTGTTCATGTCTGTTGTCTTGTTCTCATAACTGTTCTGTTATCTTGTTCCCATAACTGTTCATGTCTGTTATCTTGTTCCCATAACGGTTGATGTCTGTTTTCTTGTTCCCATAACTGTTCATGTCTGTTGTCTTGTTCTCATAACTGTTCTGTTATCTTGTTCCCATAACTGTTCATGTCTGTTATCTTGTTCCCATAACGGTTGATGTCTGTTTTCTTGTTCCCATAACTGTTCATGTCTGTTGTCTTGTTCTCATAACTGTTCTGTTTTCTTGTTCCCATAACTGTTCATGTCTGTTATCTTGTTCCCATAACTGTTTATGTCTGTTGTCAGGTTCCCGTAACTGTTCATGTCTGTTGTCTTGTTCCCATAACTGTTTATGTCTGTTTTCTTGTTCCCATAACTATTCATGTCTTTTCTGTTCTTTTTTCATGTTCCTGTAACTTTTGTCTGTTGTCTTCTTCCCATAACTGTTGTCTGAATCTTTCTTGAATTGTTTCCTCAGTTGTCAGCTCAAGCTGCTGCACATGAAGCTCTCCAGAGACATATGGCCATGGAGAGGGAGCGATACGGTTCATCAGGGCATCTGCCACATTAGAGAGAGAAATAGATGTGGTTCATCAGGATATTTGGCCATATTAAAGGGAGTGATACGATTCGTCAGGACATCTGCCACATTAGAGAGAGATATTTGGTTTATCTGGGTATCTATTGCATTAAAGAGAGATATATTTGTTTTATCTGGGCATCTGTTGCATTAGAGAGAGATATATTTAGCTTATCTGAACATCTGCGGCATTAGAGAGAGATGTTTGGTTTATCTGGAGATCTGTTGCATTAGAGGGAGAGAGAAATTAGGTTTATCTGGATATCTATTGCATTAAAGAGAATGATTTGGTTTATCTGGGTATCTATTGCATTAGAGAGAATGATATTGTTTATCGGGGTATCTATTGCATTAGATATATATTTGTTTTATCTGTGCATCTATTACATGGCAGACAATGATTTTGATCTGTATGGACATTTACCGCAATAGATGGAGAGATTTGGTTCATGTGAACATCTGCCACATTAGATAGATTTGGTTTATATGGAAATCTACTGCACTAGATAGATTTGGTTTTTATGGGTATCCACCATTATTATGCATATTTGGTTTGTTTGGAATTTACCACATTAGGTAGTGAGATTTGCTTTTTTTATGAACATCTACCACATTAGATATGATTGGTTTATATGGACATTTACCATATTAGATATGTTTTAGTTTATATGGGCATCTACCATATTAGATATGATTTGGTTTATATGGACATCTACCATATCAGATATGATTTGGTTTACATGGACATCTACCACATTAGATAGATTTAATTTATATGGACAACTACCAATATTATAGAGATTTGGTTTTTATTAATACCTACCATATTTGATAGTGAGATTTGGTTTATATGAACATTTACCATATTAGGTAATGAGATTTTGTTTTTAATGGCCATCTACTATATTAGAGACTTTTGTTGTTTTATATGAATGGGTATTTACTATTATTATGGAGATTTTATTTATATGGACACCTACCACATTAGTTAGTGAGCGCAATTTTTTTTTTAATGTACATCTACTATATTAGAGAGATATTGTTTTTAACAGATATCTACTATATTAGAGAAATGGTTTTATGGAGCGCTGGTTTTTTTTAAATGGACATCTACCATATTAGAGAGATATGGTTTTTAACAGATATCTACTATATTAGAGAAATGGTCTTATGGACATCTACTATATTAGAGGAATGATTTTATGGACATTTACTACATTAGAGGGATGGTTTTAGGGACTTCTACTATATTAGAGAAATGATTTTATGGACATCTACATTAGAGAAATGATTTTATGGACATCTACTACATTTTTTAGGGACATCTACTATATTAGAGAAATGGTTTTATGGACATCTACTACATTAGAGAAATGGTTTTATGGACATCTACTACATTAGAGAAATGATTTTATGGACATCTACATTAGAGAAATGATTTTATGGACATCTACTACATTTTTTAGGGACATCTACTATATTATAGAAATGGTTTTATGGACATCTACTATATTAGAGAAATGGTTTTATGGACATCTACTACATTAGAAAAATGGTTTCATGGACATCTACTATATTAGAGAAATGGTTTTAGGGACATCTACTATATTAGAGAAATGGTTTTAGGGACATCTACTATATTAGAGAAATGGTTTTAGGGACATCTATTATATTAGAGAAATGGTTTTAGGGACATCTACTATATTAGAGAAATGGTTTTAGGGACATCTACTATATTAGAGAAATGGTTTTAGGGACATCTACTATATTAGAGAAATGGTTTTAGGGACATCTACTATATTAGAGAAATGGTTTTATGGACATGTACTATTTATACAGATTTGGTTTGTATAAACATATATCACAATAAATAAAAGAGATTGGACTTATATGGCTATCTACAATATTAGATCGATATTTTCTTTATATAAAGTCTACCAAATTAGAGAGAGAGAGAGAGACCAAGATTGTGTTGTATCTGGGCACATGCTCCATTAGAGCAAGATAGAGATTGTGATTATCTGAACACATACAACATAAGAGTATGATAGAGATTGTGTTTGTCTGAACACATACTATGAGTGTTGTTACTATGAGTGTTGTTACTGTGAGTGCTACCATAGTGTGTTGAGCATGATAGCGATTATACTTATCTGCTGCACTAGAGAGAGAAATGTGGGCATCTGCTGCAAGCTGTGCACATTAAAAATCCCACATGGGTTAGACATTGCAATGAGTAGGCCATAATGTTGTTTGCCCTGGTAACATTGATAGGACAAGTCAACCTACCCACGGGTAGATAGAACTAGTTATCCTAGATGGAGTGTGTCTGCAGGAAGTAAATTTTACACAAATTCATGTTGGGGTCGGACACACTGACCTCTGAGCTGCATAACAGGGTGTGGCGCTCATCCCTCGACAGAGGAAAAAAGGAAGCAGATACAGATGACCGCAACATGCAGATGACCAGGACACAGATAACCTGACCACATAGATGACCAGAATACATAGATGATCTGGACACACAGATGACCAAAAGGCGTAGATAACCAGAACACATAGATGACCAAAACACGTAGATGGCCAGGACAAGTGGATGACCAGAACATGTAGATGGCCAGGACAAGTGGATGGCCAGAACACGTAGATGACCAGAACACGTAGATGGCCAGGACATGTGGATGACCAGAACATGTAGATGACCAGGACACGTAGATGGCCAGAACACGTAGATGACCAGGACACGTAGATGACCAGAACACGCAGTGAACATGTAGTCGGTAGAGAGCCAAATATTGTGATCAGTGTAATTAAAAAGTAGCAGCAGAGTGGATGTACGTGTAAGTCAGTCAAGTCCCTTTTATATTGCTGAAGTATATGGTGCTACATCCATATCTGGGTATTCATGTATGCTCATGAATTGTAAACCCACTTGAACTAACAAACGGAAAGATGGTTGTTTTACAGTAATGTGTATATGCTGATGAATGATAGCTTTTATGAACAACATTGTGGCAACAATAGGCATGTTTTTAAAATGAGCAATAGTGTATATTTGAAAATGTATATATTCTTACAGTATACATTTCATCGCTTTGTTTGAAGCAATGCATCATGCACGAGTGGCTGTTTTTCATGTATACTAATCAACAGACCATGTGTGGATGTGTCTCTTACATTTTAGCCAGACATACTAAGGAAATCTGGCAATGCATGTGTCTTTAACATGCAGTGTGTATATTTGGCCTGTGTGAAATAGACTTGTGATATGTCCTTATCAGTACTGTCCCCTCGCTGGGCAGCTGTTGTGCCTGAAAGGGTTACAATAAAATATTCAACGTAAGGGGGAATAAGCTGTTGCAAAGTTAGATCCGAGTCTTGGTAACAATGCAAAATGTGACCTTGACAAAATGAAAAATGCAAAGAGATATGACTGGCACCTGGCCGTCTTAACAGATGATAGTTTGTAAAATAGTTATACCTATCCATAGCACAAAGCCTGGGCTGAAATATAGAGACCTTGTGTTGCCCATGCAGCATGATCCATCTCTCGGCCTGTCTAGTTTACTCCAGAGGAAAGGTAACACCAATACGTCTGGAACAAGACAAGCTGCCAGATTAGCAAAACAATGCTCTGTCCGTCAGTCGGAGCTTCAATCCTAGACCAGTTGCCAACCAATGCCAAGGGCCTGGTCTGCCCTGCCATGACATTTGGTCCTTAGATTGCATTTCCTCACACCAGGATAAGGCTTGTACCCTTCCAATTGCGTTCTTCCGCCTGAAGCTGTTGGCACAATGTGGTGTGTCGGGTTTGGTAAGCGCCTCCCAGCATTTGGTGCTAACAAAAAGCAGTAGTACCGTCTACTGTCATATGGTAGCTCAGTCATATTTGACTGACCCATCATTCAACATTAACAGAAAGCAGGTAGTACCGTCTACTGTCGTACAGTAGTTTGGTCATATCTGACTAAGACCTGACACACACACACAGATACAGAGTGTATTTTCAATGACTGGAGGGTTTTTGAAAATATTGCCATTCCAAGTTTAGTATTTACCTTTTATGTGCATGAGTTCACAGAGGGTACATACAAAACTTGGAACAGCAATATTTTCAAAACCCCCAGTCATTAAACATACACCCTATACAAGCGAATGCTACAACTAAAGTCTGTACCAATGAACAAGAAAGACAGAACAAGATCATGCTCCGTTTCACTTATTAGTGTATTGGGTTACTTACAAAGGGTTTAAAGACGAGAGAGATTAATTCACAGTAATTGGGTTTTATCCAAGGCTCAAGCAAAGTATTCTTGTTTTATTTGGTTGTTTTTCCCCCCGGGGATTTGAGATTTAAACATTGAGCACAACTCATCACTGACAATGCTGTATTCCGGCAGGAAACTAAGGCCTTGTCCACGTCAATTTGGAAGCACTAGACTCGAGTTTGCCTCTCGTTTAAGCTCGTCAATAGTTCTTGTTTTGTTTTCGTGTTGATTGGTGAAGACTTTGGTTGCAACCTTGACCTGTATCTGGGTGTGTTTTTCCTTTCGTTGAACTTCGTGGTCATATTTTGTGTTTTCTTTCACACTCCATGAAATGTTAAACCACAGTTTGAGCTGAAAGTGTATATAGTACTCACATTAATTGTTGTCATGAATGATCCACGTTTGTGTGAACTAATGGAACTGGGAGTGAATTCTTGAAACTCTGAGAACTGGGTACAGATTGAATCTGGCATATTTTAAATTTCCGTTCTCTCACAACCAGTAACAGCATTCCATAATTCCCCATAAACTCGAGTCAGGGGTTCGGAATTTGCCGCAGGTGATTTGGAAGCAGATCGTTTTATGTTGATTTCAGTCCTGTAAATAGGACATGCAAAAAGTGATATGAGGTGTCAACCATTCAGAAAACCATGGCAATCTACTGAACTAAGATTGTCTAGTAACTCACAACAGCCAATAAATGCATTGGTTAATTACAATGCTCTGTAAAGGACATTAATTTTAGCATCTCTCATATTCTTTGTTTTATTTAAAAGCCAGCCGTAGACGCAGATATAAGTGCTGTTGTCTTCAGATATCATATCGGAGGATCTCTGAGGTCCTTGAGAATCTCATTACTAATTGTGCAACACAGCAATTTGTTGTTGTGTTTTTATGTGGAAACAATGTGTTTTGTAACCTATCTTCATCACAAATATGTTGATAACATGTTATTTATATCACATATCGTTATACTTTCTTGAGTAACCTGTAGGCTTGTTGATAACTTTGTGTGTCCAGTTGGAGGCACAGTTGTTGTAATCTTGTTCTCTAAGTTGGGTACGAGTGAATTATCCTTAACTTTAGGTGAAGGTGAACCTAAACTTCGGGTATGAGTGAATAATTATTGTTTACTTTAGGTACGAGTGAATTATCCTTCACTTTAGGTGAGGGTGAACCTAAACTTGGGGTTTGAGTGAATTATCCTTCACTTTAGGTAAGGGTGAACCTAAACTTGGGGTATTAGTGCATTATTCTAAACTTGGGGTTTGTGTGAATTATCCTCCACTTTAGGTGAGGAACCTAAACTTGGGATATGAGTCATTTCCTCTTAACTTTAGAAATGAACCTTGGGTATGTGCGAATTCTTTTTTATTTTATGAGTGAACTGTAAATAATGACACAAAGTGAATCTTGGAGCTCGAGTGAATTTGTAGTATGAGTTTAACTTTATGAGTGAACTGTAAATTGTGAAACAAAATTGATTTTAAACCTGGAACTCGAGGAAAGTAAACTTTGGATGAGTCAACTATAAATTTGGGACTTGAGCGAAGTACTTGTTACATGAGTTGTGTAAACTTATATTTACACTTGAGTTTTTCTGTGTTTTGTATGTAGATAAGACTGTGTGGGGGGAAAAAAACCCACACATGATGGAGCGGCTGTCGAGCGGTTTTGTTTTTCAAATAGTGTTGGTTTTTTTTGTTTTTTTTTTAAATGGTCAATGCATGTATGTTCTTGTATATTTTAACATATTACATTGCATTTGACAAATTATTAATATGATTATCACGTGATGGTTATTTTTAAACTGGGGTTTTTTGTGTGGGTATTATGTTGTGCAAGTCATCTGAAAGCTTGGATCATGTTTTATAGCAGTGATAGGACATGTCAAATTTGGGGTTATATTTAAGTGACGTCACACAGGGTTGTTTAAGTAACGTGACATGATGGCCAAGCATGACACGTTAAACCTGAGGTTTTAATGTTTGCATATTGTGAAGGTTGAGCTGGTAGGTTTTAATGTTTGTATCTGTGACAGTTGAGCCACACTCTTGAGTTTTAACATGTTTACAAGTGTGACTATTGAGTTTTAATGTTTATATCTGTGACAGTTGAGCAGGTCAACAAAACTCAAGTTCAAAACATTGTATTCCCCTTAGTGAATGTAAAAACAGAGGCCACAGACAATAGGTTGCATGATTTATTGCCTGGCATATTGCTGCATCTCATTTGGTGCATATTGCAGAGTGAATAGATTAATTATATTTTGGCTATTTGTGTGTGTATTGTGTAACTTAGCCAAAATATATTCATATATTCACTTTACATGACACACACACTCTGTAGCATGCACCTGGCCAGAAATATGCCAAGCAATAAACTGTTCAACCTCTTTGTGTGTGGCTTCCATGTGAGTCCATTGTTGGGTCGTTGTTTTTTTAAAATTAAAACTGGGAGTTTTAAATTACCCACTGACAAGAAGTTGGTTGTATGTAACAGAGAGATGGTTTGTACAGGGCTGAGGGTCTGCCAATATGATGGCGTGTTGTATGAACATGGATTTTAAGCAAATGAATTTGACACTCTTGGCCTCCACCCCTTTTTAAAAATGTTTTGAAATGTTGTATACTGGGTTATTTCGTCATGGGTTGAGAGATGTAGTGTTTGCGAAACATGTGAGGTGCATGTACAAAAAATCTACAAAAACAGACTGGTGTTTGTCTTTTTAATGTGTATATACATATTACGTGTGGGTGGTGATTGATAAAATCTCTTGTTAGAAACGCAAACATCACTTGTATTCTAGGGATGTGCACACAATAAACATCACTTGTACTCTGGATGTACACAATAAACATACACAATAAACATCACTTGTACATGTACACAACAAACATTTGTACACAAACAAAAATCACTTGTTCCCTGGATGTACACACCCATCATCATCATTTGTACTCTGGATGTACACAACAAACATCACTTCTACTCTGGATGTGCTTGGGTCCACAGTGACCACTTTCAAAGTGAGACATTTCTTGTATCCATCCCCCAAATGTATGTGCTTAACTCTTGAATGAATTTGTTCAAGTGCATCACCTTCTTTTAAGTCCACAACACATAAAAAAGGGAGGGGCCACTTCTTCCATCTTGTACCCTCCATTCTGCCAACTCACAGACCACGCCATCCTATCTCCCAGCCATCCTTTCTCCCGTAGTCGTAATCCTTGCAAGTTCCAGACAGAGTCCTCTAATTGTCCTAAGGTTTTTGCAGCATGTGTCCTATCCAGCTGGGGGTGGTAATGGGTCAAAGGGGTGGGAAGCACAATGTCATGGTTTCAACAATCATCAACATTAAATGGAAGCCCATTATTACACACACATCCCACATGTAAATATGCCACAGTATTGTGAACTTTGACCCGTTGAACTTGACCTTGCAGCAGACATCCTGCCTCAGTGAACTTTGACCCTACCCACACCAGCCGCAGCTGGTTCCCTACCGCCTGGCTGTGAGGATGACTGCCATTGGTGGAGCCAGAGGCCCAGTAGAACTGCAGCGTGGCAGACGTGCAGCAGGCTGCTGCTGAGCTCAGTGGAAGGGTAGGTGTTCCAGCAGAACTCGATCACACCCAGAATTAAAACCCTGCAGACAACACAAGCCTGTATTAAAACAGCAGTAACAATACCTATCATCATCATGTGCTATGCCAGTAGGCGTGGACAGTCATGTTTCGCCATTTCACTCAATAACTAGAGTCGTGCATCAGGTATTTACTTCTTTGCCTTCCCTTTGTTCTGTTCCCCTAGATCTTGCTAGTTGTCACTAAGTTCTCCAATTTATTTCTTTTTATAATATAACACAAAATGTTGACTGTCTATGTCTAATTTCTCTAATAAATTTATGACTTTCATCTGTTTCTTGTCCCCGGGAAGGTTAAACCGGACACAAATGCCCGCAGAAGTCGGATGTGTTGGTCTAACGGCGCAAGAACGCAGCTCTGCTGTAAACAGGCACAACACAATCACATCCGAAAAAGAAAAAAAAAAAATCTGTTTCTTGCAGGTTTTTCTGTTTGTCCGTGGTATTCTGTGCATTTTCCTCAGAAACCACATTTCCACAACCATCAGATGTTTGTCAGCTTGTCTACTCCTTGTTCACGTTTTACACCCATACAAAAGTACAGGTTCTATGTAGCATTTCAACACTCTTTTTCTTGTAGCAAAGGACAACTTTTTATTGGTCAGTATGTTTTCCATCTTGCCAAGGGCTATTTTGCTATGGCGATTCTTGCTCTAATCTCTTCAAGGTATCTCCCTTCAGATGATATGACTTTTCCGAGATAATTGTACTGATTCACTGGTTTAAGAATATTCCCATCTGCTTGTATATTATATTATGATATTTTCTTCCTCCTAGTGATGACTATAATCTGTGTCTTCTTACAATTTAATTCTAACCCTAGTTGTTCACACTGTGTACAATAACCACATCCACTAAATGTTACTAAATAATGACTATGCATGGCAAATTAGCAGTCAATCAACATCTCCACAATGAAGGTTGGCTGAACTGGATCTCCAACACTGTCTGTCTCTCGCCCTGGCTGTACATTCTGTCAGATTGCTGTTCATTCATCTCTTCATGTTATCTTCCCACTTGTCTCTTTGTCTACCTCTTGCTCGCTTGCCTTCTACCTTACCCACTAGTGTGGTTTTTATAAAAGTTATGTCTTTTAACATGGCCAAAATATTTCACTTGCCTCTTTTTTTAAAAAATATCTTTAAACTCTCTTATCATTCAGTTTTTCCAGAACCTCTGTATTTTGTTTCCATTAAATACAACATATTCCCCTGTATATCCACATCTCCAGGGCCTCTATTCGATTTTTCTATTCGAATTGCTTGTTCATTGTCCATGCAGTAGTGTTAAATATACATAACATTTGACAATTCTCACTTTTAATTCGTTGTTAATCTCTCCAGACATTAATACTGATTCCATGATGTTGAAAACATTTTTTAAATTTCTGGTTCACTTCTGTTATGTGTCCAAGATAGAAGAAACTTGTTCTGGTATCTCCCCGTTTACTGTGATGTTCCTTTCCACTGCAAATTATCATAGTTTTTGTTTTATGGATGTTAACATCTAAGTCACATTCTGCATTATGTTCAGCTGTTCACATTATGGTCAGCCCTATTCTATGACCTATTACATGGTCAACTATATTCGATGACCTGTCACCACATGGTCAACTATTCGGTGACCTATCCCACATTGTCAACTATATCTGATGACCTGTCACCATTTGGTCAACTATATCTGATGACCTGTCATGAGCCGGTCTCTCTGGCTGAGGGTTACACCACTTTCTCCGTAATCTCGTTTATCCACACAGGGTCTCGCAGCGAGGAAGCGGAAGCGAATTGGAAGCGGTTCGACCCGCGCTCGTGACTTGCGGGATAATGATCAGGCTGCTCAAAAATCAATGGCAAACTACTGAGCGTAATCTTGCCAAGAAATCAACATACAGCTGAAAGATGATGTTGACAGCGATGTCCTGTAAAGGATATGCAAAACATTATTTATATTCTATGACCTGTCACCACATGATCACCTCTATTCTATGACCTATCACCACATGGTCAGGTATATTTGATAACCTGTCACCATATATGGCCAACTATATTCTATGAAGTGTCACCATATACGGTCATCTCTATTCTATATCCTACAAACATATGACCTGCCAGCTTGGGGGTCAACTATATTCTATGAAGTGTCACCATATATGGTCCTCTCTATTCTATATCCTACAAACATATATGACCTGCCAGCTTGGGGGTCAACTATATTCTATATCCTACAAACATATATGACCTGCCAGCTTGGGGGTCAACTATATGGTCATCTCTATTCTATATCCTACAAACATATATAACCTGCCAGCTTGGGGGTCAACTATATTCTATGAAGTGTCACCATATATGGTCATCTCTATTCTATATCCTACAAACATATATGACCTGCCAGCTTGGGGGTCAACTATATGGTCATCTCTATTCTATATCCTACAAACATATATGACCTGCCAGCTTGGGGGTCAACTATATTCTATGAAGTGTCACCATATATGGTCCTCTCTATTCTATATCCTACAAACATATATAACCTGCCAGCTTGGGGGTCAACTATATTCTATGAAGTGTCACCATATATGGTCATCTCTATTCTATATCCTACAAACATATATGACCTGCCAGCTTGGGGGTCAACTATATGGTCATCTCTATTCTATATCCTACAAACATATATGACCTGCCAGCTTGGGGGTCAACTATATTTTATGAAGTGTCACCATATATGGTCCTCTCTATTCTATATCCTACAAACATATACGACCTGCCAGCTTGGGGGTCAACTATATTCTATGACATGTCACCATATATGGTCAACTATAACATTTTTAATTTACATCCCCAAGTCAAGGATCAGAAGACAACATTTGAATGAACAAACGAACGGACTATATTTTCAAAGGGTAACAAATTGGGCACGCAGGCCCGTCTTACATTCGGCCCTTCGAGTCCAACTGCCTGGTGTTGAGGGTTGAACCTGCCACCTCAGCATCAGCACACCGGAAGTTTAACAAGCACCTCAGAAGTCAGAGTGGGTTCGCCTGATGGTGAGGGGCACTGATAATAGGGAAAGCTAATCCACACACAAAAATCATTCCAGTGCACTAGCACGTGCATGGACTATGCACAGTACAAAGCGAGCAATAATAAAACTAACTTCAACATCAAAACCAGGGAGTTACCTGAAGACTATCGGGTATGGAGAACACCACACCAAGTAGTGGAGGCTATGGAAATACCACACATAGAACTGGTAGTGGAGGGAGCGGCTAAAACACATCCCGATGAAGTTTGCCGACAACAGGGGAAACAGTATCTGTGGCTTGGAGTTAAGGAGCTGGAAGTTGGAATATTATTTTTTTAAACTATCTGTACGAGGGGCGGTCAATAAGTAATGCCTCGTAATGTTTAATTTTATTCAATAGGCCAAAAAACACAGACAAAATTCACATTGAAATGAAGCCCTAAGTCTGTACTTAAAAGATGTATTTCTCAATGTAGTCTCCATTATTTGTTATAGTTTTTGTCTATCTTCTCATAAAGGCATGTATCCCCGCATGGCAAAAATGTGTGACCTTTTTCCTAAACCACTGTCATATGATACGTCTCAAAGTGATGTCCATGAAGACCTTCTTTCAGTGGCCAGACAGTGCTAACATCCACTGTTGAATCTCCATAAACAATATACTCAAACGTTCATGAATGTGAATTGGGGTCTCGCCTTTAACATTGAGGAATTTTATGACATTACTTTGCTTTAACCAAACTTTCAGTACACCGATAGTGTATTTATATAGATTTTTAAAAAAATAAGAGGCATTACTTATTGACTGCCCCTCGTATTTAATATCATACACCCCCATGATCTCTTGGGTTGTGAGTTCATTATCTAGTCTTCTGTGATAAATAGGAACCTATTTCCATCGGGAGATAGCGCTTGTTCTGTCTCATCATCATCCAGTGCATTGCCAGCTAGCGTGGATGATCATGTTTCTCCAAAAATTGCGATCTACAAGGGCATCTATCAATTCATGTGTTGACTCCTTTCCATGCCATGACACAAGAATGTTAAGAATTTCCTCACGCTGTCTTCCTCTATCTCTCTTTCCACAAATCTTTCCGGTTGTCACAGCATGTTCCAGTTTTTGTCTTCTCATAAAGTGGTACAAAATGATGACTGCTTCTTTCTAATGTTGTTATCTTTGTCTTAGCTTCCCTCAAAATGTCCGGATTGCTCAATTTGGCTGTCCAATGAATGTTCAGCATTCTTCTATAAAGCACATCTCCAAGGCTTCTAGGGATTGTTTTGCCTATTTACTAATTGTCCAGGGCTCTCAACCCTATGTTAACATTGGTAGAGAAAGTAAACCTGATACACATGCATGTCAAAATCGGACACAAGGACCTGTGAGGTGCATAACTAGGTCTGAATCCCTTCCTTCTAAATATGAACAAAGAAGAAGAATTAAGGAACAATTTCACACTTTACTGGTTTAGTGCAGATGTTTTAAACTCTTGTCATGTCACACAACCACTAAACACATAAGTTGAGTCACAAACTGACATCACAGCACTCGGGACATTTCCATACAATTCTGTCCTTATCTTCAACAGCCAGTGAAGAGTCCCATCTTATAGTACCAGTAGCAGTCTGTTTATGTGTCCACCTGACCTTTCCTCTGAGTCCTGGGTGTCAACCAGATCCTGTTTTTACTCCCTGCAGCAACATTATCTCCAGGCCGCGATGATCTACCTGTTGTTCTGCACAATCCTAAAGGGCCTGCACCACATCTGCCTTATCATGCACCAATACCCCACCGAGTGGTGCAGATCCAGCCAATCTGTCGGTCTGCTCGTTTCAATAAGTAAGCACAAAGGAAAGGAGCCCTTTACATGCCTTAAAGCTTATAGGGCGCATAGTTTCTAGGCCTATATTTTCCAATCGGTACTCCAGGGACAACGTGGTCAGTTAGTGGACAGAACATCCCCATTGCATATTGAACCATTCATGGGGGGGGGGCTCGTCCGGACTTGTCCAATGTGGTCAATATCACGCCAGTTGCATTCACGTCAAGACATTTCCTGGTACCCATTTTAGGAGATGAAATGATAGGAGAGAAAGTGAGGATGAAATTAGCGGAGATGTGGGGAGAGAATGTAAGGGTGAGATGTGCATGAAATGATAGGAGAAAAGGTGAGGGTGAAATGAGCAGAGGATGAAATATTATCACCTAAAAATTCATAACTTCCTGCTAACTACATGGCTCAAATATTCACACATGCCCTCTTTCTCTTTTAACACCCCCCCCCCCCCCTCTCTCTCTCTCTCTCTCTCTCTCTCTCTCATGCACAGCAAATGTGCATGATTGTAGGTAGATAAATGTTTCTATCTGTATATAATGGATGAATTAATGAATGAATCTATGGGTGAATTAATTAATGAATCAATGGAAGATTGGATGAATGAATCAATGGAAGAATGGGTGAATTACTTAAGAATGGATGAATTAATGCAAGAATAGATGCAACACTGCATGATTGTGAGTATGTGTCTATGAACTGATATGCAAATGTGTGTCTGTAGGTGTAGATGGAGGGCTGTGTTTGTGTGTACTTCTTCAAGATATGACCATCAAAGGATATGATCAGGAAGCAGCTGGTGTCTCAGACCCACATTAGACCACGTAAGTTTAAAGGATGGGAAATACCTGAATAGAAAGAAAACTTAGCTGTTAAATCAACATACCATGCATCAAATCAAAATGGCAAACCAAACATCAAAATGACAAATTAAAAGGTCAATCTGACAAATCAAAAAGCCAAACTGACAAATCAAAAAGTCAGCGTGACAAATAAAAAAGTAGCATGAGAAATCAATAAATCATACTGACAATGAAAAAGTCAGCAGTGTTAGACTTCCCAACTAATGAACTTGCTGGTCCAGCAATTTTCCATTTGGTGACCGCTGAGACCTAAATGCCTAATGTGAACTGTAATCAATCAATCAATCATGTGCCATGCCGGAAAGCGTGGGCGGTCATGACTCGCCATTTCACTCGATCATCAGTGTCATGAACTGTAATGTATGAAGTTAAGTCTTCCGAAGGATTCTTCATAGTGAGTACACTGGTTAACTCTCTTTTGGTCCTTTGGTTAGCTAGACTACAGGATGTCCCACGTGGAAATGAAGGAAGGTCTGGGTCAGTATGAGACCCATCCCTGACACACTAGCCCTTCAGCATCCCATAATTTAGGTTAGATGAGTTTCAAAATAACCACATCTCCTGGTATTGCATTTATAAACACAACATATGGTGTGGACAATCAACTACCACTTTGTAACTATAGTCCAAGATGGTCAAGAGGTAATGCTAGAGCATAACCAAGATTTCAGTGGGGAGATTCAACAATACACAGTGGATTGAATTGCTTGGGGGGGGGGGCGGCGTAGTCACCTTCATTTTCGTTCCGAGACATGCAAGAGTTGAGGGAAATGAATGACCTGATCAACTTGCTGACTCTGCATCCCCTGCAGATGGCCAGCCCATGGATTGTACCGATGTTATCAATGCCCTTACAGAGATGTCGAGAGTGGAGGAATTCGATGCCGGTGAATCCACATCATTGTCCAGAATGAGAGACTCGGGAGTCAGAAATGGTGCAGCCGGACACGAGAGGAACATTAGGGGAACGGGTGGGTCTCATCAACCAACACAGAACTGGCACTATCGTCGGACGGTGATGCATATGTTGGGGGAGGATCTGAGCACCAATGGACTTGTCCGGAATGCAAGGATGACACCCCAACAGATAACAAATAAAATACAAAAAGGTATGTTAAGATCATGTGGGGAAGCAACAAGCACAAAAAACGCAATTTTACCAGGCCCACAGGCTTAATAACAGAAATCACAGCGTGGTCAATTAATATGAATAATATAAATATGAACATGAAATCAAGAATCAGCACGACTGTACTTGGGTAATTCCATACGCTACTCCATCCCCTTCTTCAGTAGCTAATGAGTTCCCATGCCGATGGTACCAGTGGCCGCCTGATTGAATATCCACCTGCAGTCTCTTCTATGTATTCAGTGTCATTTAAACCTTCAGCCCCACCCCACTGAATCAGCCTATCCAGACGTAGGACCTCTAATGTGCCGCACTTCCCACTGGATCCCAGACAGCCTTCACCACATCGTGCTTATCATAACCTAGTTTCCCATCCACAGGCGCGGCAGAAGACTATCAGCCTGTTCATTTCCAGCAATGAGGATATATGGGTATGAGAGAGGGGAGGGAGGGTGAGAGGGAAAGGAGGAGGGAGAGATACAGAGAGAAATACAGGGGGGGGGGGGGGGGGAGGTGTTGAGACGAGAGGGAGAGAGATGCAGAGAGAGAAAAATAGACAGAAAAAGAGGAGGGAGGGAGAGAGAATGTATGTATGAGTAAATGTTTGTTAGTGTGTGGGTGGGTATATGTGTATGTGCAGGAATGTGTATTTGTGTGTTAATGAGTGAGTGTAAAACTGAGTTTGCTTAAATGATGTATGAATTTAGGTATGTTTGTATGTATATATTTATGCATGTGTGTGTGTGTCCGCGTGTGTATGCGTCTGCTTGCCTGTGTCAGAACAAGGTAATACGCATTTTTTATGTTCACAGCAATCATTTGACAATGTGTTTTCTATGTGAATGTAACATGCACAATTGCTCACTGTTGTACAAAAGATGTGTGGTTGGAAGGGCCGAATGTAAAACAGGCCTGTATGTCTAGATTTGTGATCCTTTGAAAATAAAATTGTTCACTCTCACCTAATTGAAAGTGAAATCACCAAAACAGCAACCACAAGAAGACAATCACCAACTAGAGGGGTAGGAGTTCATGTCTCTCCCCATATCTTGGTCTTTGGTGTTCTGGATCAACTCTGCTAATGATAGTCCTCCATGCCACCTTCTCAATCCATCCAGCATAATTCTTCTTGGTCTGCTTCTTCCTCTCTTTCCCTTAACCTTTCCAATTGTCATGATGTTCTCCAATGTCTCTCATTTTATGACATGACCAAAGACGAGGAAGAAAGAAGAACAACAACTAGAAGAAACATTTCTACAAGAAAATCAACAACAGGAAACACAAGACAATCATAGCCGCAACTTACCTCCTCCACCTATATGTAAAGAACAGGGCTAAGAACAGAACATGTGCCACGAGCAACGACAGCTGGAACCACTTGTTCAGAAAAACATCCTCCGGCAACAGTCTCCAGTTGACTGTCCAGACGTAGAAAAACTGGCGACCCAAGTCAAATGATCGGACAATATAACCTTGAGGGTTTGCCAGAAGAAATGGTACAGCTAAGAGAATCTGTAACGAAAAATATTTCTTTCTTTGTCTAGATGTTTGAGTTGAGTCAATGAAATTTATGTTCATGCACATGTGCAGCAAACATTTCTACTTCTCAACATAAATCCCCATCAACTTTAACGACTTTACGCCATCTTGAAACAAGAGCATGTATCATAGATCTGTACCACATTTTGTCCTGTTCTTGTAGCCATGTCTGACACTGCATTAATCACTCCCTCATTGCCTTCAAACTTTGTCCAACGAATAGTATTCTTAAGGGGACCGAAAAGATGGAAATCAGATGGTGCCAGGTCTGGACTGTAAGGTGCAGTACATTCCCCCACATTTTGTCGATTGGCTCCCTTGTTTGCAAACTTTTGTGAGGGCATGGTTTTTCATGAAGGAGAATCAGCTGCTCTCGATTCTTGTGAGGTCTAACCCTGCAGTAACAACAACTGAGTTTTGTGAGTGTTTTTATGTAAATTTCCGAAGTGATGGTTCCACCTTTTGGCAGCACATCTGCGAGAATATCCCCTTCAATGACCCAAACAACAGTGAGCATGACTTTACCGCATGATGGAGTTGTTTTGAATTTTTTTCTCACTAGTGATTAAGGATGATGCCACTCCATTGACTGTCTTTTTGTCTGCGGCTTACATTATGAACCCAAGTTTCGTCTCCTGTCACAACATTTGAAAACAATAAACATCCCCATCTGACTAAAACTGATGCAACAATTCTGAACAAATTGTTTTCTTTTGATGTTTATGGTCCCTGAGAGCTTGAGGAACCCATCTTGCACAAACCTTTTAATATCACAGGTATTTGAACATTTCAATTGCGCTACCTTTGCTTACTGAAAGCCGCATGGGCAACTGCTGACTTGTTCAGAAAAACATCCCCCGGCAACAGTCTCCTGTTGTCTCTGCGAATTATGACGTCAGCACATTCCAACATGATCTGGCAGTGGAAGGACTCCTGAGTGCAGCTTATCAGCCAGCTGTATATCTCCACTTGCAGAAACCAAAACTCTCTGCGCCCAGCGACTAACTGTGCTTCTACTGACTGCAAAAGTGCCATAAACAGCACACAAACGATTGTGACCGTTAACAACAGTTTCTTTCTCTGCGATCAAAAATTCAATAAAAATCCTCTGCTTGTAAACTACATCATTAATATCTGCCATTTCAACGGTTTTGTGTTGCGGTTAGAATTGGAGATATGGTCAATATAATGTCAGACACCAATAAGAGATATGGTCAATATAATGTAGGACACCAATAAGAGATATGGTCAATATGTCAGACATCAATAAGAGATATGGTCAATATAATGTAGGACACCAATAAGAGATATGGTCAATATAATGTAGGACACCAATAAGAGATATGGTCAATATGTCAGACACCAATAAGAGATATGGTCAATATAATGTAGGACACCAATAAGAGATATGGTCAATATGTCAGACACCAATAAGAGATATGGTCAATATGTCAGACATCAATAAGAGATATGGTCAATATAATGTAGGACACCAATAAGAGATATGGTCAATATAATGTCAGACACCAATAAGAGATATAGTCAATATAATGTAGGACACCAATAAGAGATATGGTCAATATAATGTAGGACACCAATAAGAGATATGGTCAATATAATGTAGGACACCAATAAGAGATATGGTCAATATGTCAGACATCAATAAGAGATATGGTCAATATAATGTAGGACACCAATAAGAGACATGGTCAATATAATGTAGGACACCAATAAGAGATATGGTCAATATAATGTAGGACACCAATAAGAGATATGGTCAATATGTCAGACATCAATAAGAGATATGGTCAATATAATGTAGGACACCAATAAGAGATATGGTCAATATGTCAGACACCAATAAGAGATATGGTCAATATAATGTTGGACACCAATAAGAGATATGGTCAATATAATGTAGGACACCAATAGAGAATATGGTCAATATAATGTAGGACACCAATAAGAGATATGGTCAATATGTCAGACATCAATAAGAGATATGGTCAATATAATGTAGGACACCAATAAGAGATATGGTCAATATAATGTAGGACACCAATAAGAGATATGGTCAATATAATGTAGGACACCAATAAGAGATATGGTCAATATAATGTAGGACACCAATAAGAGATATGGTCAATATGTCAGACACCAATAAGAGATATGGTCAATATAATGTCAGTCACCAATAAGAAATATGGTCAATATAATGTAGGACACCAATAAGAGATATGGTCAATATCACATCAACCATCCATAAGTGATACGGTCAATACCACGCCGGCCGCCGTTACTGGGCCAGGTGGCAAGTGTCTGGCCACTATGCCGACTGCGGCTCCCTCCGACTACACAAAAACTATCAACCAGTATGGGACCAGACCAGACAACTCACCTGTGGAGCAGCACAGATAACCAGGTGTTTCACGGTTCCCCAGATACCTTGCGTGGCCAGCAGAAGAAACAGCAAGGCCGGGGAAAACAATAGCAAGTTCATCTTGATGGAGACCCCTAAGCTGATAATGGGACGGAAACATAAGAATATTTCATCAATTTATCAACTTCAAATATGACTACAGCTGCTTTGTTTCATTCAACGGTGTCTATGAAACCAGAAATAGGTTGATAATGAAATAATGAGGTTAGTAATGAAACAATGAGATTAAGAACAAAACAATGAGCCTAATAATGAAATAATGAGGTTAATAATGACAGAATGAGGTTAATAATGAAGTAATGAGTTTAATAATGAAATAATGAGGTTAAAAATGAAATAATGAGGTTAAGAATCAAACAATGAGGTTAATATTGAAATAATGAGGTTAATAATGAAACAATGAGGTTAATAATGACAGAATGAGGTTAATGAAATAATGAGGTTAATAATGGCAGAATGAGGTTAATAATGAAACAATGAGGTTAATGAAATAATGAGGTTAATAATGACAGAATGAGGTTAATGAAATAATGAGGTTAATAATGACAGAATGAGGTTAATAATGAAACAATGAGATTAAGAACAAAACAATGAGGTTAATAATGAAATAAGGTTAATAATGAAATGAGGTTAATAATGAAATAATGAGATTAATAATGAAATAATGAGGCTAATAATTAAACAATGGGGTTAATAATAGAATAATGAGGCTAATAATGAAATGAAGTTAATCCGAGAAGGTTAACTCAGTTAACAAATGTCCGCAGAAGTCGGATGTATCGGCCTAACGGCGCAAGAACGCAGCTCTGCTGTAAACAGGCACAACGCAGTCACATCCGAAAAAAAAATCAGGATGAACGCAGAAGAAGAATAAATGAAGTTAATAATGAAATAATAAGGTTTATAATGAAATAATGTGGATAATAATGAAATGAGGTTTCTAGTAAAAAAAATGATGAGGATGATAATGAAATAATGAGGCTAATAATGAAACAATGAGGCAAATAATGACATTTAAAATTAATGTCTATTATGAAATACGGTTTATAATGAAATAACAACAACTATTCTTTTTAAACAACATGAAATAATGAGGTTAATAATGAAATAAATATTTAAAAAACAAAAAGCAGCAGTAACAACAACAAACACTGCTCTGCAAATTCCTAAAGCTATTACATTTATGGATTGTAATAGACAGAAAAATAAAGCCAGATTACAGACAGCATGCACACTTCCCACATCAACATACAGGTCTCAAACTTGACCATTTAACAAATCTGCTAAAAATCAAATTTTGTGCAATTACTGCCGTTGAGTAGTTCTGTCTGATAGCATACTGACCTTAATTTTGTGGTATTGACCTCTACCCTCTGAACCATAAAATCATCCTCTGGACAGGGCGCAGCTCGTTGGAAGAAGATTGTGTTCTGGCCCCGTTCAACTGTTGATCTATTGGTTATTTATAATTGGGGCCCTAATGGTGTTCCTTTTCTACTTGTAGAAACAGAGCTATGTGTTTCGTTTCCTAGTTTATGCCCATATCTGCCTTAGTGTGGATTTCATCTTTGTTGCTGTACTCACGTCTGGTGCTGTTAAGTTCCCATCCCGTCTCACGATGTTCTTTTTTAAGGGAGTGGTTCATTTGTAGTCGAGCCGTTGGTGACTCTATCAATCTCTCCTGTGGCTTGCTTTATCGTTGATTCTTCATGGTCTGTCGCTTCTTTCAAATCTTGTGTTTTGGACTCTCGATTTTGGTAGAGTGTAGTCTCTTCTCCTGGTCCCCATGCATTCTTGATCACTTTCATTTTCAATTTCTTTTCTTTTTTTAATCTCCTCTTCTGCTACCTCCACTTCTGTTACCTCCACTTCTGCCTGGGTCTTGCTGTTGGGATCGCCTGTTTAGACTATTTTATTCTTGCTCCTCTAGAACAGAACATCAATCCTACGATTATACTGTTTGTAAAAGTAAAGTGTTAGTCCTTCACATATTCTAGAACATGGCATGTGAGGTGTGTTAGCCAGTTCCCTTCCTCGTCACCTTTCTTTGCCAGACAATTCCCAGAAAATTCTAAAAATTACCTGGCACCCATCTTTATGAGGCTGGTATATACCCCAGAGCCGCACTGGTAAGAAAAAATAATACCGCCTGCCCTGGGGGTTGAACCTAGACCACTATCTCCACAGGTAGGCACACCAACCACTATACCACAAGTGTCTGTACTTGTCATGAGCTGGGATATGAGCTCTAATCACATGGAAGCGTGTGCATGGCCTTACGGCGAGAAGCATGCTGTGACGATGGCCAGGAGAGAGAGGTCTCTCCTAAACCGGGCACTCGTAGTCGAGACTGTGGTCAAAGTTAGACCGGCTCAGACTCGTTGTGGTCAATGGCAACATTTAAGTTGCTGCTGTTATGTGATAGTTCGAATCACCAGTGTTGATATGTCTTTTACGGTGCTTGTAATCCATAATTATGTCAAAGTTGTGTAAATGTGTAATGGCGAATTAGAACAATGAAATGAACCGGTCTTAAGTTGCCCCTGGAGTTTGTAGATGTGCTGTGGCATTAAATGGTAGTGTAGTTTTAATATAAAATATGTGGTCAAGCAATCTGCCTCAGACTCCAAAGGTTGTAGGTTCGAATCCGGGCCGTGTCCTTCGGTTCATGAGTGCATTTATTTTGGAGACTCCTGTGGGTCATCACTGGAGCTACGGAGTTCGTGCTTTGTGCAATGCTTTCCGTGCTGTGGAAAGAGACTGAGCCATATAGGATAATAACCCGGTGCAATGAAGTCGACCCTGTCGACTTTTAAGCCTTTTTAAGTAATTTTAATATGATATTGTGGCTTAGCTCATGCATACCAATACAACTGTCATGACAAGTCATACTATTCTGGACAATGTGAGAAATCATTGTCCCAACACAACTATCTGTGTCCTGACTGATAACATTGTAACAGTCTAACCAGCCATTCAAGAAATTAGTATTAACATCTAGAGAGATTAACAACGCATTAAAAATGAGAATTGTCAAATATTACAAATATTCAACACTACTGAATGGCACTGAAAGCCTGGACACTGAACAAGCAACTAGAAAGTCGAATAGATGTCCTGGAGATGTGGATGTACAGAAGAATATGTCATATTTCATGGAAACAAAAACAATCAAATACAGACGTTCTAGAAAAACTGGGAATGAAGAGAGAGGTGATTAAAGAAATAAAACAGAGGCAAGTGAAATATTTTAGCCACATTAAAAGACATAACACTCTTATAAAAACTATACTGGAGGGCAAGGCTGAGGGCAAGCGAGCAAGAGGCAGACAACGATACAAGTCGGAAGATAACATCAAGGGATGGACGAACAACAATCTGACAGAATGTACACTCAAGGTGAGAAACAGACAGTGTTGGAGATCCACTGTACCTAACCTTCATTGTGGAGATGACACCTGACTGATTGATTGAACCAGCCATTCACAACAATACTATCTTGTGTCCTGCCAACATGAGGACACTGTGTTCATCCAACTACCATGTCAGCACGAACACTATCATACTAATATGGCTACACTCAACTATTAGGTCCATGATAGTACTCACCTATAAAACAGGCATCCCCAGGACCAGTGACCTCTCAAGAACAGATTGACTGCCACGTAGAGAAACAGCATGGCCACCGGGTCATTGAATAGCCTCAGCACGTAGATGGAATGGATGCGGTAGGACAGAGCACACATGAATACGAATACAAACGGAGGAATCTGCAGAAGAAAAGAAAACATGGCATGTACATACATGAACTGGGTTGAACTGCAGTTAAAGTTAGTCTTGGACATTGTAGTAACAGAGATGGTAAAGAAAGGAATTTCCTTGAATATCAAGAAAACGGTAGCAATTGTGATGTCAAAGAGAAAAAGGTGACACCAAGATGTGAAATGGAAATAGAAGGGAGAACTCTTAAGCAAGCTGATAATTGTAAATACTTAGGGCAAATTATAACATCAGGCGGGAGATGCACAGCAGAGATTAAAAACAGAACAGGGCAAACAAAAGCTGTATTTCAGAAAATTAAAAGTATCTTACTATTCAACCATGTTTGGGTAGAACAACAGACACCACGAGACTGGGGAAATGCCATAATTATCCCAATTTGGAAAAACAAAGGCAGCAAAAGAGACTGCACACAATACAGAGGCATTTCACTGTTGAGTCATACTGGGAAAATATTTTGCAAAATTCTTGAAAAAAGATTACGAACTACTTTAGAACCCCAGCTAAGCGAAACGCAACTTGGATTTAGGAAAAACAAAGGATGCACAGATGCAATTTTTTCTCTTAGACAACTTATAGAAAAATCAATTGAATTCAATGAAACACTCTACTTAGCCTTTGTCGACCAAGAAAAGGCATTTGATAGGGTAGATAGAAACAAGCTGTGGGAAATTCTTAAGCAATATGGAGTGAGTACACATCTAACAAACCTATGTAGAAGTTTATACAACAACAGTGAATGCATAGTGAGAGCAACTGGAGGACACTCAGAACTCTTCACCATAAGATCTGGAGTACGACAAGGTTGTGTCCTGTCCCCTCTCTTGTTCATAACATATATAGACAACATATGTAAAGAAACCAGCCAAGCAGAGACAGCAAGAATACCGCATGACGAGAACACAGAAGAAGAACCATCTGCAAATCTAACCATTAGAGAACTCCTGTTTGCGGACGACCAAGCACTAATAGCAAAATCAGAAGCTGAATTACAAGACCACGTGAATAGTCTAAACGAAATGTGTAGGGAACATAACATGAAAATTAGCACAAGCAAAACAGAGGTAATGAGTATAACTAAAGAAGAACAAACAGCAACAATTCACCTAAACGAACATCCCTTGAAACAAGTAAAGAGTTTCAAGTACCTAGGAAGTATAATATCATCAAATGGCAGATCAGAAGACGAGATCGAAAATAGGTGCAATAAGGCAAATCAACTCATTGGACAAATGGCACCAATACTAAAGAACAAACATGTATCAATTACTACTAAGAAAGCACTTTACAACACAATCTTCCTACCAACTCTGTGCTACCAATGCCAAACCTGGACAATGACAGAAAAAGAGAAAAGAAAAATCACAACAACAGAAATGAGGTTCCTGAGAAGAATACTCAACGTATCAAGAAGAGATAAGATCAGAAATGAAGAAATCAGGACTAAAGTGGGGGTTAAAGCAGCACTAGATTTTATTAGAAAGCAGCAAGTCAAATGGTTTGGCCATGCAAGTAGGTTACCAGTCAACAGCATGCCACAACAAGCAACGATGTACAGACCAGATGGAAACAGAGGAAGAGGCCGACCACGTAAACGTTGGATGGAGGGAATAGCAGAATCCATGGGAATGTCGATATACGAAGCCCATAACCGGGCAATCTCACGAAGTTTATACTTCCCCTCGACACTGCAAGGTATAAGAGGAACATGATGAGATGAGATGAGAAAAGTATCTTATGCAATAAGCCACTATCTTTGAATGTAAGAAAGAGAGTGCTGTAGTGGTGCAAACACAAGCTGCATTTCAGAAAATGAAAAGTATCTTATGCATTAAGCTACTATCACTGAATGTAAGAAAGAGAGTGCTGAAGTGCTATATAGAACCAGTTTTGATGTACGACAGTGAAATTTGGAATGTAAATGAACAATTTAGGAAGCGTTAGCAGACCCAGTTCAAGCCAGGTCAACCCAGCTTAACATGGGAACCAGAAAATGTCCGGAGAAGTAGAGGCGACCAGCTTGACATTAACACATCACCCACTGAGCTTCAACTGGTACATGTAAATATTAACACATGACCCACTGAGCTTCAACTGGTACATGCAAATATTAACACATCACCCATTGAGCTTCAATTGGTACATACAAACATGGGGCCAGCACCATATGTCCAATATATCTCAAGACATGTACAAGATCCCTTTACTTACTTGTTCCTCCTGTACACTTTCCGCCACACGCCCCCCCCCCCAAGTTATTCTGACTCACCCCCCCCCCCCAAGTAAGGCCACCCAAGTTACGCCAACCCCCCCCAAGTTAGGCAACCTGTTACTTTGACCCCCCCCCCCCCCCAATTTAGGCCACCCAAGTTACTTCAACCCCCCCCCCCCCCAAGTTAAGCCACCCAAGTTTCTTTTACCCCCACCCAAGTTACTCTGACCCCCCCCCCCCCCACCACACCCCCCAAGTTTCTCCAACCCCCCAAGTTTCTCCAACCCCCAAGTTATTCCGACCCCCAAGTTACTCCTACCCCTTAAGTTACTCCAACCCCTCAAGTTACCCCGGCCTCCCAAGTTAGCCCGAAATCCCAAGTTATTCTGACCCCTCAAGTTACCCCCGCCTCCCCAAGTTACTCCAACCCCCTCCCCCCCACCCAAGTTACTCTGACCCCCAAGTTATCCCACCACCCAAGTTACTCTGACCCCCCCCCACCAAGTTACTCCAAACCCCCCCCCCTCCAGTACCGACCCCCCCCCCCCCCAAGTTACTCAGACCCCCCAAAAGTTACTTGGACCCCCCAATTACTCTGACCCCCCCCCCCCACCCAAGTTACTCTGACCCCCAAGTTATCCCACCACCAAAGTTACTCTGACCCCCCCCCCCCCCCTACCAAGTTACTCTGACCCCCAAGTTACTCCAACCCCATTCCCTCCCCCCCCCCCCCCCCCCAAGTTACTCCGACCCCCGAAGAAGCGTTAAGGGCCATGACACTGACCTTCTTTGTCTGTCTGTAGATATCAAACACCACCAGAAGGTTCAGTAGGTAGATCACGGCATATATGTATTGGGCCAGCCTGATGTTCGACCCCAAGCTGGTCACGTAATAGAGGCCCATGAACACGTACACAAATCCAGCTGGATACCTGGAACATTACACAGCGTGCAATTGATCACACTAAAGGCAGTTGTGATGGTACAATCGCTAGCATACTAGATGTTTACAATTACCTTGGGTTAGTAGGTTGACCCAACCATACTTGCATACCCACTCTGTGGTCATTAAGTTCAAATCTGCACTGAGTTAGATGTTCACAACTGCCCTGGGCTAGCAGGTCGACCCAGCATACTTGCATACCCACTCTAGCGGGCAAAGCGTCCGGGAACGTTTCTATCCCCGAATGGGCAAACCATATGAAAGTACCCGTGACTATTATGCATTGTAAAAACGCGATCTCTCGACTTTATGAGACTTCCGATTGTCTACTTTCGGTTTCGTCGATAGCTTGACAATGTGGCCGCCATTTGCAAGCATGTACTTTGAATTTGAATGGATTTTTTAAATAGTTTTTGTGGGTTTTATGCTTTGTATTTCAAAATGGATTTCGACGATTCTTCAAGTGCTAGCGGAGATTTCGCTGGGTTCAATTTAAGTGACGTTGAAAGGCACGAAATTGACTATTAATCAGAGCTAGATATCAGTGATCAGTGTTACTTTGCGTTAGCAGTCGTGAGTCGGACTTTAAAGAAAGTGATTATGATTCGGAAAATGTGTTTGTAAATTGCCGTATAGGTGACTGACAATCACAAACAATATGTTGTATTTTGTAAATATTTGTGTTCATGTGTGGATTGCGGCATCATTCACGTGAGTAAAATATTCTGCATGCTAGTCCCTTCCTTTTGCTGTTTATTTGACTAAAATCTGTTGACTAACAACTTATATGTAATATTTTTACTGACGTAACCCAAAATTTTACCGCACCTCAAAATTCTTCTTGCCCGTTCAGGGCTACAAAACAAACATCTGCTCGGTAAAGGGTTAAGCTCAAATCTGCACTGAGTTAGATGTTCACAACTGCCCTGGGCTAGCAGGTCGTCGACCCAGCCTAAAATGGGTGCCAGGGAAGTAAAGGCGGCCGGTGTGAGACTGAGAACCACACCCATGGAGTCCTGATTCCCATTTTTTTAAATTGTAGCGAATCAGTTTCTTCCTATGGGTCTGTGATGTGACTGGGCCAGCACATTTTGTTGGCCTGAATGCACGAAGTTTAGGTGGCTCATTTGTTCCCCCTCACTTAGCAGATGATGAGCCCAGGCATTGAACCTGCATTGGACCTTGCTCTTGACATCAGCACAGTTCTATATCAACTTTGCTAATGCACCTGCAGGAGTGCTGATTTGTCAGTTCAAAATATGGGGCTATGATTTTTTTTTTAAAGTTGCATATCTCTAACATGACATTGCAGTCAACACCAGCATTTTTCAGCTGTTGTTGTTCTTGGCAAGATTACGCTCAGTAGTTTGCCATTGCTTTCTGAGCGACCGGCTCACATACCCCGTAATTAAATAACGCGATGCGATCCGCTGCTGAATCTCATGCAGCTATGTTCCTCACGTAGATATACGAGATTACGGAGAAAGTCGTTCAAAATATGAGGCCGTGATGGCCTGTTCAAAATACAGGGCCATGATTGGTCGGTTCAAATTACAGGGCGATGATTGGTTGGTTCAAAATATGGGGCCATGATTGGTCAAAATACAGGGCCATGATTAGTCTGTTCAAAATACAGGGCCATGATTGGTCAGTTAAAATTATGGGGCCTTGATTGGTATGTACAACCTATGGGGCCAATATTGGTCTGTTCAACATATGAGGCCTTGATTGGTCTGTTCAACATATGGGGCTATGATTAATCTGTTCAACATATAGGGCCATGATTATATGTTCAAGACAGGACTATGATTGGTATGTTCAAAATATAGGCCTATGAGTGGTATGTTCAAAATATGGGCCTATGAATGGTCTGTTCAAAATATGGGGGAAAATTATTGGTCTGTTTATAATATGAAGCTATGATTGGTCTGTTCAAAATATGAGGCCATGATTGGTATGTTCAAAATATGGAGCAATGATTGATCTGTCCAAAATATTGGACTATAATTGTTCTGTTCAAAATATGGTGCAATGATTGGTATGTTCAAAATACGGGGCTACAATTGATGTGTTCAAAACATGGGGGAAATTACTAGTCTGTTTAAAATATGAGGCTATAATTGATCTCTTCAAAATATGGGGCCATGTCTCGCCAGTTAGAAATCTGGGGCCAGTAACTTATGCCTAATAGGCTCCAAGGCGTATACAAGTTTTCGTTATTTTTTTTTTTTTTAATGTTTACACCAAAGCCCAAGAAAGTGACCAACAGGTTTCTGTCACTACAGTAGAGCGAGCATCCACACTATGCTCGTATGACCTGGTGGACATGTGTTCGAATCCGCTGCCAGAAGGAGATTTTCCTGGGCTGCCTGGTCGATCTGGACTAAAGTGGGTGCCAGGAAGTGTGGTGGGAAGTAAAGGCGAGCAGCTGAATACTGACCTCAGCACCCATCTAGTGCCTGCTGGTCTATACAATAATGTACACTGACATGAGTAATAGATTATGTATACTACCTTAATTAACAGACGAATTACACTCACACAAGTGACAGATGATTTACACTCACACAAATAACAGACAATTTACACACACACAAAGTAACAGGAGTGCAGCGCTTTCGGTGGGTCGCTCTGCGGAATGAGACCAAGCCATATGGTATAAAACCCAGGTTAATGAAGTCTTTCTGGTGACTGCCGATTCCATCGGCGATGAACTGTATTTTTCATGGAGGACTTTTGTGCTGGTATATTGATGGCGGCATTATGCACAGTGTACCTGTGAAGGCTGTTGGCTTGCTGAGACTCCTGTCTGTTCCAATTTTCACATTGGGCAGTGAGGAGCATTTCGTATGATATTCACTGACACAGGAACGGAGCATAGTGGGGATGACCCGTTGCCGTGAAGTTGGCACTGCAACTAACTAACTAAAGTAACAGATGCTTTACACTCACACAAGCAACAGATTTACACTTACATAGGTAACGAATTTACACTCAAAGAAGTAACAGATGCACACACTAGGTAACAGATTATTTACACTCACACAAGTAACAGATTACACTCACATGGGTAGCATATTTACACTCACACAAGGAACAGATTTACACTCACATGGGTAGCATATTTACACTCACACAAGTAACAGATTTACACTCACATGGGTAGCATATTTACACTCACACAAGTAACAGAATTACACTCACATGGGTAGCATATTTACACTCACACATGTAACAGATTTACACTCACATGGGTAGCATATTTACACTCACACAAGTAACAGAATTACACTCACATGGGTAGCATATTTACACTCACACATGTAACAGATTTACTCTCATGCAGTTAACATATTTGCACTCACACAGCAACTGATTTACAGTCACACAAGTAACAAATAATTTACACGCATATATAAATTATTTTTACACTCACACAAGTAACATAAATGATTTACACACACAAGTAACAAATTATTTGCACTCATTCAAGTAACATATGATTTACACTCACATGGGAAACATAATTTACACTCAAACAAGTAACGTGATGTACACTCACACAAGTAACAAGTGATTTACAATCACAGAAGTGACATGATTTACACTACTCAGGTAAAATATTTACATTCATACCTATAATACATGGTTAGCACTCTCACGAGTAACTGACGATTTACACTCTCACAGGTAACACAAATGATTACACACACAAGTTACACCTACTAAAGTAACAGATGATTTACACACACACAAACATAACTCACACACGTAATACATATGATTTACACTCACAAGTAACACATGAGTTACATTCACACACGTAACACATGATTTACATTGGCAAAAGTAACATATTTACATTCACACAAGTAGCAAATTTACACATGCGATGATTATTTACTCTCACACAAGTAACAGTTAGTTTACACTCACATAGATAGTTTAAACTCACACAAGAAACAGATTTACATACATACAAATAACACATAATTTACACTCGCACAAGTAACAGATTGTTTACACACACAAATAACACATGATTTACACTCACAAACATAACACATGATTCACACACAAATAACACATGATTTACACTCACACATGCAACACATTATTTAAACTCACACAAGCGGGCCAGTGTCACCCTTGAGCTGCATGTAGTCGTAGGTTCCATTGACTACGCCTTCCACCTCCTGCATGTAGGCGACCCAATCTATTTCCGTATCTGAAAGTGAAAACGCAGTTTAACAGACAGACTAAAACCTCAGCGTACGATTTCATCATCATCATCATCATCATCAACATCATTCAATGGCTTGCCCTGTGCATAACTTAACATCATAACAAAATTTCTCTCTAAATCTCTCTCTGTCATAAGCAAGATGCCCTTCTATTGTTGCTGTCAGGCATACATTTTATGTTACCTGGAAGATTCAAATGAAAACCATAAAAGTGTAATAAAAATTACATTAACCACGCCACTGTCTTTCTTTCCTTCCATCCTTCATGCCTTCCTCCCTTCCCTTTCTCTGTACATAGAGAAACATGGCTGAACAGTTGAATCATGTGAGGAACTGGGAGGGAATATTATAAATTGTACATAGAGAAACATGGCTGAACAGATAGATCATGTGAGGAACTGGGAGGGTTATTACGGATAATATGATTATATATGTTGATTACTGCAAAACATTATGGTGCTCAACCTGCTATGGACCCCCAGGGATCTGTTTCAGTAGAAATAATGATAATGAAATGTTTCTCTTCTTCTGTGTTCCTCTTTCAAGGGAAATGCGTCACACATAGTTAAGCACTTTAAAAGAAAGTATGACCAACTTCAGCACGCGTTTGCGTAAGGTCTGCTTTCTCTAAACAGAATCGATCCCAGGTAACAGACTCTATCTACGCATGGATAGGTTTTCTTTCCTATCAATTTTGCCAGGGTTCCTGTCTTCCAACCTGGCGTTTGCAATTTCTAACTTCACATTTTTAATATGCACAACTTGCACAAGGGTCCTCATGTTTTTAGCCCTTATCTGAGAAGGTGAGGTTAGATCACTACCCAAGAGATCATAGTGGTGTGTGATATTATTAGACACCAGTGGTTGTTGGAAAAATTCCCAGCCGTATGCTTAGATCGAACCAGGTATCTTCTAAACCTAGGTAGGGACCATAACCTAGAAACCATGGCTTTCCTCTCCTTCCACTCCCCAATTTGTTTATTATAATTAGATAATTACCTCTGGAATATATTGTAACAACTGGAAAGAGTCGAGGAAAGAGAGACAAGAGGAAGACAATGAGAGAAGACTCTAGAGAGCCTTTTGTGATAGCACAGAGGGTATACAGATGTACATGCTGCTTAAGGTCCAAGTTGTGGAGTAGCATGATAGAATACGCCAGTAGGCAAAGACACTGGATGTTTATAATGACCACTGATACTAGTGATACAGAGCACTCACGGATAATGTTTATAATGACCACTGATACTAGTGATACAAAGTACTCACGGACTAGAGGTCACTGTGGCCGAATGGATCAGCGTTTGCTCTTAACTTCCTGCTGATGCTGAGGTAGCAGGTTCAACTGGGCAGTTGGAATAAAATATTGACTTCTCACTTTGACTTGAGAAAGTAAATTACAAGTTCCTCAGAAGTTGGAGTGGGTTCGCCTGATGGCATGGGACACTGGTAATAAAGACAGCTAACCCACACACAAGTAGTAGTACATGTATGGACTACACGTTAGAAGCAGGCGATTGCTCCCCCCCCCCCAAAAAAAAATAAAATAATGGATTGAAAAATACACCAGACATAAATAATAAGCACTCATAGGAGAGGAAAGAAGTAGAGATTAGAGGATTTAAAACCACAGCCTCCATATGATCACTGCACCTGGCCTAAAAAATAAGTGTACACCAACGTCCGACCAACAAAACACCCCTTATGCCTGTCTTAGTTAGCGACATCTAATAGTACTACTATTACTATTTATTACATGTTTACCGTTATATCATCATTCAATTATATTATTTTATAATAATTTATAGGTAGGGAGTATACGGAGTGCTAGCATCAAGGAGGAGTGGTTACACAGCTATCTGATTCCCTTGCCGAAGCCTGAGAAAGACCACAAAAAAATTCAGGGATATCGAATTATAACCATGCAGAATACAATAGGCAAGCTGCTGGAGAAGGTAATTGTCAGGAAAATATCAAGCCAGCTAGAGAGGCAAGGTGTTTTCCCACCTACCCTGGGTGGGTACCGTCTAAAAAGAGAAACCTGGACCAATGCAGCAGTTTTTGCCCATGATGTCTATGAAGGTTTCCACTCAGGCATTGAAACCTTTGCTGCAGCGATTGATTTTGAAGACGCATACAAAAAGAGTACCATTGGATGTTATAATGCTTCAGCTTCCTGAACTCAAAGTAAGTCCATTCCTTCTTAGTTGGATCGCTGCAGCCCTCTTCCAACGGAAAGTAGTTTTTAGATGTGGCAGTTGGACTTCGTAACCAACAACAATATATCCTGGCCTACCACAGGGATCACCATGATCTCCGGAACTGTTCAACGCCTACACAGTGAGAATCACCAGTGAGCAGATCACTGGACCTGGCAGGACATTGTCATATGCTGATGATGTTTTAGTGTATCGTCAGGGTAAGGATAGAGAGCAGGTTGCTGTGGAACTACAAACCGAACTCAATCGCATAAGTACTTGGTGTGATGAAGCTGGGATAATGGTCAACCCAACAAAGGCAACAGTGACTTGGTTCTCGTTGAATAATCATATTGTCAACACTCCAACACCAACTGTAAAGCTGTGTTCAGAGACGGTGGAAAGAACGCAGGAAATGAATTACCTGGGAATACGGTTTGATCAAAGCCTTGCTTATAATGAGCACATAGACCAGGTGATAACAAAGGCCAAGCGGGGTTTGGCTGCGATTGCGGGTGATGGCGGCAGCAAACTGTGAGCAGCTGCCATCTATGTCTTCTGTACGAGGGGCTGGTCATGTCTGTTTTTGAGTATGCAATGGCAATCCTGACTCTCAGCCGTAAGCAGATAGAAAGGATGGAAAGGATACAGAATGAAGCTATGCGCATTATTCTTGGATGTACAAGAGATACAGCATGCAGGGCGATGCGCTACCTCCTTGATTTTCCAACCATTGGAGAGAGAATACAAGTTTGCAGAGCAAGCGCCTACCTCGGAGTTAACGCAAACACACAACATCCACTGCATAGTGAAATTATGAAGGTGATGGGCAGCAGGTTAAAAAGAGGACGGTCTTGGATGGGTCAAGCCGAAGACATTCTTCAACAGGTGCGTTCACTTGAGGACTTAAACCCGGCGAGGAGTGGGTACAAGTGCCAACAGATTTCTGCACATCCTTTTCAGTTTGCATCCAACTAGATAGAAAATGCAGACAAGAAAATCCGGCTGCTGTGGAGGCTGAAGTACAAGCGCTGATTTTCGAGAATTTGCTAGACGGTGATGCTGTCATCTACACAGATGGGTCGGTCATCCGACATGTGAGAAGCTCATGGGCCTTTACGGTTCGGGCCAGAGGGAGAATTGTGAAGGACTCTGGTGCATTCACTGAAACCACAAGTAGCCTGACTATGGAAGTCATGGCAGTAAGTAAAGCAATAACATAGCTCGAGACATAGACATTCACTAGGGCATGTTTCCTTAGCGACTCAATGAACATGATCAAGAGGATAGAGGAGGGGTCGATCCATAGAGAATGGTTGTTGCCTCTGGAGCGGTCTCGGCTGGCAAAGATTAGTTTCATCTTCATGCCAGGGCATGCGGGAGTGCAAGGAAATGAGCAGGCTGACAAGCTCGCAGGTGAGGCTACGGTGGAGGGCGGACGCACCATGGACCAGGCTGACATTCTGAATGCTCTACGAGAAGTAAGACTTTTGCGTGAACCAAGTGATGACTGTGAATCTACAACCATGGCCAGACTGCGAGAACAGCTGTGAATCTACAACCATGGCCAGACTGCGAGAACAGCAAATTAAAAGAGGAGTGGCCAAACAAGAACACTACGCAGGAAGCCAAAGTAGATTGATAAAACCAACACAGAACTGGTGTCGTTAGCCGCTGCTATTATTATATATACTATAATATTATTATTATTATTATTATTATATTATTATATAATACTATTATTATTTTAAATTTGTTAGTAATATTAATTTATTATTATTAATATTATTTACTGAGAATTTTTCAGTAAGATTTGTAAACAGTTCGTACATTTTATTTTCAGAATTACAAAAATGTTCACAAAAATCTCCGCAATAAAGAGGACAGTCATCAGTGGTATAGGAAACGTTGGATCAACAAATATTCGCTTCAGCTGGGCTGCGTGTATCTTGATTGAACTGGGCTTCGCTACCCGTTCCACGTACCTCGCCATTTTGAAATCAAGACCGGCTACTCTGTTCGCTGTAGTTAGTTTGTTATAATCATTTCCCTTTGAAATACCAATCAAGGAACTCTTGCAGGCCTCTAAGACAGTACATAAATAAACATACATGTATTGCTTTGCGCTCATAGAAATAGACAAATGATGTAGAGACTAGAGGACGAACTAGACAATGGGTTATAGTTACAGATCGGGATTCGAATCTGTCGCCTCCAAATGACGACAGCGCCTCGCTGCAGGAACGAGTGTTGTACTGTGAAGCATAACCAACTGGTTTTGCATGTTTGTGATTTAGTTGGCAATTTATACATTCAGGAGTTTACCACTGCTTTCTGAACGAGCGGTCTGCTTCCAAATCGCCGGCAGCTAGTTTCGAACCCATGACTCGGGGACGTCGGGAAGTTGTCACTGCCTCTAAGACACAGTGCCGGTGGCGACATTATAGAGTAGTGTTTGTTCTTCCTACCACCCTCGCCCTCCGTCTTTCTTTATTTCCTTCCATCCTTCCTTCTTCTCTCCCTTCCTTCGTTCCTCTCTCCCTTCCTTCCTCATCCTTCCTTCCGCCTCCCGCTCACCTTTCCTTCCTCCTTTAGTCCTTCATTCCTTCTCCCTGCCTTCCTTCCTCCATCCCTTCTTGTCTTCACACCCTTCCTTCCTTTCTTCTCCCTTTCGTCCTCCCTTCTCTCCTTCTTTTTCCCTTCGCTCTTTCTTCTCCTTTCCTGATTTCTCTTTCTTTCCCATTCTTTAATTCCTCCACTTTACTTCCTTATTTCTTCCTCCACCTTCTTTCCTTCCTTTCTGCCCCCTTCTCTCCTTTTTCCTTCTCCCTCCCTTCTCACTTCCTTAATTTTTCTTTTTTCTCTCTTCCGTACTTTTTCTCACTTCTTTAATTCTCTCCTCCCTTCCTCCACCTTCCCTCCTTTTCTCTTCCTTTTTCTTTCCCATCCCTTCTTCATACCCCAACTTCCTTCCTTATCCCTTCCTTCGTTCTTAGCAGGTAGCAGGCTACCCCAACCTCACCAGTCTCTTCCTGGCACGGTGGCGTGTCTTCGATCGGTTTGCAAGACCTGTCCATACGTACTTCAAACCCAGAGTCTGACATTCCCTAAGACGACCTTCCACATCCGTGAGGGTTTCTCATGCATCAGTCGCAACGTCATCTATGCGATTACCTGCACACGTTGCGACATGAGATATGTCGGTGAGAACAGATTACGTCTTGGGGACAGATTTCGACAACATCTTTCTGACATCACCAGCGGCGCCCAGAAACCAGTATCCATACATTTCAACAGTCCTGACCACCATGGCGTAGCCGACATACAGGTCACGGCCATCAAATCATGCGCATCCCACGAACGGGATCGGAAGACATTGGAACACCGTCTCATCTTCCAGTTGGGCACACTCTCCCTCACGGCCTTAATGTCCAACACAGCTTCATTTAACTTCCCACCCCACCCCTCCCACCCCTAGCTTACAGTCCACCATCTAGGTACGTGCAGATCCTTTGTATGACATCACAGTCAACTCTCTTGGCGGATTTACGTTCGGTGTTTTGCCATCATTTCTGAACGACCGCCACTCATGCCTCTCTGTGTAGTACTAACACTATATAGGTTTCCGCAGCTGTGTTTCGAGCGCTTAACGATAATTGCTAATTGTCATCTGCGTCCGTAACATCTTTGCCGGTCTCTAATTTCACTTTTCCGCACACATGGGCGCGTCTCCACCCCACTCCCCTTCCCGCTTGACCTTTGACCTGTGTACCATACATCCGGTCTATTGATCCACTGGCGCCCTACGTGTGTCAGACCTTCCAAGCCTAGGACACAGTAATTCAGATGAGTACATTTAATTTTAATTAGTTTAATAGTTTAATATTGTCATAGTGTGTTTCATGTAGTTTTGTGTTGGTTTGTATTTGTTTGTCCTGTGCTGACGAAGGCTTTGGCCGCAACGTCCAATTTGTCTCTTGTAGTCGTGTTTTAGTAAAGCTCACAATCTACTTCTCGTTTATTTGGGTGATTCATTCATTGCCTTTTTAAGCTTTACTGCAGTTCACCTCATTCTTGTTTACCATTGTCCGCTCCCTTGAACTGCTACTATATATTTCACGTTTCGTCTTCGTTGTCGGTAAGATTGTTGTCGATTTTTAGTCCATTCTGTGCGCGCTTGTCAGTGTGTTTTCTAAGCGGCGTGCTACCCTTACCGCCCCACACACGTGTTGTTTTTCCCCCTCGCTAGGCTACAACACCTTACTTTGCACACCAGCCCTTCACCCCCACGTCCGTTAAATCTCTACCGCTATGCCTCCCACTCATCCACCTCAGTTATTTCAACAATTGAGATCATATGTCATTTTCTGCTTTAGTCTCTTACCAACAGATATCAAAATCACAGCCACTGACTTGGCTCTTAACATCTACAAAAAGACCCGCACCACATGCCATTTTAATTTCCTCAAGAACTGCCTACGGCTTCATATCACCCCACGTGGCTTCATCTCTAGATTTCACCCATCGGCAGGCACTCTCTATGACAGTTGTAGCAGACGTCTATCTAAAGTTGAGTTTAATGTGCTACTCTTCGCAGTGCGATGTATTGCCGACAACCACGCGCGACAACTGTCTGACCTCAGCTCGAGTATAACTATCCTCGATCAGCGTCTTAGACACTTGTACCTCGGAGTAACTTATTTCTTGTATTAGTTTATACGGTGTATCATCAAGAGCACTAACCACCATCTATACAAGTGTCTTTCCGCGGCCAAAAACGCCAAGTTAGCCAAACTCCGTGCCTCTACCTCCTACTCCCTCCTCGTCCTCCTCTCCCACCTCATCTTACCACTGGCTCCGATAACCTAGTTCTGTGCATACCTCCCGACCTTCCACTATCGGCATCGGAGAAATCGGTCCTCAGCAAAGGGCTACGGTTCATACCGCTACATCCCTGTGGCTGATCAGATACGCACTTACTGCAGGAAGTTCATCGGTTCCATAGCACTCTCAGGCTAAAATATCACTTCAGTAATCAACCTCATAGTGATAGCTCTTCGGATCCTACCGACCATTTCTCTCACCTCTCCAAACGCAGGTCTGCTTGGGTTCCCAATGCCAGGGGCATCTAAGGCCCTCGATTTATACATCGACAAAACACTTTACGACATCCAAAAACTCAAATTTAAACCACTACGGTATTCCAACCTCACCGCGGATGAGCAACGGGCACTTACACAGTTGAAACGTCGTGATGACATAGTTATCAAACCTGCCGATAAGGGAGGAGCGCTAGTGGTTTGGAGGAGAGACTTATATATACAGGAAGGCAACAAGCAACTGAGTGATGCCACCTTCTACAGACCAAGGATACAAGATGGGACAGTCAGAAAAACACCCCAGGTCAAAAGCGTGACTAACGCCATTATCCAGCAAGGTCTTTTACCCAGCTCCGCCACCTCGTTGATCATCCACGATAGCTGCTTGGGCAAACCCGCCTTTAATATGCTAGCCTAGACACACAAACCTGGTAACCCAGGCAGACCTATCGTCTCGGCCTGCTCTTGCCCTACAGAACGGATTTCAGAGTTTCTAGACAGCATGTTTCAGCCGTTGGTTGCCAGCCTCCCTTCGTATATCAAAGACACCAACCACGCTATCTCCATCTTCGATTCCATCAGTTTCACTAACCCTTCTCAGTATCACATCTTCACTTTAGATGTGACTTCACTCTACACTTCCATTCCTCACTCTGACGGCCTTAAAGCCTTAGAATTTTTCTTGGAGAAAAGGCTTAATCCTTCGATAGCCACTGGACCATTACTGCGTCTTGCGGAGTTAGTCCTCAACCTCAACTCGTTTGAGTTCAATGGGGACTACTTCGACCAGATCAGCGGTGCGGCCATGGGTACTAAGATGGGTCCCAGTTATGCCTGCCTCTTCATGGGCTATCTGGAGCACCAGGTATGGAATCAGTACACCGGTAGGCTCCCGGAGCTCTACAGGAGGTACATTGACGACTGCTTTGGTGTCTCGACATGCCCTTGCCTGACCTACAGAACTTCATTGCCTTTTTTTCAGACTTCCATCCCAGCATCAAACTTACCTCCACCATTTCTTCGGTCGGCTGTCAATTTCTTAGACCTCACAGTCTCTTTAGGTCCGCTGGTCTATGCACGACGGTTTATTATAACCAACTGACTCGCACTCATTCCTTCTCTATACCTCCTCCCACCCCTCCCTCGTGCAAACGTTCTATTCCTTTCTCCCAACTGTTACGTCTCCGACGACTTTGTCAGGATAACAACGACTTCCATCAAAAAGCCCACGAGATGCTTGATGTTCTTTCGCCTTCGTGGCTATCCTGATAATGTTCTATCTACAGCTCTCCACCGCTGCCAATCTATCAGTCGCACTGAGGCTCTCTCCTCCAGGCCGAAACCACGAAACAATAGACCTGTCCTCTCACTTACTTATCACCCCACAATATTGCTGCCAAGAATATCCTTTTAAACATCTATCCATTCTCCGGGCGGAATCGACCACTCGTGATGTCCTTCTCAGAGGCTCCTCTAGTGGCATATAAGCGGGATCGTAACCTCAAAGATGTGCTGGTCCATAGCAGGCTACCCAACCTCACCAGTCTCTTCCTGGCACGGTGGCGTGTCTTCGATCGGTTTGCAAGACCTGTCCATACGTACTTCAAACCCAGAGTCTGACATTCCTAAGACGACCTTCCACATCCGTGAGGGTTTCTCATGCATCAGTCGCAACGTCATCTATGCGATTACCTGCACACGTTGCGACATGAGATATGTCGGGTAGACAGGATTACGTCTTGGGGACAGATTTCGACAACATCTTTCTGACATCACCAGCGGCGCCCAGAAACCAGTATCCATACATTTCAACAGTCCTGACCACCATGGCGTAGCCGACATACAGGTCACGGCCATCAAATCATGCGCATATCCCATGAACGGGATCGGAAGACATTGGAACACCGTCTCATCTTCCAGTTGGGCACACTCTCCCCTCACGGCCTTAATGTCCCACCCCACCCCTCCCACCCCTAGCTTACAGTCCACCATCTGGGTACGTGCAGATCCTTTGTATGACATCACAGTCAACTCTCTTGGCGGATTTACGTTCGGTGTTTTGCCATCATTTTCTGAACGACCGCCACTCATGCCTCTCTGTGTGTACTAACACTATATAGGTTTCCGCAGCTGTGTTTCGAGCGCTTAACGATAATTGCTAATTGTCATCTGCGTCCGTAACATCTTTGCCGGTCTCTAATTTCACTTTTCCGCACACATGGGCGCGTCTCCACCCCCACTCCCTTCCCGCTTGACCTTTGACCCGTGTACCATACATCCGGTCTATTGATCCACTGGCGCCCTACGTGTGTCAGACCTTCCAAGCTAGGACACAGTATTCAGATGAGTACATTTTATTTTAATTAGTTTAATAGTTTAATATTGTCATAGTGTGTTTCATGTAGTTTTGTGTTGGTTTGTATTTGTTTGTCCTGTGCTGACGAAGGCTTTGGCCGCAACGTCCAATTTGTCTCTTGTAGTCGTGTTTTAGTAAAGCTCACAATCTACTTCTCGTTTATTTGGGTGATTCATTCATTTCCTTATCCCTTTCACACCCCCTCCCCCCCCCCACCTCCCTGTTAAACCCCGCAATATGATTCGAAACCGGTTTATTCAAGTTAGTGGCGGACAGACCCCCATACAGCTTTACTTATCACCCTCACCACCACCCACCCCAACCCACCCCGTTCAAACAACGCCATAATGCCAATGTAAGCACCGTTTGACCCCGGGCCAAGTAATTTGATTGAAACTTGACACCCGCCATTATTTAACCTGAATTCAAGTCACCGACATATCTCACAGTCGGTTGCATCTTTTCACACCCGGTCTCTTTTGATCCACGGTGATCGATTTCCGTCTACACCGGAATATATAAACCCTCCAACGAAGGTAACTCCGTCTACTTGAACTATTTCGCGGTTTAAAGTAACGGGACACAGTTAATTACTCTCGTGGTATCTGCTTCTTACATTTAATCAATTTAAAATTTTTTTTCCTCCCGTTTGTGATTTACTGGCCAATTTTTTAGGTTCAATAGTATGTCATTGTTTTCTGAAGTTAATCATATTATACACATTAAACATTTACAGCGTAACGTGAGTTCTATCCGTTTGAGGTCACCACAGCGATACATCTCGCCTTTGAAAGCAATCTTCAGCTGCCCTCCTGGAATTAATTTCAAAGGTGGGTTAGAAAAAGAGATTTTACTCAATCCGAAGTGTGGATTAGGAAAAGATACATAATCCATTCGGAAATTTGGATTAGGATTAGAAAGCGGTAAATCATCCACCAAGAACTAAGCAATAGACTTTTCATATCACTAAAGAACGATGGTCCCGCTGCACATTCTTCTGTCCGCCATCGTCTTTGGAGTGATAGAGGCTGCAATGAATCTGGACGTTCTAAACCAATGCCCGCAGCCCACGGCAGCAAACCCAGACCCTCCAGCGTTCCTCTACGCCCACCCTGATGATTGCAGGTACTACTTCAGCTGTGCTCACGGCAGACCGAGGTTGATGTCGTGTAAGCCACTCAGCCGCACGAGGTTTAGTGAGTACTATCACACCTGTGTGGGCGTGAACACGGCGTACGACACCTGTACACGTAAGTAGATGCGCGTGTGTGTGTGTGTGTGTGTGTGTGTGTGTGTGTACACTTTGGAGCTGTTAGTGTGTACAAATGTCCGTTTGTGTCCGTGTTTTCGTAGATAGCTGGGGTTTCACTGAGGGAGTGAAACAATTATAAGACGTATAAGGGCTCTTAACGCAGGTTATAATGGCCTAATGGATCAGAGCACTAGGTCTTAAGCTTCCGGTGTGCTGATGCTGAGGCAACGGGTTCAGCCCCTACACCTGTCATTTGGACTAAAGTGTTGACTTCTCACTCCTGACTCGATGACGTAAATTACAAGTACCTCAGAAATCGGAGTGCATTCACCTGATAGCGAAGGACACTGGGAATGTGAAACGCTAGTCCACACGCAAACACACACAAAAATACCTCTTAACAAATTCAGTTCCAAACAAAAAGTAGGCTTGGACCGAACAAAAATGGATGGCGGAAAATTTGAAGTAGGGGTGTGTCACAGTTATGACTTAAAAGTTGTTAATATACTAGCAGGCATGTTGTATTGCATATCAAATTAAAGGGGATTGCTTAGGGGAATACTGCTGTGTTGATATTTTAATTGAGAAATTTTGCACTGACAACATTTCAGCGATATAGAAGCTATTGGAAGATATGGGAAATCGCATAGGACGATTTATCATCCCATGGCAATTAATCAGCTAATCTTACCTGCTCAAGCTTACCTTGTCTACAAGTGATGAACCCTGTTACTAGAAATCTGACCAAAAGGGTTGGGTTTAAACCCCAGCCGGAAGCCAGATGTAGCAGCAGTCAAGGTTTAAGGCGAAATCAAATACTCCATGTCGGCAGGCGACGGTTGCCAAAGACGAGATGAAGAGGTCAGGTGTGGACAATCGGCTGCAAGCGAGAGAATGCCAGCAAATGGGCATAAACGGAACAACATGCTGTAGCTCCGAAAACAAACAAGAGGAGGAAGGAAGATAGAAGAACGACGAAAGAAGGACAACAAAAGAGGGAGTGATAGAAATACAAGGAGGGGAAAAAAAAGAAAGGAAGAGTAAGGAATCGATAAGAAAGAAGAGGGAGGGAAGAAAGCACTGAAAATATGGATCTTACATCACATTGCCAATGCGCCTTACTGTGTGTAAAAGGGCTATCAATGTCACCTTAATTGCTGCGTTTTCCAACCTCCACTTATGTTCTTCCTCTTTCGCCTTTCATCTCCATGAGAATCTTCCGCCTTTCATCTCTATGAAAATCTTCCCTTTCATCTCCATGAGAAAATTCCGCCTTTAATTTCCATGAGAATCTTCCCTTTCACCTCCATGAGAATTTTCCCTTTCATCTCCATGAGAATCTTCCCTTTCACCTCCATGATAATGTTCCCCTTTCATCTCCACGAGAATCTCCCCTTTCATTGGTTAGTTAGTTAGTTAGGTAGTTAGTTAGTTAGTTATCTATTGGGGTATTATTCTTGCACTCCGGACTTATGTCTGTATGTGCTCAGTTCTCTCCCCCCCCCCCCAACCCCGGCTCTCTCTTCTCTCCCCTTCCCCCTCTTCTTTCCACCCCCCCCCCCTTCCGTAACATACGCATCAGCGCCCGGCGGCTAATAGTGCAATTTCTGTGTTGGTTGACGAGCCTCCTCGTTCTCCCGATGTTATTCTTACTCCCGAGTCTCTCATTCTGGACAACGAAGTGTATGGATTCTCTGGCGTCACGGTCCCTCAAATCTGACATTATCAGCGCAGCTTCCGAAGAGCTTCACTAACACGCTCGCTAAGCTCTTTGTTAACGTGTTCAAACTTGTTTAGATTTTGCGGCAAAGGTTCCCTAACGAATAAGGTAGCCAGTCACATCAGCCTTCCCCCCTGAACTCGGAGGTAAGAATTGGCACGGCCAGACACGAGGGGCACAACGGGAGAATGAGGGGAAAATATGTGACAGATAGTTGATAGATGATAAATATATGACAGATAGTTGACATATGATAATGTTTTGATAGATAGTTGACAGATGATATTTATGTGACAAATAGTTGACAGATGATAATGCTGTGACATACAGCTGACAGATGATAAATGGGCGACATATGAGCGTGGCCGGGGTGCAAAGATGATATACAAAGATGAGATTATATACACCGGTCAATTGAACTTAAATGTTAACTTCTTGTCCTTGACTTGGGGACGTAGATTACAACTAACTAACCAACCAACCAACCAACCAACCAACCAACCAACCAACCAACTAACTAACTAACTAACTAACTAATTAACTAACTAACTGGCTAACTAATTAACTACCTAACAGCTAAATCACTAACTAAACTAGCTAACTAACTCACTCACTCACTCACTCACTCACTCACTCACTCACTCACTAACTAACACCCCCTAGTTAGTCACCTCAAACGAGACGCATGTTAGGTTACAATGTTACTATCCTTTGCTTTCCTTAGAGGCTCTGAAAACATAAGGGCCCCTTGGACTTATTTTTTGTTCAACCCTAGTTCATTTTTACCACTCAGGATCAAACGCTCAACGTGAGTGCACGAATGGCTTTGTTGGGCTCATTGGCCACCCAACAGCTTGCCACAGATACTTCAACTGCTCACAAAAATCCACCACCACCAGCCACGAGATCTTGAGGGAGTACGAGGCCGAATGTCCATACCCACAGCTATTTGATATTACGGAAGGAAAGTGCAAGCCGTTTAAAGAAGTCAGCTGCGGCCCTCAGCGGGTAGCAGCGAAAAACCCGTGTAAGTTTATGTACATCCTCATATTATCATTGTCCTAGTCCGCTTCATCATTATCGTATCACAATCATCATCGCCATCATCGTTGTCGTCGTCCTCATCATCAATAACAACAACTACAACCCTCACATCGGCTACTGCTGCTGCAGATCGTCGTCATCATCATGTGCCATGCTGATAAGCGTTGCCGGTAATGTTTCGCCATCTCACAAGATCACTGGAGTCGCGAATCAGCTATGTGTTTTTGTCTCGACCATGTCACGTGGTCAAGCCATCCAGTTATTTACTTTTTAAAAAAAAAAACCTTGCCCCTCTCTCTCTCTCTCTCTCTCTCTCTCTCTCTCTCTCTCTCTCTCTCTCTCTCTCTCTCTCTCTCTCTCTCTCTCTCTCTCTCTCTCCCCAAGTAGTTGTCTCCAAGTTCTCTAATTTATTTCTTCTCATGGTGTGCTCCTCCCCCCCCCCCCCCCCAAAAAAAAAAATGTGACCGTCTGCGTCTAATTTCTCCAATCAGTTTACGGTTTTCATTTGCTTCTTGTGGGATTTGGTCATTGGTTTTTCTGTCTGTCCATGGTATTGTTTGCATTTTTCTCAAAAGCCACATTTCAACTGCCATTAGATATTTTTTCAGCATATGTGCTCGTTGCCCAAGTTTCACATCCAAACAAAAGTATTTTTATATATGTTTGAAATATTAACAGATTCAGTGCCAAGCAAAAAATAGATTTGGACCAAACATAGTGCACAATCAAATGAACAAGAATTATAATGTAAATTTCCGCTCACTGAGTATTGAAACTTAAGTCCCCTTGTATATGGACTACGTTTGAGTTCAAAGAGAGCAAACGAAAACAGAAGCCCAGTCTAACCGTGCTCATGACAGCGCACTTCCCTGTCCGCTATGGCACATAAGGATCATATAGTTTCACACCAATTTTCGAACTATGACCCGGAATGCATACTTATATTTACCTATCTGTCAACAAGTTTAAAAATCTGATGTCAGAATAAATAAACATTTAAACATATTGAGGTGAAGAAACTATGAAACTGACAAGTCATACTTCAAATATAAAACCCAGTCTCGAAAACAAGTATTGATCGGTAATTTTAATATTTTACCGAACAAATAACACCACATATTAGTTATATATGTAAACAAGCTTTTATAGGTGATAAATAGACCCTAGTGTTATGAAAACTTGCAGTCGACCTCCTGCAGCGACGAAACAGAAAAAAAAACGGATTTTGGATTGAGCGAGTTCGCGAAGGTGACATGTATAGAAATGTAAACAAATATGGAATGCTTTACACCATGGGAACTAACGGCTGGTGGTGAATAAATTTTTGAGGTAAATAGCTTGTCGCCATCAGTGGTTGATAGGTTGGGAGCGCTGTTTCAGAATCACAGACAGCTGGTGTGTAGTCAGCTATAGGTCATTTAGTAGCAGGTCGCTTTGAGTTGATTTCCATAATGGCATGAATGTCCGCCATTCAGAAAGTGTTGGCAAACTACTAACGTAAATTTGTCTCGAAAGTCACAAATAGTCAATAAATGTTGGGGTAGACTGCCATATCATGTAAACGACATGCAGCTGACTTCTTCTATTGTCATCTGTCCCTCACGGTGGCGTAGTCTTTTTCTTCTTTTGTCTTGTCCCCAGCGAGAGCGTAATTTTCTTCTCTTGTCCTCTGCCCCTTACAGTAGCGTAGTCTTTCTCTTCTTTTGTCGTGTCCCCCGCGATAGCACAGTCTTCTTATTCGATTGCCCTCTGTTTTCCCTCCCTCCCCCTCCCCCACCTGAATAGCGCAGTAGCTAGCACGGTGTCTGCTGGCCCGGTGGTCGTGCGATCCATACTTCATGGAACGAGTCTCACAAACAGACCGGGACACACCCCCCCCCCCCCCCAGCTCGACCCAGCCAACAACGGGCACCAGGAAATGTCTTGAGAAGACAAGGCGGTCCGTGTGATGTTGACCCACCGCGTGCTGATTAACAAATATGGCGCTAGCACAATATACCCTACCGGATTTACATTTGCAGGACGTCGCTATCAATCCCAGGTTGGTTTTATAGACATGTTTAAGTTCAGTAGTTTGCAATGACTTTCTGGGCGAGAAGTCAACGTTTGAGTTTAACCTAATGCCGGTTTGGGGGTTGAACCTAGCTATCCCGCAATCAGGGGATCTCCGTAGTGAAGTGGTTATGCCGTCCGCCCTGAAGTTGTGGGTTCGATTCTGGCCTACGTCGTTCAATTCACCAGTGCAATTTTCCGGGATACTACTGCGGGTCGTCGCTGGAGCTGCGGAGTGAGATGATTTCGGCAGGCCGCCCTGTGGAAAGACAACCCAGCCTTATGGGATAAAACCCGCTGCAATGAAATCGATCGCTTTGCCCTTTAAATCCTCGTAAACCTCTTTTTTTTAAAAACACTTTAAAACCCCTTTACAACTCTTCTAAAATACCTTTAAAACCTCTTTACAACTCCTTTAAAACCCGTTTACAACTCATTTAAAATCCCTTTAAAATACCTTTACAACTCCTTTAAATCCCCTTTACAACTCTTTTGAAACCCCTTTTCAGCTCCTTTAAATCGTTCTAAAACCCCTTTACAACTCCTTTAAAACACTTTTACAACTCCTTGAAAACCCCTTTACGACTCCTTTAAAATCCGTTTAGAACTCCTTTCAAACCCCTTTACAACTCCTTTAAAACACTTTTACAACTCCTTGAAAACCCCTTTACGACTCCTTTAAAATCCGTTTAGAACTCCTTTAAAACCCCTTTACAACTCCTTTAAAACACTTTTACAACTCCTTGAAAACCCCTTTACGACTCCTTTAAAATCCGTTTAGAACTCCTTTAAAACACTTTAAAAACCCTTTTTCTAAAGTTGCATATCCTTTTTAGGACGGTGCAGTCAACACCAGCATTTCACTGCCGTTGTTGATGTCTTGGCAAGTTTTACGTTCAGTAATTTGCCATTGCTTTCTGAAGGACCGGCTCCCATACCAACACGTTAAAACCACGCGACACGGTCTGCTGCCAAATCGATCACCACTGTGTTTCGAACGCGGGTAAGCGGCATTACGAATCGCGTCCGCAACGCCATTGCCAGGAGACACATTTTTACGTTTGTAATGTACCACCCAACTACAACTAAAAAACTAAAACCCTTTTACAACTCCTTTACAATACTTTTAAAACCCCATTTACAACTCCTTAAAAACCCCTTCACAACGCCTTTAAAACACCTTTAAAAGCCTTTTACAACTCTTTTAAAATCCCTTTACAACCCGACAACAACGTTTGGGAAACAGCTTCTATATAACCGACGCTGCAGAAGCAAGTTGAAGGCTGATGTTTTACCCCCTCATAACTGAATTGAACTCTCAAAATTAAGCAAAAGTAGACACATGAAAGCTGTATCTAACATTACGCATATTTAACTGATTCATAGCCCAACGATAATATATGTGACTTCCCATACGGACAGGAGGACGACATATCACCATACTAGGGTTATCGTGTTATTTGTTTTGTCTCTTGGTATCCTCCGCAATTTTAATGCCCAGTGAAAGAAAATCTACATTGTAATACTTGTTTATTTGATTGTGTACCATGTTTGGCCTCAACGTACTTGTTGTTTGGCACTGAATCTGTTAACAGCTAATAAACAACTAAAAATAGTCAACAGTAAGCGAGCATCAGTTCGTGAAAGCCATATCTAACATTGCACATATTCCACGGCTGACAAACAACTAAAAATAATCAACCGCATGCGATCGTTAGTTCGTGAAAACCAAATCTTGCTGACTAAAGTATGGTCTCACGGTGTCAAGTAGACGACAGCTGGCAAGGGCAAAGATCAGCTTTTGATGACATGTTTTGCGACTGATAAGTTGTAAACAGGCTTTCATAAACATAGCTTTGCTTGAGTCTCGGAGTTGAGTTGAACTTAATCAAGAACCGACATCACAGCACTCGGTACATTCTCATGGTGCTTCGTCCTCATCTCCAACAGCCAGCGAAAAGTCACAGTACTAATGGTACTGCTGCTGCCTGGTTATGTGTCCGTCTGGTCTTTCCTCGGAGTACTGAGTGTCGGTCAGATCTTCTGGTCACTCCCTACAGCACCATTCTATCTTTTCCGTGATGACTTATAAGTTCCTCCACACTATACACGTGATCTCAATAGGCCCTGACAGCATCTGCCTTATCATGCATCAATACCCCACCGAGGGGTGGAGACCCAGCCAATCTGTCCGCCTGCTCGTTTCCCACCACACCATTATGTTCCTGGTGAACAGATCCAGCAGATGGTTACTATCTTTGATTCTGTTTTAATAAAAGCATGCCACTCTGCACGAAGCATAAATGTCTTCACCCGTCTCAGCAAATGCCGTGAGTCCGCTACAAACAAGACCTACATCCCTCAGACAGACAATGGGATCAACACCTTGTGCCACATTTATTGAAAGATAGATGATCAAATGGTTTGGCCATCTTGTTAGAATGCAACCCCATCATCTACCAGCACTGGCCCTAAATAAAAGAAAATCTGCTACGAGAGCAAGAGGACACCCGAGAAGAAATTGGATTGACGGCATAAAAAACATTGTACGTAAGGAATGACATTATCTAGTGCCACCCATCGAGCGCTGGAACGCCAATTATTCATCCCTGCGACGCTTGACGGCAAAACTGACAGATGATGATGATGATGGTGATGATGATGATGATGATGATGATGATGATGATGATGATGATGATGCGATGATGATGTTGATGATGATGATGATGATGATGATGATGATGATGATGATGATGATGATGATGATGATGATATAGATGTAGATATTGATGAGACGGGATAAACAGAAGAATATATTTAATGGAAACATACACAATCAAATACAGAGGTTCTAGAAAAACTGGAAATGAAAAGAGAGCTGATGAAAGAAATAAAAAAGAGGCAAGTGAAATATTTTGGCAACGTTAAAGAACATAACACTCTTATAAAAGCCAAACTGGAGGATAATACTGAAGGCCAACGAGCACGAGATAGACAACGATACAAGTGGGAAGATAACATCAAGAGATGGACGAACAGCAATCTGACAGAATATCAGTCATGGCGAGAGATAGACAGTGTTGGAGATCCATCGCAGCCCAGCCAACCTTCATTGTGGAGACGGCACCTGATTGATTGATGATGATGAACAACTTCATCACAATAGCTTACGACAGAGATGATTTCAGAGTCCTCATGGCTGTTCTCTGTCCACAGCCGGCACTTAATGATCAATACATACCATTATTTTTACAAAGGCAAGGTAAAGGACACATATGTTTACAAAGGTAACGTAAAGTTCATATATGTATACAAAGGCAAGGTAAAGGACATATATTTTTACAAAGGCAAGGTAAAGGACACATATTTAAGGCAATGTAAAGGACATATATGTTTACAAAGGCAAGGAAAACTTCTCGGTCATAAGCAAGATGTTCCGCGTCCGATACACCCATCTGGACATCATCTACCACATCTTGCACCTATCTTCTCTTTGGCCTTCCCTTCTTCTCTTTCCGGGCATATACCCTCCCATGCAATACAATATTATATTAACTTGTAAACATTTTAAATATTTCTCTTGTGGAAAAAGATATCGAGGACGACAGCGTGAGAAAATTAATGACAGCCATGTGTCACGACACGGAAGGGAATCAACACACGAAATGATCAATGTCGTCGGAGATCGCAATTTGTGGAGAGGCATGATCATACATGCCAGCCGGCAAGGCACTGGATGATAATGATGATCAACATTATCTTCTCCTGTCCTCTTTCGATGGAAGTGTTCAAACCTGTTTAGGCAGCTCACAGGTCAGCGTATCCTACTTTGGTGTGCATATGTACGAGGGCAAGTCAATAAGTAAGTCACACAGTTCTGTGGGATGGCAGGTAAATGTAGTTGGTGTTTTCTACAGGTGTCATTAGGTGACAGGAACATGGAACTTTACACTCCCGTTCTTCAGGTAGCGCTAAGTGTCTCATGCGCATGCGCAACACATAAACAAAATAGCGACTGTACTTACGGAGTGTACAACCAAAGAGCAACGTGCTGTTGTGCGTTTTTTGTGGGCAAAAGGACTGCCTGCAAAGGACATTCATAAGGACATGCTTCCTGTTTATGCTGACAAATGTTTGTCCCATAAAGCGGTGCATAGCTGGGTGGAAAAATTTTTCTCAAGAACGCTCTAAAATTGTTGATGAAATCCGATCTGGTCGTCCTGTTGAGATTGCAGCAGAAGCATCCGTGCAGCGGGTGAAGGAGATGATTAGAGGTTACAGGCGAGTAACGATAGACTCTGTAGCATCTGCAATAGGGTGCTCATGTGGTTCAGCATACAGTATGATGCATGATCGATCGACATTTCGCGAATGATGCCGAAGTTGAATGTGAAGTGAAAACATGGTTTAGAAAACAGAGCACGCAGTTCTATGCAGCCGGTCTGGGAGGTCTGATAAAACGATGGGATTGATTGATTGATTTAGGAACCGACATCACATCATTCGGGGCATTCCCATAAGCGCTCCGTCCCCATCCTCAGTAGCCAGCGAAGAGTTCCAACACCAATAGTTCCTGTAGCAATCCGATTATATGTCCGTCTCGCCTTTCCTCTGAACGTCGAGCGTCGGCCAGATCCCCTCATCACTCCTCGCTGCCTCATTCTTGCCAGACTATGGTGATTCATTTGCTCCTCCGAGGTGTACACGTGCTCCCACAAGGCCGCAACCACTCTGCCTTCTCATACATCAATACTCCACCAAATTTTGCCGAGCCAGCCAATCTGTCCGCCTGTTCATTCCCCAGCACACCGGCATGCCCCGGAGAAAAGATCCAGGTGATGCTTGCCACCCGTGACCTCCGAAGCGAAGCAAGCCGCTCTGAACGAAGCCTGCCTGTCCTCACCCTCCTCAATATGCTTTCTGAGTCAGTTACAATCACGATGTGTGTATGTATCATGTTCTCCATCCAGCGGAAAACTGCACTGACCGCCTCCACCTCCATCTCCAGCTAGATGTTGTGGTATCATACGCCTGCCTCTCCTGCATCAAACGGCGACCATTAGCTTTTGCTAAGAATCCCCAGGCACTTCTCCTACCTCTCAACACCGAACCATCTGTGTAGATAATCACATCACCCGAGCGAGCATTATCCTGAATTAGTTGCTGGATTTCCACTTCCGTGGCCCCACAAAGTATATATGTTTACAAAGGCAAGATAAAGGACGTGGTGGTGTAAACGATGGGATAAGTGCACCAATGTTGGTGGAAATTGTGTTGAGAAATAAAGAGACAATGTATGTATAAAAATTAACTAGTTTCAAGTTGTTATCATATTTAGTTATGTTTCTACAGCCATTTGTGACTGACTTATTGACTTCCCCTCGTATAAAGTTGACTTCCTCTAGCCAGATTGCATCCAAGTTTAACGGACTCCATCTCGTCATCCTCATGTACCATGCTGATAAGTGTGGGCGGTCATGTCTCGCCATCTCACGCGATCACCGGAGTCGTAGATCAACTCTGTGTTATTGTATCAACCATACCACTTGGCCAAGCCATCCAGGTATTTACTTCTCTGCCTTCCCTTTGTTCTCTTCGCCACAATCTTGCCACTTGTCACCAAGTTCTCCAATTCATTTCTTCTTATAAAGCTATGTGGCGAAGGAATTATGGACGCAGATCGTAACCCCGCATACAACATTCGAAACACAGCCGCGGAAGATTTGGCGGCAGACCGCTTTGCGTTACGTTTTGTTAAGAAATGGTATGAGTGCCGGGCGTTCAGAAAGCAATGTAAACTTTCCAAGAGATCACAAACAGCGTTTAAAATTCTGGGATTGACTGTGACGTCTTGCAAAGGATATGAAACTATTCATGTGTTCAAAATTGTTTGACTGTCTACTTATAATTTCTCTACTCGATTTACGGGTTTCATTTGTTTCTTGTAAGACTTGATCATTGGTTTTTCTGTCTGTCCATGGTATTCTTTGCATTTTCCCCAGAAACCACGTATTCACAGCCATTAGGTGATTTTTAGCCTGTCAGCTCACCTTCCACGCTTCACATCCATACAAAAGTACAGGTTCTATGTAGCACCTCAACACTCTTTCTCTCGTTGCAATAGACATCTTTTTATTGGTCAGTATGTTTTCCATCTTGCAAAAGGCTACCTTCGCCATAGCGATTCTTGTTCTAATTTCTTTAAGGCTCAATTTACCCGTGACATTACCATTATCATTTCATAAATCGATATTTTCAGGAAAGAATTCGTTCACCGTGAGCTAAACTGGCAGACAATGAATTTCTCCGTTAAACCGTCAAAGAATCGTTTGAATGGAACGATCGCAGATACAAAAGACGAATTTGTTTAAACTTCTCCCACGAAGTAAAATATGCAGACCGTGTCATTGGTTTAATGTCCGGAAACTAGTCGGCAGTCCAAACCACTAAAATGCAGTTTACACCGCAATAAAGAAGTTAATATTAATAATAATAATAATAAAGCAATTCAGTTTTGTAATGGGCGTGGCGTTTCCTTATCATAAGTGCCTGTCTGTTGTCGATCTTTTAAATTCTATACATGTCTGGGGTATTGAGTTGAGCTGAGTCAAGAACCGACATCACAGCATTAGGGATATTCCCATACGTGCTCCGTTCTCATCTTCAACAGCCAGCGAAGAGTTCCAATACTAATGGTACCAGAAGCAGTTGTATTATATGTCCGTCAGGTTACTCCCTGCAGCACCATTCTCGCCAAGAGTTAATAACAAAACCACCACCAGTATCAACAACAACAAGAGGAGCAAATTCAATATTAACAACAACAACAATAATAGTAACAAGAACACCACCTGCGTCAGCAACAACAATAACAACAATAATAATAACAACAACAATAGCAACAATAACACTAGCAGAAGTAGCAGCAGCAACAGCAGCAATAACAACAATGTGAAACAACAACAACAGTAACAAAACATCAACAACAGTTGCAGTAGCTGCTGTAACATCAGCACAACAGCAGCACCAGCAACAACAACAACAACATAATGTGACTAACATGACACTCATATTATTCCCCAGGTGACTACGCCAGCAACATGTGTACGGGACCGAACTGCCAGCCATGCCATGTCAGACTGCCATCGTGTGTTGGACTTGACGACGGCCTGCATGTAAGTTATCCTACGACTCTAACACTCACCACTTGTGATGGACAATACAGTTGAGGGTATTGATCTGCACATATAGAACATGTATAGCACATTAGGCATTAGGTGATGGTAGAAACACTGAGCTGAGTCAGGAACCCACATCACATCACTCGGGACATTCTGTTACGTAGCCAGTCCTCATCAATAACGTGCAAAGAGTCGTCGCCGTACTAAGGGTACCAGCTGCAGTCTGGTTATGTGTTCATCTGGGTTTTTTTTCGGTGTACTTAGCGTCGGCCAGATCCTCTTATCACTCCCAGGCGAACCATTATCTTCTTCATCTGTTCTTCCACACTATTTACATGATCCAAAGAGTCGCGACCACTTCTGCCTTATCGTGCACCAATACCCCACCCATCATTGCAGACGCAGCCAATTTGTCAACCTGCTCATTTCCCACCCCACGAGCATGTCCTGGGTAAAAGATCTAACGAATGGTCACTATCTTTGATTTTTTAAACTGAAGCATGCCACTCTGCACGAAGCTGTCTTCACCCTTCTCTGATACTTTGTTAATCCGTTACAAATACGACATGTGTGTGCTGTTTGTTCCCCAGCCAGCGGAATTCCACAATGACTGTCTCCATCTCCATTCTCAGACCAGATGTTGTGGTATCATATGCCAGACTCTTCTGTACTAAACACTGCCCATTAACCTTCGCTATGAACCCTCAGGCACTTTTCCTTGTTGGCACAGACCAGTAAACAAACTGAAACCTGGTGAAACACTGGTTGCCCAATTTGTCACCACCAAAAGACAACAGGGTATAACTGACGGAGCAAAACTGCTTCGAACCGAAGCTAACTGGACACTTTCTGTCTTCTATATGTGTTGATTTCTACATGTGAGTGGTTTCAACTTATTTAACTGTGTAATGATGGAAAGCCAGTATTTCGCCTTTTATGTATACTTTCATGACGGGAGTTTAGTATATTTATGATGGGAGTTTAGTATATGTGTGGGAGTTTTGTATTTGTGGTGAGAGTTCAGTACTTTTAGTAGGAGTTTAGTATTCTTGTTGAGATTTCAGTAACTGTGGTGATGGTTCATTATTTGTGGTGACGGTTCAGTATTTGTAGTGATATTTCGTTATTCTTGTTGATATTTCAGTATTCTTGTTGCTGTAGCAGTACTTTCGTTGAGATTTCAGTATTTGTGGTGATGGTTGTGTTCTTGTTGATATTTCGGTGTTCATTATTTGTAGTGATATTTAAATATTCTTGTTGAGATAGTTCAGTAGTTATGATGATGATTCAGTATTCGTGGTGATTGTTCGGTATTCTTGTGAGATTTCAGTGTTCAGTATTTGTGGTTTTATTGCAATATTCTTGTTGATATAGTTCAGCATTTGAGATGGAATATTCAGTATTTGTGATGATGATTCAGTATTTATGGTTAAGTTAGTTGCATAATCTTCACAGGACGTAGCAGCCAACTCCAGCATTTTTGGCTGTATGTGATTTCTTGGCAAGTTTACGTTCAGTAGTTTGCCATTGATTTCGTAACGATCGGCACTCATGCCACTGTATGAAAACCAATGCCAGACGGTTCGCTTCCAAATCTCCCGCAGCTGTGTTTGGAACGCGGTATATGGTATTAAGAACTGCATCTTACCTATATATGCATATGTTTATTATCCTTGCCCTAAAATAAATTTGTAATACTCTTCATAGTAACCTATATATTTATAAATATTTAACTTATTTTCAGGCACTTCCTGGTCAAGAACCATCGGCGTCATACATCCGGTGCAAGTCGGAGCGGCTTGTAGAGAAACTCACCTGCAAGAAACACGAAAGTACCGGAGCTGTCAGGGTCTTCTCCCAACAAACAAAGAAGTGCATACTTCTCTAGACATTCACAGCGCTGGTCCTCAACCAGCTGCCTCACAAACTCGCCCCTAGCGGTTGCCTGTTGGTAACTCCGTGGACAATGTGATCCCTGTTGACTGGGGGTATATCAGCCATATTTGAACATTTGTCACTGCAACACTGTCAGATATTAAGTAGCACTGACCTTTGAGGTGGATAACTAGGTGTGGCGTACTTCTGTCGAAAGAAGAACGAAGAAGAAGAAGAAAACATTAATTATATATTTATTTTTGTTATCAGTTATCTGATGGGGTATCATCCTAGCACTCCGGACAAGTCCAAAGGTGCTCAGACCCTCCCCAACATATACATCAGCGTCCGGTGGCTAACAGTACCAGATCTGTGTTGGCTGGCGAGGAAATTCATTCTCCCGATGTGTCTCTCTTACTCCCAAGTCTATAATTCTTGTCAATGATGTGGATTCACTGGCGTCAAAGTCCTCCACTCTCGACATCTCTCCAAAGGATTTAGTAACATCGGCACGACTCACGTGCTGGCCATCTGTAGGGATTGCAGAATTTATATCTGATCACTTTGGAGTTACTTTCTGGAACAACACATATTACTGAAGTCCCTATTTTTTTATTTTTTTATTTCGGTTTTTTTTTTTTTTTATGACTGAGGAATAAATTAGAAAACAAAAATTGATGGGAAAAGAGCAAGAGACAAACAGAGGGATACATTCAAAACAATGTTTTCTCGTAGTGAGTTTGGATAACGAAGACACAAACAATAGATTGCACGATTTTAATGCCAGTCATATTTCGCTGCATCTCGTCAGATACATACTGCAGAAATCACACAACATAAACTAAAGTAATTAGAGAAATCCTTCAAGCTGGAATATACAACACACATGTTCACACAGTCATCTGAATTATCTACAGGGTAATGTTAAACAGACTATGACGTCTTTCTGTTTGCACAAAGTTGGTTTCTGAGAGATAAATATCTGGATGGCTTGGTCACATAGCCAAATCGGGACCAAAAGACTTCCCCCATTCAAGACAGGTGATCATGTGTGATGGGAGCCAGGGCCGTCCCCACTTATCGGCATGGCACATGATGATGATGAATATTACACCAGATGAATTAAACGTGGACGTTTTCTTTGTGAGAAACAGAAAGCTCTGCAGTAGAAGAGGCAGGGCATGGTACATCACCGGGATTCGTTGTTCAGACAAAGTGCCATTTTTCGAACTTGGGGGGGGGGGGGGGGGGTATCAATGGCGTTACAAATTTCGTGCTTGATGCGATGCTGTCGGGCAGGCGGCTTATCATTTTAGCCGTGAGAAACTGAATCGGATGGAGTAAACTCATTACAGTGAATCGATTCTCTGGCAGTTATCCCTTGAAAGCTCTGCGATAGGGTCGAAGCTAGGGTGTTATACCCCTCATGTGTTATACCGCCCAAGCCTAACATGCGCGTGAATCTCAGCCTATAGGAAATTTCCATTCAAAGCGAGTTCTTGGTCTGTCTACGTGATGTTCTCGTGTAACCAGTGCACAGTGGAATGTGGGATGTCGGGGTCGTTCATTCACTCGCCATTCTCAAACGATCAACCAGAATCAAAGTCACACAGGTCCTCATCCAAGAAAAATGCATATACATATTATTTTCTACATGTAATTCCACGATCAATGTATATAAGATCATTTGTCCTATTATTTTATAAATGTTATGTCACATTGAATGTAGATACGATATTTGATTATTCTTTCGTTACCCAACTACTTATACATTGAGCAAGAGTCAAAACTATTTTAACAATTGATTTCTTAATTGTGTTTTCGGTAACACGATTGTAATTTTCAGTCAGTGTTAGCGAGAATCATTGCAATCACGGATGAACCGTGTTTCCCTGAAAATAAGACCTACCCCTGTAATAAGCCCTAGCACGATTTTTTCAGGATGATTTTAATAGTTAAGATGGTCAGCTAGAATGAGAGACCAATGGTCGAATGGCCAGTCGGAGTACAGACGCCACTGGTGCGCAATAGATAATGAACGGACGCGGTTCATAATTCAATACGTTACTCGTGTGGGGGAATAAAAGTTACCAATGCACCATGAGCAGGCTAAATGGACAAGAAATGGTCATTTAAGGACAGCTTAATTGCTGGACATGAAAGACTGGGACCAATGGTTCGTTCTACAGGAAATGGAGTCCCAAGAAATTCAAGCCGGAAGTCGGGATTTGGAGAGTTATGAAGATGTTCTAGAAGAAGATGACACGACTGTATTTAAATAAATGTAGAATTTTGAACATGAATAAATGTAGATTTTTTAATTTAAAATTAAAAAAAGACATCCCCCGAAATTACGCTCTAATTCACTTTTAAAGCTAAAATTAATATAAGACCCTGTCTTATTTTCGGGGAAACATGGTAGGTATGGGAATTATATTCACATATAGCCACTATTACTCATTGTAAGTATTTATTGGTACTTCTGTAGCATTTATTGGTAGTTACACTAGGTACATATTACCGAGGGCACTTATAGTAGGTGCTTATTGGTAATTATAGTGGGTACTAATTCGTTCCGACCAATAGTGCAATTTTCTGGAGAACCGGGTTATCGTTGAAGTTACAAAGTTCGCGTTTAGCGCGATGCTGTCCGGCAGGAGGCTTGTCGCTGTAGCGGTCTGAGACCGAGCCAGAAGGGGTTAACCCGATGCAGTGAATCGGAATGCAGTATTGGTACTTATAGTAGGTACTTTTGGTACTCATAGTAGTAAATAAAAGGTATATAAATTAGAAACTACACTAGACAATATGAATGTAGTAATATGTTGTAACATTGCCATACTGTTAACACAATTGTGTTATTATTTTTTTTTTTCTAAGAAAATTTACTTGTAATATTTTTTACTCGATAACTTTGTTATCTGGATACTATGCCATACCAAATGGACAGAGCCGGTCTCCCTGGTCGAGGAGCTTTCTCCGTAACCCCGAATATTCTCGTGGTTGACGTGAGCGCACGAGAATTGGAAGCGGTTCAAGTCGCGTCAGTGACTCATGAGAGTATGGAGCCGGTCGCTCAGAAAGTCGTGGTGTGCTGATGAGCGTAATCTAGCCTAGGAATCAACATACAGCTGAAAGATGCTGGTGTTGACTGCAATATCCTGAAACAGGATGGAAACGCGGGGGGAAAAATGGACAGAGGGAATAACAGAGTCCATGGGAATGTGGATATATGAAGGCCGGGCAATCTCCCGCTGTTTATGCTTCACCTCGACACCACAAGGCACAATAAGAACAAGCTAAGAGGAGATGAGAGGAGGGCAGGGAATGGAAGAGAAGAGAAGAGGAGATGGGAGGAGAGAAGAGGAGATGAGATGAGAGAGGAGAGGCGATTAGACTAAATGTTCAAGTTTGGAAGTTTGGAAGCGAAAATTCGCCGATAAAAGACAATATTTAGATGGCCTAGAGAGAACTGAGTTGAGTAAAGTCAAGAACCGACTTCACAGCACTCGGGTCATTCCCATAAATGCTCCTTCATCATCTGCAACAGCCAACGAAAGTCTCAATACTAATGGTACCAGTAGCAGCCTGATTATGTGTCAGTCTGGCCTTTCCTCAAAGTCCTGAGTGTTGGCCAGAACCTCGGGTGCCCGCCTGCAGCACCATTCTCTCCAGACCGTGATGATCTACCCGCTCTTCTGCACGGTACACACGACGGCCTAGCGAGAGCGGTACAACAGCAGCAATGAAAGGTATCCACAGAGGCACGTACAGCACTGCAAGGTTGTAAGATGGAGAAAGGAATGTTTTGTGTGGAATGACTATCGTCGCTTCAGAGGTCACAGATTGTGAGAATTGTATGGATTCTTTGCCCTGGCCATGCGGGAGTGCGGGGGAATGAACATGCCGATAGGCTGTCAGATGGTAGATTACATATGGACAAGAGAAAGGTGGTCATGCGCCTGTGGGACCAGGTGGAGAAGGTGGAGGAACAGATTGAGAACCCGTATGTGGAAAGGATGAGATTGCGGGTTATTGACAGGGGTTCTGGTAGAATCTCAAAACTGAGAGGGAAGGCTAGGAGAGCATTCAATCAGAGAGCGGTAGGACCGATTAGCAGTGTGACTCTTTGCTGGTTGTTGAACAAGGGGACGGAACGCGTATAGGAATGTCCTGAGTGCATTGATGTCGGTTCTTAGCTCAACTCAACTCAATTCAAGGAAAATATACTCAACGAACTGGACAAATCAAAAATAGAAATTGAAAAGTTATCACCAACATCACAGATCAAATGAACAGATGGGATGCATACATTAAGGAACTTCTGAATAGACCAGTCCCCTAAAACCTTTTAGCTCTCCTGCCTGCAGAAATGCAGTTAGGTATAATCTGTGAGAAACCATCTGAAGAAGAAATGCGAAAAGGATGAGAAGGCTGCTGGTCCAACTGGTATCTCAGCAGAAGGTGTTAGAACCAAATGTAAACACCGTAACTCAACTACTGCATACTTTATTTGGAAGGGTGTGGGAGACCGAAGAAATACCAAGAGACTGGAGAGAAGGGTGTCTGGTGAAGCTGCCGACGATAGGAGACCGGCAGGAGTGTCAGCATATTAGATCGGATAGATGAGAGGATGGATACATGGATGACTGGATGGGTGGAAGGATGAGTGGGTGGATGGATGGATGAGTGGGTGGATAAGAGGACGGATAGATGGATGGATGAGAGGGGGAGTGTGTGAGTGAGCGAGTGAGTCAGTGAGTCAGTCAGTCAGTCAGTTAGTCAGTCAGTCATTTAGTCAGTCAGTCAATCAGCTAATCAGTGAGTCAGTGAGTGAGTGAGTGAGTCAGTCATTCAGCATGTCAGTCAGCTCACTGAGGGAGTGGAAAGAAAGAAAGAAAGAATGAAAGAAAGAAAGAAAGAAAGAAAGATATGTGTATTTGATTATCACGAAACTCAATTGTCTTAAAAGTATCCTGTGATAAAATTACACAGTCAACATAAACATATAATACATTTGACCACATATTTAAAGTTCGTCTATTTCTGATTTCAACATGCATGCATGTTTGTGCGTTTCCTTCTTATCTTTGTTTCCAGCGAGCATTGTTTGCTACTAAGCGGCCGGTGTAATATTTACATCACCCATTTGTCAGATGTGGTTTCTGAAGAAAATGTTAAAGAATACCATGGATAGACAGAAAAACCAACGAGCAAGTCTTACAAGAAACACACAAAAATCGTTAACTGATTAGAGAAATTAGACGTAGACAGTCACATTTTTGGGTCACGTTATGAGAGGAATTAAATTGGAGAACTTGGTGACAACTGGCAAGATCGATGGGAAAAGAACAAGGGGAAGACAGTGAAGTAGATATCTAGATGGCTTGGCCTCGTGGCATGGTCGAGATAAGAACACAGAGTTGATCCCCGACTCTGGTGATCGAGTGAGATGGCGAAACATGACCGCCCACGAGTATCGGCATGGCACATGATGATGATTTGTCTAACATGTGAGACTAGCACCGTATATCCAACACGACTCATTCAGTGTGAAAAATGGTTCTTGACTTTCCTATGGTTTGCTGTTGCATGGACTATGTGTTTCTTTACTTTCCTATGGTTTGCTGTTGCATGAACTATGTGTTTCCAGTTCTTGACTTTCCTATGGTTTGCTGTTGCATGGACTATGTGTTTCTTTACTTTCCTATGGTTTTCTGTTGCATGAACTATGTGTTTCTTTACTTTCCTATGGTTTTCTGTTGCATGGACTATGTGTTTCTTTACTTTCCTATGGTTTGCTGTTGCATGAACTATGTGTTTCCAGTTCTTGACTTTCCTATAATTTGCTGTTGCATGGACTATGTGTTTCTTTACTTTCCTATGGTTTGCAGTTGCATGAACTATGTGTTTCCAGTTCTTGACTTTCCTATAATTTGCTGTTGCATGGACTATGTGTTTCTTTACTTTCCTATGGTTTGCAGTTGCATGAACTATGTGTTTCCAGTTCTTGACTTTCCTATAATTTGCTGTTGCATGGACTATGTGTTTCTATGCTTTACTATGGTTTGCTGTTGCATGAACTATGTGTTTCCTAGTTCTTGACTTTCCTATGGTTTGCTGTTGCATGGACTATGTGTTTCTTTACTTTCCTATGGTTTGCTGTTGCATGAACTATGTGTTTCCAGTTCTTGATTTTCCTATGGTTTGCTGTTGCATGGACTATGTGTTTCTTTACTTTCCTTTGGTTTGCTGTTGCATGAACTATGTGTTTCCAGTTCTTGACTTTCCTATGATTTGCTGTTGTATGGACTATGTGTTTCTTTACTTTCCTATGGTTTGCTGTTGCATGGACTATGTGTTTCCAGTTCTTGACTTTCCTATGGTTTGCTGTTGCATGGGCTATGTGTTTCTTGACTTTCCCATGGTTTGCTGTTGCAAGGACTATGTGTTTCCAGTTCTTGACTTTCCTATGGTTTGCTGTTGCATGGAATATGTGTTTCAAGTTCTTGACTTTCCTATGGTTTGCTGTTGCATGGACTATGTGTTTCCAGTTCTTGACTTTCCTATGGTTTGCTGTTGCATGGACTATGTGTTTCTATACTTTCCTATGGGTTTTTTTTTTGCATGGACTATGTGTTTCTATACTTTCCTATGGTTTGCTGTTGCATGGACTATGTGTTTCTATACTTTCCTATGGTTTGCTGTTGCATGGACTATGTGTTTCTATACTTTCCTATGGTTTTTTTTTTGCATGGACTATGTGTTTCTGTACTTTCCTATGGTTTGCTGTTGCATGGACTATGTGTTTCTATACTTTCCTATGGTTTGCTGTTGCATGGACTATGCGTTTCTATACTTTCCTATGGTTTGCTGTTGCATGGACTATGCGTTTCTATACTTTCCTATGGTTTGCTGTTGCATGGACTATGCGTTTCTATACTTTCCTATGGTTTGCTGTTGCATGGACTATGTGTTTCTATACTTTCCTATGATTTGCTGTTGCGTGAACTATGTGTTTCCAATTCTATGCTCTTTTCTAAGCGCCACCCAACTACAGACACGATCATTTCTCAAGAAGGTCTAGTTTTCTGTTGTCTTCTTGTTTGATGTCTCACTGAACGTATTGCTTGGGTTTCTTCATGACGCTCGTTCATTGTACTTGCACACTTGAAAGTGTTCCTTGTAGGTGTTCTCTGGACGAGTTCCTTGTAGGTGTTCTTTTGACAATTTCTTCAGCGGTGTTTCTTGAAGGTGTTTCTTGGCTGTTTTCTTTGGAGGTGTTCCTTTGAGGTGTTCCATATAAGTGTTTCTTGAAGGTGTTTCTTGGAGATTTTCCTAGTAGGTGTTCCATAAAGGTGTTTCATGGAGGTTTTCTTGATGGCTTTCATTGGAAGTGTTCCATGAAGGTGATTCTTGGAAGTATTTCTTGGTGGCTTTCCCTGGAGGTTGTGGGATATTAAATATAGATTATCTGTGAATAAGGGTCTAGGGGTTAGCGTGCCCGGTTACAAGATATAAGACCTTTGTTCGAATCTGTTTCTTTATTAGGAGTCACCAGGAATGGACGTAGCTTTTGGCTCTATTGATGTAAGACTGGGACGTGGACTGGAAGAGACATCCACCCCACCTACATTGATAAGACTACCCTCCCGGAGAACAAGGAAGAGTCACCATGGACCTCTGTTAAGCTGTCGTCTTTCTGTAGAACATATGTGTCCATGTGTTGTCTGACCTCCCACTTCAGCTCTCTGTACATTGATAACAGTAACAGTGACTTCTCACTACACTAACAAAACGTTGTAACACTGGTCACAAGCAATAGGAACACTCCTGGTCCTAATTATATCTTTATTAATATAATCTCAGACATGCATTTACGAGACTCTATCTCTGCTACAATCTATAAAACATAATAACCAAAACAAATACATTATCAAAGCGTTGAATTACTCTCTAATATAAAAATCCTCTCCTCTCCTCTGTCTCACCCCTCACCTGAAACAAACAACCCTCAACTCTTGATTGTTGTGTCTTCCCGAATAACCATATCGGGACTACAGTTGACTCTGTTCAATCAAATCAAACACAGTAATATATACATTACTACATGATCTCTAACTGTCATTTAAAAAGACAGATCATAAATCTTGGATGTGGCTGGTGATTGTGTCATTGTCCTTACTAAGTCTTAAATACTTAAATCCTGTGAATCCGAAAAAAGGTAGGTCCACCCCACACTGGGCTGGATAATTACTGGATCCACTCTCCAAGGGAAAAAGTCCCGTGAAGACGCTTCTACAGTCTCTATATTAACTCCTCTACGTAGTCTACCGTTGATAAAGAGATGGGGTCATCCCATTCTTGAATTGACCAAACAAGTTTCTATGTCACTGTAACAAAAGGTTCTCTGGCAGAACATACTAATGTGGTTATGGAATCAATACCTCTGATTTAACCCCTTTTGATGGTGGAACATAATTGACAGACAAGTGTAACTGTCCACGATTGTTCCTAAAGGACTCCCGATATAAATGTGATGTTGTTGTTGACTTGAATTCTGGACTACCCGATCTGGCGTGGGTCTCGAGCAGAAAATGGTTCTGCCATTAAATGGTGATTTCACCAATTGGTAGTATCAGCCATAATACTATACGCCTGTGAAGAAAGGACTACCACTATTCGGTCTGTCATAGCTGGGTGAAAATATCTAGGCGACATCCCAAGAATTATATGGTTAGCATGCTTCATCGAAGACAAAGATAAATCCAACATGTCTTTGAGCGACATGAAAACAAAAATGCGCCAAAGCTGAGTCCAGACCTAAATCTGAGTCTTTAATATATATATATATATATATATATATATATATATATATATATATATATATATATATATATATATATATATATATATATATATATATATATATATATATATATATATATATGAACTTGATAGAACTCTGTTCAATCAAATCAAACACAGTAATATATATATTACTACATGAATAATAGAGCAGTCCTAATGCTTCTGCAGACCTATAACTTCCATGATACTACAGGAAGAAAACAGGGTACATCTCTCAGACGTAGATAGTGGGAATAGATGGTCCCAACAGCACTTGGCCAATGCTGTGTAAAACATTAGATGACAAGAGGAGGTAACCCTGACTTGACTTTCTCGTGGCTGCTGGAAAGATAACAATGGGTTGTTTCCCCTGTCGTTGGCCTAATTTTCTTGGAAAGATTACATCGCTAAAATTGGCAACTGCCAATGTACGAACGTACTGAGTGACTCCCGGTTTGGACAGCCAGCCCTTTTTAAATTAGTGATATCTCAAAGGATCGCCAAGGTCCCTCGCCATTTGCCCCCAGTGCCTGTAAGATTGAAAACGACAAGCACTGTACATCATGGCATAATATACATTTTCATGGACGCACAGAGAAAAACAAATGGATATAAATTATGAGGGAAACCCTCGTCTGACGAGTAGGGTATCTACTTGTTTGCTTGTAACCTATTTGTCTACTAGTCGGGGATTTGGGAAGGTCTTCTAAACTGACCCTTTCTTGTACTACAAAATAGACAAAACCTTGACACCCAAAATATACACTCTCACACACATGGTAACACCCACACTATGAGAGTACAACAATCTGTTCTAAAACATTACCGGGATTCTCTCTGACTAAACTGTCTGCTCTTCTAACTCCTAGAAGTCGGGGGTTTAAACCTCTGCTCCAATGTCTGGTTATTATAGCAATCAACACTGATCGTCTACGGCATGTTTAACCGATTATTCATGCAGTCCCCCAATTGGACTTTGCTGATATGACATATAGGGCCCGACAACCCAACTTAAGAAATGAGGTATCCACCTCTTCCTCCCCCCCCCCCCCCATGATAATATTCAAACAAACTTAACTTCACTCCCCTGTATATTCATTAAACAGATGACATAAAGATTCACACACGATATGAATGCGTACATGTTATGAATCTGAAAAATTCACTCTTGAGTACATAAATAGTTCACTAGAAGTCTAATAAAGACCAGTCTCTTATCTAGAGAATATTGAACCAAATGTGAAGATATAGTTACAGATTGTCTACATAGACTTTGCACAGAATTTGCAGATTATATCAAGATATCCTTCACCAGAATATGAATCAGCAATAATAGCAGGATCAGAATTGTAAACCCAGGAATATGGCACGGTGGTATAGACGTTCGAGGTGCAAAGTTCGAACCTCAGGCTTTCGTCTTACAGAAGTAATGTTGCAGTTGCAAACTTCCACAAAAATACATAAGTTACATGTATTATCTTTATCATATCATACAGGTATTAACATTCAAAAAGCAATATTTCTCACCTTCAGCAAAAGGAGGCACAAATGGGCAAAAACACCCACTCCCGTTGGAATTACATCTTACTAGGGGGAACGTTCAGACACAAGTGACTATGTCTGGTCTAGCCAGGAAATAGCCCTCTAACTCATTCTATTTTGAGCTACGGCACCAAATTCCGCCCTCGTTCTGAACTACGGCATTCGTTACCTTATTAGGTAACGACCTCCACTACATATGAAATTCTCAATTCTTAGAAACTTCGTTCCTATCTTGTCTGCAAACTGGGGAAAACTGGTACACTATGTGACAGAGGTGTTCCATGAAGGCGTTTCTTTGTGGTTTTCCTTGGAGGTGTTCATTGGAGGTGTCCCTTGGAGGTATTTCTTGGAGGTGTTTCTTGGAGATTTTCCTTGGAGATTTTCCTTGGAGGTGTTCTCTGGAGGTGTTCTTTGGGGTAAAAGTACATCTTGGAGGTTTTCTTTAGAGGTTTTCCTTGGAGGTATTTCATGGAAGTGTTTCTTGGAGATTTTCCTTGGAGGTATTTCTTGGAGATGTTCCGTGGAGATGTTTCTTGGAGGGTTTCCTTGGAAGTTTTCCTTGAGGGGTTTCCTTGGAGGTGTTCCTTGGAGGTATGTTTTTTTTAGGTGTTTCTTAGAGGTTTTTCTTGGAGGTCTTCCTTGAAGCTTTTCATTGGAGGTTTTCCTTGGAGATGTTCCTCATAGGTGTTTCTTAGATGTGTTTCTTGGATGTGTTCTCTGAAGGTGTTTCTTGGAAGTGTTCCGTGAAGGTGTTCTATGAAGATGTTTCTTGGAGACGTTTCTTGGAGGTGTTTCTTGGAAGTGTTCCATGAAGGTGTTTCTTGGAGGTGTTCCATGAAGGTGTTTCTTGGAGGTGTTTCTTAGACGTTTTTCTTGGAGGTGTTTCTTAGAGGTATTACATGAAAGTGCTTCTTGTAGGTGTTTCTTGGAGGTATTACATGAAAGTGCTTCTTGGAGGTTTTCTTTGTAGGTGTTCCTTCTCCGTGATAAAGTGGTGAAGCCAACTGCTCTACCCGACGAATGTCGTGGGTTCAATTGTTGACTTCGTCGTAGCTGGAGCTATTGAGTTCGTACTCTGTTCCATCATTTTGGCATTTCACTCTGCAGAAAGAAGACCGATCCATATGGGATTAACCCGGAGAAATGAAGTCGGTCCGCTGGCCTTTAACCACACTGCTTATCCACCAGAGTTCTTGTCTCCCTTACAAAGGAATCCAAACTTACAGCCTCCGCTTGACTCTAGTCCTGCTCAAGATGTCTCAGCGATGCAATGAATTCAGCAGTTGTTCCAAAATATGAAAGTGCTTCTTGTAGGTGTTTCTTGGAGGTATTACATGAAAGTGCTTCTTGGAGGTTTTCTTTGTAGGTGTTCCTTCTCCGTGATAAAGTGAACAATCTTCTTGTAACACCTTCTTGTCTCCCTTACAAAGGAATCCAAACTTACAGCCTCCGCTTGACTCTAGTCCTGCTCAAGATGTCTCAGCGATGCAATGAATTCAGCAGTTGTTCCAAAATATGTATTTGGGTATTGGTGCATGGTAAGGCAGACGTGGTCGGGGATTTATTTGTTTTGTTTGGGATCGTGTGTATAGTGCAGAAGAACAGATAGATCATCATTGCCCGGAGAGAATGATGCTGCAGGGAGTTACCAGAAGATGTGGTCGACACACAGGACTCCGAAGAAAGGCCAGCCGAACACATAATCACACTGCTACGGGTACCCTAAGTACTGTGACTCTTCGCTGGCTGCTGAAGATGACGACGGAGCACGTATAGGAGTGCCCAGAGTGCTATGATGTCGGTTCTGGACTCAACTCAAAGATGCCCATTTGGAGCTACGGTTGGTACGACATTCCCAATACCCTTTGTGGCGTGTATAATATCCTTTACTTAACGATAGACATGAATAATAGATGGATGAATGCATGCATCGACAGACAGGCAGGCAACAACGTGAAAATAATTTGCGTGGTTTGATCCAGAAATGAAGAAATCAGGACTAAAGTAAGGGCAATAGCAGCGCTAGATTTCATTTGGAAACAGCAAATGAAATGGTTCGGCCACATAACTACGCTACCAACTGACAATATACCACAATAAGCAATGAAGTATACACCAAATGGAACCAGAAGAAGAGACCGACTGTGTACACGATGACAAAAGGAAATAATAGTGCCCAAGAGAACCTCGTTAAATGAAATCCGTAAACGGGCACTCTCCCTCTGTTTAAGCTTCACCACGACACCGCAAGGTACAAGAAAAACTAGACGATGACGAGATCCGGAACATTTTCCTGTGATGGCTGTTTTTAACTAGTCCAACCCGCCATGTTTTCTGCAAATGGCTTCTAAATAGAAAAAAACAAAACCTTCTGTAATTATATCTCATAAATGTACTTACACGTTTCATGTCTGCGGTCGCACTAAATTGTGGATAGCAAGCCGTGTCCATCTTTAACATTTGAAATGTGAATTTATGCAGAATTCCGCGGTTAATGTTGCTTATATTCTGTGAGCAGACTTTCTACCACAAACAAGACTTATTAACAACTGATTCATAGATACTGGTATTGTATTCAGCTGAAGTCCACAGTTTATTGGTTTTACAATGTACGTATGTTATTTGTTATTTCTTACTAGTGTAATTAGAGCTCTTTAATCACGTGGTAATGTATGTGGTCTTAATCGGATGTGACTGAGCTACCGTATTACAGTAGACGGTACTACCTGCTTTCTGCCAGCGCCGAAGGTTGGGCGGGGCTCGCCAGAGAAGAGACCTCACATTGCGCCAATGGCTTCGAGCGGAGGAGCGTAATTGGAATCCTTATCCTCGTGCGAGGAAATGCAACCTAAAGATTAAATGTCGTGCCAGGGCAGACCAGGCCCCAAGCAATTGGTCTCAAGCGAAGCACCGACAGGAGAACAGTTAGAGCATCGCTTTGTTGATCCGGCAGCTTCTGCAAGCTTGTCTTGTTCCAGACGTATTGGTGTTACCTTTCCTCTGGAGTAAACTAGTCAGGCCAAGAGAGGGACCATGTTGCATGGGCAATAAATGGTCTCTAAATTTAGCCCAGGCGTTGTGCTATGGAGAGGTATACCTCCATTTCACAAATTATCGTTTCCTTATGAATGTCCTTTGATTGCTAGTCAATCAAAGTTATGTGGTATTTCAATACAAAAAAAAAAGGTGGACACAGAGATACAGTGTAGAAGAAGTAAAGTCTTAATCGTTGATTTCTCCATTGTGGTTTTGTAAGAAACAATAATATCAAACGCTAAAACGCTAGGCCCCCCCCCCCCCCCCATGTGGGATATAAAAATCTTTCAATCATTCAGTAGCATGTCCTTTGCAGAACCTCGCTCCCATAACAACTTTCCGGTAAACTTCTCGGTCATAAGCTTCTTCTCCTTCTTCTTCTTCTTCTTCTTCTTCTTCTTCTTCTTCTTCTTCTTCTTCTTCTTCTTCTTCTTCTTCTTCTTCTTCTTCTCATTCTTCTTCTCATTCTTCTTCTTCTTCTTCTTCTTCTTCTTCTTCTTCTTCTTCTTCTTCTTCTTCTTCTTCTTCTTCTTCTTCTTCTTCTTCTTCTTCTTCTTCTTCTTCTTCTTGGTACCTGTCTAAAACAATTATATCCAAAGGCATTAATGCGCGGTTCAGCTTGTTTAGTAAGTGTCCAGGTCTCATTGAAATAATCTATACCTATAAAAGACGATGTATGTCTGTATGTATGTCCGTTCTTTATACGTTCGCGAACGGTCCATCCGATTGAGATGAAATTTTCTACACGTCTTCTTCTCATTCTCGTGCAGCCAACTGTCATAGTTTGTTAGTGTACATTAAGTTATTTACTTACTAAAATTTAATATTTTAATATCTTATCATTTATATATATAGCGAGGGGACGTACCTTAAGAAAAGTTATTTCAAGGGGCATAACGTTTAATAACATTGCTATATATTTTATATATAGATTGTTGCATTGTTTTCAAAGATTTATAAACTCTTTGTCTACAGTTATTTACAGGCATGTGAGTTATAATAAATAATGATATAATCTTTAAGGCATTTTCAAAGTTTTCATAAAAATAATGCATCTATTTAAATAGTGAAAATTTTCTAACTAATCTTTTTATTTTTCTTCAACAGCACATTAATTTTTTTTTAACATTCTCATATGTATGGCGCGTTACACCCACGTTGGGTATTTATGATGCCCATGTTAAACATTTCCTCAACGAGTTACTTTTCATGCATTTTAATGCTTATTGTTCTTTTGTTGTCAAAGAATTGCTTCATAAGAGATGTTGAATGAAAGAATGTATGAGAGGAAATAGAGAAGAAGGGCAGAATGTAGGACGGGCCTGCGAAAGATTTTCGTTCGTTAAAAAAAAGTAATTTTTTGTGAGAGAAAGTTAGTTGCATATCGTTTGCAGTACTCTGCAGTCAACCCACCGCCCACCATTTATTGGCTGTTCGTGATATCTTGGTAAGTTTACTTTAGATAGATCTCTTCCAATCATATTTTCTACTATCAATCTATCTATTTTTCTATTATATCTATATTTTTAACGGGAACGGGCCGAACATAGACAGACAGACAGACAGACAGACAGACAGACAGACAGACAGACAGACAGTCGGGAACGGGAACGGGAGCTTATATGACTACTTATATGAATTAAATGAAATGCTCCCCTCCAGGTGCTGAGCGAAGCCGGGCCGCGTCAGACAGACAGACAGACAGACAGACAGATACATAGATAGATAGATAGATAGATAGATAGATAGATAGATAGATAGATAGATAGATAGATAGATAGATAGATAGATAGATAGATAGATGGATGGATATATAGATAGATAGATAGATAGATAGATAGATAGATAGATAGATAGATAGATAGATAGATAGATAGATAGATAGATAGATAGATAGATAGATAGATAGATAGATAGATAGATAGATAGATAGATAGATAGATAGATAGATAGATCCCCGCCAGGGCCTGGGCGAATCCGGGCCGGGTCAGCTAGCGTGCTATATACGAGGGTAAGTTAATAAGTTAGTCACAAATGGCGGTAGAAAAATAACCTAATATGATAACAACTTGAAACCAGTTTATTTGTTATATTTTTATACATACATTGTCCTTTTATTTCTCTACATAATTGCCACGAACATTGATGCACTTATCCCATCGTTTTATCAGTTCTCTCAAATCGGCTGCATAGAACTGTGTGCTCTGTTTTCTAAACCACGTTTTTACTTCACATTCAACTTCGGCGGCTTTCGCGAAATGTCTCCCGCCATGGTGGGTATTCAGTGGACCAAAAAAAGGCGGAAATCGCTAAGGGCTAAGTCGGGGTGGATATTCTAGAACTTCTCACGCTAGTTGGTTAATTTTCTCCTGAGTTAATCGAGCCGCATGTGGTCTGGTATTGTCATGAAGAAGCAAACACTCCTCTAGTCAGCAGTCCTGGAAATTTCAATCGATCATGAATTATGCTGTATGCTGAACCATCTAAGCACCATATTGCAGCTGCTACAGAGTCTATCGTTACTCGCCTGTCACCTCTAATCATCTATTCCACCCGCTGCACGGAAGCTTCTGTTGCAATCTAATCAGGACGACCAGATCGGATTTCATCAACAATTTTAGAGCGTCCTTGAGAAAATTGTTCTACCCAGCTATGCACCGCTTTACGGGACAAACATTTGTCAGCATAAACAGGAAGCATTTCCGTATGAATGTCCTTTGCAGACAGTTCTTCCTCCCCCCCCCCCCCCACCCCGAAAAAAAACCGCGGAACAGCACGTTGCTCTTTGGTTGTACACCATAAGTACAGTCACCATTTTGTTTATGTGCTGCGCATGCGCGTGAGACACCCAGCGAATGGGAATATAAAGTACGATGTTGCTGTCACCTAATGACACCTGTAGAAAACACCAACTACATTAACTGCCATCCCACAGAACTGTGTGACTTACTTATTAACTCGCCCTCGTACATTCACAGCTACTGATCGCCGCTAATATTAGAAAGTGGGGTCTTGATGCCTGATAAGGCAGACGTGGTCGGACTCTTTGGGGTCATGTGTATAGTGCAGAAGAACCGATATATCATCACGACCTGGAGAGAATGGTGCTGCAGGGGAGTATCTGACCGACACACAAAACTCCGAGGAAAGTGGAGACAGACACATAATCAGACTGCTGCTGGTACCATTTGTATTGGGAATCTTCGCTGGCTGTTGAAAATGAGGATGAAGCACGTATGGGAATGTCCCGAGTGCTTTGATGTTGGTTCTTGACTCCACTCATTAGAAAGAGGGCCGAGATGTTGAACTAGTCGCTCATAGAGTGCCGATTTGTGTATACAAATATGGGGTTTATCTCTGCATACCGGTATGCTTCATGGGGGGTTAAAGAATTGATTAGATGGATGGATGGATGGATGGATCGATGGATGGGTTGTGATGGATGGATGGATGGATAGATGGGTTGTGATGGATGGATGGATTTATGGATAGATGGGTGGATGAATGGATATGGAGGAGCGGACGGGTGGAGGGAAGGGACGGACAGATAGACAGACGAACAGACAGTTTTCAAATGATTCACAACCAACAAACCCACCAACAAATAAGCAACCACCCAGCTAACCAACCAACAAGCCAATCAGCCAAGCAACAAACAAGTCAATAGATATCCATTGTCATTTATTCTTGTTCTCCCTTTATAGATGTCTATATTGCATTATTAGATGCGGTTGTTGCACACAGTTAACAACTAGGGTAAGAATTACATTGTAAGATGGCACATATTATGGTCGTCACTAGGAAGAATGAAATACCACAATGTCATATACAAGTAAATGGGAATATTCTTCAACAAGTGACTCGGTTCAATTATCTCGGAACAGTCATAACATCTGATGGGAGATGCTTTGAAGAAATTAGAAGGAAAAAAAAATCGCCATGACGAAGGTAGTGTTTTGCAAGATGAAAAACATGCTGCCCAATAAAAAGATGTCAATTTCAACGAGAATAAGAGTGTTGAAGTGCTACATAGATAAAACCTGTACTTTTGTATGGACGTGAAGCGTGGACAATGAACAGACAAGCTGAAAAACATCTGATGGCTATGGAAATGTGGTTTCTGAGGAGAATGCAAAGAATACCATGAACAGACAGAAAAACCAACGACCAAGTCCTACAAGAAACAAATGAAAACCGTACACTAATTAGAGAAATTAGACGTGGATAGGCAACATTTTTTGGACATATTATGAGAAGAAATAAATTAGAGAACTTGGTGACAACTGGCAAGATCGAGGGAAGAGAACAAGAACAGTGAAGTAAATATCTGGATGGCTTGGCAACGTGGTATGGCCGAGACAAGAACACTGAGCTGATCCACGACTCTGGTGATCGAATGAAATGGCGAATCATGACCGCTCACCATAACCGGCATGACACATAATGGACGGATGGACATTGCATTATATCATTAACTGCAAGCAGCTGACAGAGTTGCTGGTGAAATGTCAAACTGATTTCAGGTGCAACGGGGAGCAAGGCAACTGTTTTCTCTCCCAATTAAAAAATAATTGCATATCCTTTACAGGATGTGGCAGTCAACCCAGCATTTTTCGGCTGTTTGTGATTTCTTGGTAGGTTTATGTTTGATAGTTTGCAATTGCTTTCTAAACGACCGGCACTCATAGCGTTGTGTGGAAACTATCGCAAAGCGGTCTGCTGCTAAATCTCTCGGAGCCGTATTTCGAACGCGGTATGCGGGATTACGAACTGCACTTGGGGCACCTTCGCAGCAATCTATAATACTGGAATCGTTTCTTTTACTAATGTCTATTTTACTGGAATCTTTTCTTTTACCAATGTCTATTTTATAGAAATCTTTTCGTTTACCAATTTCCATATTGAAATTCCATTGATTGAAATATTTTCTTTTACTAATGTCTATGTTATTTTACTGGAAGTTTTTCTTTTACCAATGTCTATTTTACTGGAATCTTTTCTTTTACCAATGTCTACTTTATAGAAATCTTTCTATTTTACTGGAATATTTTCTTTTACCAAAGTCTATTTTATTGGAATATTTTCTTTTCCGATATCTATTTTGTTGGACTCTTCATTTACCTTGTCTATTTTACTGGAATATTTTCTTTTACTAATTGTGACATGTTGTAGATTGAGTTGCCAGAGGACCTAGTTGTAGTGTTCTCTGGAGATATATCTTGAATAATAAATAACAAGATAAAGGATATGATTTAGCACGTTTTGTCTAGAGGTCACTCAAATGAGCTAATCATTCCCGCAATAGCCTGTTTGGAGAACATTTTTCTTTGGCTCAACCCCCACTGTGAGACCACTATGTATCTACACAGAAATTTATAAAAGAAGTAAAAGGTTCCCTTAAGGCCAGAAAAGATCTGAACTATTAGCGCCTGTACAACTGAGGATCCCTCTCACTCATTATAATGTTGACAGTGTGCTGTTCGTCCGTCACCTAGATCTCTTCTTTCTTTATGTTGTCAGTATGACCTGTATCAGTTCAAGTAGTCCTTCAATTTTGCAGACAAACAAACTTTAACAATAACTGTACATTACATCTGTTAGACAGGACATCTACATGACAGTTTCTTGACAAAAGTGGAACATACATTCACAAGGAATTGGTTTACACCACAAGTGTACAAGATAGACATCATGAGATACCTGACAACATCTATACAGGACTTTTCACAATATGTATAACCAACCACAGCACTTAAGACAGTCACCAGAGACAACACTTGACAGCAACTGTACAAGAAATTCACTGGGGACATGTACTTGAAACACTGGTTCAATCATACTGTTTATTGAGCTGATGGTGAGTCTAGTGCTGACCATTGTTCATCCCATTTGTCATGTCAACACCTCAACAAGGTACATACAAAATGTACAAATATGCTAACATGCATGCAGATAACATGATACACCACCTCCCCATTACTCCACCAACTAATAACTCTTATCCACCTCTCCTCTCTAATCACCACTACACAATTCTGTTTACAGTATCTATCTCTATCCTCATCTCATGTCTCTTGGGAATTTAGGAAATCCTATCCATGGGCAACTCAAGGAAGAAACTACTGTTCTGGGTCTGTTGAATCCTTTTATCATCAGCATGGATGTTGGACTAGCTCCAGTTAGCAGCTTTCCCAAAATAAGCTTCATGGCAGATTCATTCCTCTTGAAGACAAGATTTGGTAGGATGATATGAGACTGTCTCTCCCCGTTGACCAGACTGTCTGTGAATGCTGATACTGGGATACTTCAAAAGTTGAGGATAACACTCTCCTGACATTGGGAGATGTATACTCGGTACATGCAAAACATGACTTGCTGAAGAAACCCAGAGATAGGAACAAAATCCAATATACTGCAGCCCCTCAGTCAGTCCAATCTCACCTACACTTCAAGTCACATTCTTCAACACTGTGAGCACCAGGCTGGAGATTAACCAAGATAAGTCCTAGCTAAACAATCCATTGCACCAGTCATTTCACAAGTTGTCCTTGAATGGGGTTAACAACCAGACTTGTTGTTTCATTCTCAGATGATCATTGATTAATGATCATGTACTCTATATGGAGTCTTCAGAACTATTTTTCTCTCTTATTTATATCCAGCTGTTTGAGAGCTGAGCTGAAAGTCTCTAGGAAATTCCCATATTGTGGGTTCTAGAAGATTTCACTTATAGAGAGTTGGTTCTGGATTCTGGGACTACTGGTTAGTTTTCCCAGATGATATATGGATGCCTCTCCTCCATCCTCCTGTTCTCTGTTGTCCAGAGAACAATATATTGAATCTACAAGGGCATTGTTGGGTCATCACATCACACTAGCGACCGCTCCTGGTGAAATTCCCGCTCCTACTAATTAGATTTTAAAATATGGCCCAGGAATAGCGTGGGCTCATTATTTATGAACCAATCATAAGACAAGTGCATACCGCCGCCTCCCCCAACTCGTTCTGGAACCTTCGATCTAAGAATAGCCCTTATTTTGGGATGGTCCCTGTTAAGACTCAAAGTATATTTATGAAATGTGTCGGACTGGAAATGGGGATTCTGTTCCATCATGCTACATGGCCCCTCTCTTAGATCTTTCATAGGTATGACAGATGATCACAGAATCCACAGTTTCCAGATCCCTTAGGTGGTTTTGTCAATTACTCCCTGTCTCCCTTTACCCTACTAGAGTAGTACATTTGGAACTAAGTGATTTTTCTCCTTAAAAAAAAATCTGCCCCAACATTGCATCTGTTGATGAATTTGGTGGCAAACGCAAAGACCATGAAGTTAGCCCTGCATTATGTTCCTTTAAGTCACTGGGTGCATCAGGAGTCCTGACTCCACTCATCTGTGAACTGCTCTTCTATTTACCTCTGACAGTGTTCCACTGCTGACATCCTTGCTATATTTCCTGTTGTGATAAATGATCTCTCTGAGTCACACCATCTCGTAATGTATGAATGTTCCATAGAGATTCATTATGTGAAGTAATGGCTTTGCAATTAAGCCAACTTCCAGATGACGTTTAGAGAGAATGGTTGCATTCCATGTATCTCTCAACATTTCACCTTATCAGAACTTCATTCTTCCATTCGCCACTGGAAAATGATAATCCTGCGAGAGTGTAGTTAACTGAACACTTTCTCCAACAGTAATCTTGGCATTTGGAACTGGGTTAAAATTGTTGATCATCACCGGAGCAAATACAATCTCTTCCGGGTGAACTATAGCAGCCGCTGCAGAACTTGAGACTAAAACCTACTAGAGCAGATTTGGTTAGCGTTGGACACAGGGTCTACCTTTCCAATAAGCCTCTTGTGTTTGCAGATGGTAGCAATTTCCCATTATATTTCCTTTGACTTATTTCTGTAGTCTTACCATAGATTTAGAGGTGCTTGTCGGTTGAGATTCTCTCATTCCGTTATGCCTCTATTTTGATGTGTTGTGAGAAGTGACAGCATTTTCTCTCCTTAGTTGCTCTATTTTCTAACGTAGCAACCGAATTTTGTAGATGCAGCCAGACTGTGACATCTACTACTACTAATATAGAATTCCAGGTGGAGGTTCCAACTAGTTGTCTTCAGCCATGCTTTAGCTAAGTGCTTTTGAGTGACTGGCAAGTATCCGTTCTTTCTCTCCCACATGAGCAAAACGTTTACTATTGGCGAATATAAGGCGTTTCTTCTCATCCATAGAGAAGTCCGTCATTATCACAGCTACCTTTGAAGGTGTGTGATTATGTGGGTTAGCTTCTTAGTTACCAATATTGACTGGAATTTTGGAAGCCAATTTTTACTGACTTTGAGGATAGGCCTGGCCAGGTCCTGTGAATACACCTCGCATCTCAGTAATAATATAAGATTCCACTGCATAATGCATTGTTCTTATTATATAAAGAGTCGACTGCTGACTTGCAGGGATCTTTATCTTGAAAGGAGTCAGCTGTTTTGAGAACAGTGATCTTTCGTTAGTCCACTGAATCGTAGACAATGTGTATAGAGTGTCAGCTGCTGGAATTGCAGTGAGCTCTACCATATAAGAGTTAACTGTTTAGAGACAGTAATCCTTATTACATTCCTACCATTTTTCCAGGCAGAAAGGTCTTCCCAATTGAGAATGAAAAAGGGGAATGACATCAGTTGTTCTCAACTTTGTCCGTCCTTTAATCTCCACCATTTTAAAGGCAGAAACGCTTTCTCAACGGAGGATGACATTGACGTCCGACGTCGGAGACGGATCCTGTTATATCTCTTCATGAAATTTTTCAGGTTGTCCATGATGTGCTCCTAGTCGTATGATATGCCAATGACATCAGGTTGGTTATCCATCGTTTTCTGGACACATACTTTGCGTATGCTCTCCACTTCCATATGAATGGCTAGGGGTCCAGTTATTTTGATGGCCTTCCTGGAGATTCAATGAGTTAACTCCTGGTGACGTGGATCCTAGTACACCAGAGAGATTACACCATCGAACAATAGACTAATGTCTTATAGACACCAGACTGTGGTCGGTTTTATATGACCGCCCATGACATCAGGTAGAATCTTCCCTTCATCTCGTCCATTACGTATCAAGTACGCTTAATAATACCACTACTTCAGGAATGGAAAGTGACGGAGTTGATAAGGATGTTTTCTCCTGGAGATTTCAATTGTGTTCACTTTCTCAGCAGCTTGATCAGGGCTACCGACAAGGATTACACAACTGAAGAATAAACCCAGATGTCGAATCGACACTGGACATTAGCCGGTACGAATACTGACTATCACCGAGAGAGATTATTAGTGAGGTGTCTTAATGGTTGCCCAAATTTTCCATCAGGATTCACACTCTCTGCTCTCAGTGTTGCAAGCATGTTATGGGGAGAAGAGAATATAAGGAGTTGTTATTTCTATGTGATGTGGTGACATTAAAAATGTTGTAGTTACAACAATATTTCCCCTCTCTCACCCATGCCAGCAATTAAATTTTGGGATGGAGTAGGCCCCATATTATCTACTGGATCAAGTGTCCTAATTTCAGGGACAAAAATGAATTTCCCCCTGTAATAGCTGTCTCAGTTATATTTAAAATAATTTGTGTTCTCTGGTGTTTCAGGTACCTTAATTTTTGGATACATATATTGAACAACCAGCATGCACAAAATTATACAACATTATTGACAAGCCAATAATCAATTCATTCTGAGAAAAACAAATATCATGGATACAAGCAATTATGTTGACCCATAAGATATTTATACATCATTTTCAGTCTGCTACATTGAATTCCTAACTGATATATTAAAACAGTGATACATGCAATATTATCACTATTAATGAAATCAAACCTTCTAGAGATTTATTGTGGGTTTACATGTCTGGACAGTTGCCCTCATATAAGAGACAGGGTCCATTAAACAACACCATAAAACCTTCAAGAATTGGGTCTGATTTGCGAGAGGTCACCCCGGATTTTAATACCAACATAGAGATCCCAAAAGTGAGTCTTATGCAGGGTATACCCAAAGTTTGTATCCCGTCATCAGGGCAACAGGTATGTGAGCCCCTAGCAGGTTATTACCAGGGTTTAAATCCGAGACGAGTGTTCTTTTTCCCAGGGTTTATAGCCTGGAAAGAGCAACCAGTTATGTGACCAGGTTTTCCCAGGGTCTATATCCCGAAAAGAGCTACCCAGTTATGTGACATGTTGTGATTGAGTTGCCAGAGGACCTAGTTTGTAGTGTTCTCTGGAGATATATCGTGAATAATAAATAACAAGATAAAGGATATGATTTAGCACGTTTTGTCTAGAGGTCACTCAAATGAGCTAATCATTCCCGCAATAGCCTTTTTGGAGAACATTTTTCTTTGGCTCAACCCCCACTGTGAGACTACTATGTATCTACACAGAAATTTATAAAAGAAGTAAAAGGTTCCCTTAAGGCCAGAAAAGATCTGAACTATTAGCGCCTGTACAACTGAGGATCCCTCTCACTCATTATAATGTTGACAGTGTGCTGTTCGTCCGTCACCTAGATCTCTTCTTTCTTTATTTTGTCAGTATGACCTATATCAGTTCAAGTAGTCCTTCAATTTTGCAGACAAACAAACTTTAACAATAACTGTACATTACATCTGTTAGACAGGACATCTACATGACAGTTTCTTGACAAAAGTGGAACATACATTCACAAGGAATTGGTTTACACCACAAGTGTACAAGATAGACATCATGAGATACCTGACAACATCTATACAGGACTTTTCACAATATGTATAACCAACCACAGCACTTAAGACAGTCACCAGAGACAACACTTGACAGCAACTGTACAAGAAATTCACTGGGGACATGTACTTGAAACACTGGTTCAATCATACTGTTTATTGAGCTGATGGTGAGTCTAGTGCTGACCATTGTTCATCCCATTTGTCATGTCAACACCTCAACAAGGTACATACAAAATGTACAAATATGCTAACATGCATGCAGATAACATGATACACCACCTCTCCATTACTCCACCAACTAATAACTCTTATCCACCTCTCCTCTCTAATCACCACTACACCATTCTGTTTACAGTATCTATCTCTATCCTCATCTCATGTCTCTTGGGAATTTAGGAAATCCTATCCATGGGCAACTCAAGGAAGAAACTACTGTTCTGGGTCTGTTGAATCCTTTTATCATCAGCATGGATGTTGGACTAGCTCCAGTTAGCAGCTTTCCCAAAATAAGCTTCATGGCAGATTCATTCCTCTTGAAGACAAGAATTGGTAGGATGATATGAGACTGTCTCTCCCCGTTGACCAGACTGTCTGTGAATGCTGATACTGGGATACTTCAAAAGTTGAGGATAACACTCTCCTGACATTGGGAGATGTATACTCGGTACATGCAAAACATGACTTGCTGAAGAAACCCAGAGATAGGAACAAAATCCAATATACTGCAGCCCCTCAGTCAGTCCAATCTCACCTACACTTCAAGTCACATTCTTCAACACTGTGAGCACCAGGCTGGAGATTAACCAAGATAAGTCCTAGCTAAACAATCCATTGCACCAGTCATTTCACAAGTTGTCTTGAATGGGGTTAACAACCAGACTTGTTGTTTCATTCTCAGATGATCATTGATTAATGATCACTGTACTTCTATATTGAGTCTTCAGAACTATTTTTCTCTCTTATTTATATCCAGCTGTTTGAGAGCTGAGCTGAAAGTCTCTAGGAAATTCCCATATTGTGGGTTCTAGAAGATTTCACTTATAGAGAGTTGGTTCTGGATTCTGGGACTACTGGTTAGTTTTCCCAGATGATATATGGATGCCTCTCCTCCATCCTCCTGTTCTCTGTTGTCCAGAGAACAATATATTGAATCTTACAAGGGCATTGTTGGGTCATCACATCACTCTAGCGACCGCTCCTGGTGAAATTCCCGCTCCTACTAATTAGATTTTAAAATATGGCCCAGGAATAGCGTGGGCTCATTATTTATGAACCAATCATAAGACAAGTGCATACCGCCGCCTCCCCCAACTCGTTCTGGAACCTTCGATCTAAGAATAGCCCTTATTTTGGGATGGTCCCTGTTAAGACTCAAAGTATATTTATGAAATGTGTCGGACTGGAAATGGGGATTCTGTTCCATCATGCTACACTAATGTCTGTTTTATTGAAATATTTTCTTTTACGAATGTCTGTGTTTTTTAAAATAATTTCTTTTACCAATGTCCATCTAATTGAAATCTTTTCTTTTACCAATGTCTATTTTACTTGAATTATTTGTTTTTTTTCTTGTACCAATGTCTATTTAATTGGAATCTTATCTTTTACCAACATCTATTTTTCTGGAATCTTATCTTTTACCAATGTCTATTTTACTGGAATCCTATCTTTTACCATTGTCTATTTTATTGGAATCTTATCTTTTACCAACGTGTATTTTACTGGAATCTTATCTTTTACCAGTATCTAATTTGATTACCAGGCACCTCAGTTGTTGGATTCCAGCTGCAGCCGTGAACTACTCGGTCTCAACAGTCAAACTGATTCACTTATTCTTCCTTGTGGATACGGCCCCCCACAATCTGCTAGTATCTTTAGACGAGGACCAGGTCTTCTACAATATACCAGGATCTGTACACGAGGACAAGGTCTCCTACAGTATACCAGGATCTGCACACGAGGGCCAGGTTCCCAACAATATACCAGGATCTGTACACGATTACTATTCTGGACTCATAATGGAAAAGGCAGACATTCCCGCCAAGAATGGCATTGACAGTTTTGATAGACTACCTTTGAATCAACATAAAACAACCCAAGCGAAGATTCGTTTCAAAATAATCAGCCAGAGAGTTCATTTAAAGGCCGTGGTTGTGGGGAAATTCTCTTGGAATGGAAAGAAAACATTTCGTGACAAGAAACCGTTAATGTTAATTATACAGGATTCTGCTTCATTGAGGAGCCGGCTTTTCGTGTTGTTTAATCAAACTAAGCACGCGAGACGCACAGAAGGCAAATTTGTGCATTTAAATGCTTCGTGCATGGTATTTTCAGAACATCCAACAGATCTAGCTATCATTGTAATTAGCTCGGTGAAGAAGTATGAGTCCAGTTTTGTATCAGTGGGAAAGCAGATTTCTTCTGTTGTTAAGCCAAGGAATGATACATCCTTGGAGAAAGTAAGTCAAACAAAGCTAGTCAGTTTGCTGAATAAGACTGAGGAACAGCATTGGTCACCCATGAATTATCCAGGTTTTATGTCAGCGCAAAACCAGATTCCCTCCGTTGTTACGTCAAGGAATGATACATCCTTGGGGAAAGTAAGTCAAATAAAGCTAGGCAGCTTGGTGAAGAAGACTGAGGAAGAGGGTTTGTCACCTATGACAGATCCAGGTTTTGTGTCAGTGGAAAATCAGACATCCTCCGTTGTTACGTCAAGGAAAGATAAATCCTTGGAGGATGTGAGCCGGACAGAGGTGAATAATAATTATAAAGGCAAGTGGTTTTATTTTTACAATTTATGGACTGTATGGTTGTTGTTGTTGTTGTTGTTGCTGCTGCTGCTGCTGCTGATGCTGCTGCTGCTACTACTGCTGCTGATGTTACTGCTTTGTTGTCATCACGACGCCTGTATCACTGTTGGCGTTGTATCACCATGTAGCAGTTTCTTTGCAGAACGGCGGTCTCATCACGGCACTCTCAACACGGCGCTCTCATCACGGCGAGAGTTAGAGAGGCAGAAGGAAATCAAAAGAGAGAAGATATTGGACAATTTGAAATAATGGCGTCGAGAAAAGTCGGTATCAGAAATGACTGAAGGCAGAAGAGACAAAGTTTTGGACATACATGATTGCCAACGTTACACGGAATGGACTATGCGAAGATTAGCAGCACGCGAGACAAAAGATTGGCCAGACATGATCACCAACACTACACGGCCGGACTATAAGAAGAAGAAATCTGGCATGTGACATCCATCATCAATGTCCTCTTGTGTAAATAAACGAATTAACTCCAAAACATAATTTATGAAGGAAAGGATAGACACCCAAAAAATGAAGGAAACGATTGTTTAAACCAAAATCTTTATCAACAAACATGGACAAAAGCAAAAGGAAACAACAATTAATACTCGGGCTAGAAACGGAAATACCCCATTTATAGCTAAGAATTGTTCATTGATAAAGACTTGCTCCGAAACATTAATTTGTATATGTGTGTTGATTTCCTTTCGTCGATCTTTCTGGTTATATTTTCTGCGCATTCGATTCCCGCCAACATCTCAGTCACTCTCTTCTTTCTCTACTGCAGGCTCAGGAAAGGCCACAAGACGGAAGCTACAGCTCGTTGTACTAAATGTAAGTATTGTTCCAGGGCTGTAGAAATTTCGCTTTTTTCCATTGCATCTTCATTATTTAAAGGACTGAATGGCTCAAGCTTTGTGGGCGTCATTCGCAACTGTGAGCGCTAACAAGACAAATCACCTGAACAAGTCAAGAAGCCTGATACGGGGGAAAATGGCACGTTGCTAGAACACCAAAAGACACTTGGCATCCAAGATGTGCAGCGTGGGAGCCGACAAGACTGTCAAGAAGACGAACGTGGAGAGCTTGCTTGCGAGCTGTAACAAAGAACCTGAAACTACAGCTACTACTGAAGCCACCACGAGGGAGACCGCCGATAGCCCACCACAGACAAGATCCAAGACAGCTGAGAAGAAGGAGAAGAAAGACACTAGAGCCGGGAACACCGACTCAAAAACAGTCTGATGGGTTGTCAAGCGGATTCAGGTGAAGATGTCAGATGAAGACATCCTGAAGCAGCTTCGAGAAGAGAACCTGCACACCCGATTCTTGAAGGCGGAGCGACTCCTCACCTACTCCAAGATTCCCACAACCTTGGTGGTGGTGACGACAGAGGGCAGCGAGATGCCGACCACAGTGTCAATCAACAAGAGAACGCGGCAACCAGTGAGATTCATTCTAAGAGTCAACCAATGTTCCAGATGTCAGAGGGCCGGCCACAACAGAGCACCATGTCGCAGTAAGACGGAAATCTGCCGCTACTGCGCTGATCACCACACCTTTAAGGAGTGTCCGCTGACCAAGCTGGACACGGACTTCCGAGCACCCAACAGCAAAAGAAAGTGCACCAACTGCCTGGGCAAACATGGAGCAAGATACTTGAGCTGTCCGTACCTCCAAAGACATAGAGACGTCTTTAAGCTCGCCATTAACACAAAGACGCCATACAAAGAAGCAATGCGGAGGTGCGAGACGGCCACGTGTATATCTCAAGCTGAAAGAAATCAACTACAGAACCAGATAGAGGAGCTGAAGAAGCAAGTCAAGGCAGTACTGACGCCAGCACCAACCAGCGAGAATGAGAAGCTGCTGGCCGACATGAAAGAGATCCAGCACACCATCAAACAAGAGATAGAGCGCATGGCTAAGATGAAGAAGGAAAACGAGGAAATCCTACAAATTATCAAGACCGAAAGAGAACTACTGAATGACGAAAGGGCGCAGCACCAATCCAAACCAACAGATGAGATGAAGCAAGATGAAGCACCACCAAAAAATATCGAAAAACTGATGAAGACAATTCACAAAAAAGGAGGCAAAAAGGCGAATGATGGAGCCAAGCCACAGACCAATCTGCAACAGAAAGCAGAAGCCAGTAGTCCAGCCACGATACCTAAGCAACCAGAGATTAAATCAGCACCGAAGACGACTGGAGAGAGTACGAAAAAGAGAGCGCCGCCCGCCTAGCTTACTGCGAAGGAAAGGCAAGACAAGCGGAACTACGATACAACGAGTGGAGAAACAAAAAGTGCTCTTAAGGACTGCAACCAGTCAAGCCAGACGAGCCAGGCGCCTTCACGGACAAAACATACCACAAGAGGAGACGAGCACAAAGGATAGCCGCTGATCAACCCCCAGCTGACGTCACAGACACAAACGCTTACGCAACCAGTCCGAGATAGGACTCACTCATAAGAGCGCACAAGACAAGAATTAGGATGAATGAACCCACAAAAACCACGTTCCTCAACAATAACCACAGCAGAAGAGGCAGATTGAACGAGGCCGAATTTAGAATTTTTGTTTTGAAAATTGGAATTGGAATTGGAATAAGCGTAAGTGATCCGGGTGTGATTCGCGGTGCGAACAGCATGGATTTTAAACTGATATCAAAAGGACAGTAAACGTCCTCCTCATTCTAGGGTGGACGTCTAATCTTCTCAAATAAGGACGAAAAAACTGGGAGGTCTGGTGTACACGTTACTGCTATTAAAACAATTCCTGACTGTTGGAAATCTCACCCCATGTGTTACCCGCATCCCAAGAAAAAGCAAAAAAAAAAATATAGTAACCTACCAAGCGTGTCTTAAGAGGCGACTAAGGAAGCTCGGCCCTGTGTTTCCGGGACTCTACGGGGAAGCATATTTTTTGGGCGCTCGCTCGCTTTGAACTCAAGCGTAGTCCACACACACTAATTCTTGAAGTGCTGGACTAAATTTTGCGTGTGGATTAGCTGTAACCTATTAACAGTGACCCTCGCCATCAGGCGAACCCACTCCGACTTCAGAGGTACTTGTAATTAACGTCCTCAAGTCAAGGACGATAGGTCAACATTTTAGTCCAACTGTCCGGTGCATGGGGTTGAACCCCTTACCTCGGCATCAGCACACCGGATGTTTAGGAACACGCGTTCTTATCCATTCATCCATGCTGACCTACCGGGGAAGCAGATAATTGTAACGCAGTAACGTAGCATGAATGTCGTAACAGGCCATTAGCGAGGATTTCGCCCGTGTATCCTTAAAAGAAGCAAGAGGATAGTCGCGGTTAGTTCAATGACCGACCGGTCGCCATTTTTCTGAAAATGCAGTTCGCGGTAGAAACAACCGCGGACAGATGTAAAGAGGATAGTATCACATTGTAATCTACCATGCGTGTCGTAAGACGAGAATAAGGATGCTTGGAATATGTGTCACCAATCCCTTAAAGGGAGCAAAGAAAAGCATCACATTTTAACTTATCATATAGGTCGTAAGAGGCGACGACGAAAGATTGGGCATCGGGCTGTCTTTCCCATTCTGAAGAAAAATTAAGCTATAAAATCAAATCAACCATGAACTATTTATGTGTGCGTGCGTGCGTGCGTGCGTGTGGGCGGGCGTGCGTGCGCGCGCGCGCGCGCGTGTGTGTGTATGTGTGAGCGCATGTGCATTAACTCGCTCGCTGTGAACTCAAGCATAGTCCATACGCGTGTTACAATTTCTAGTGTACGGGGCTCATTTTTGCGTGTGGATTAGTTTTCCCTATTACCAGTGTCCCTTGCCACACGAACACACTCCGACGTCTGAGGTACTTGTAATTTACGTCCTCAAGTCAAGGACGTGAGATCAACATTTAAGTCCATCTGACCGTTGTAACGGTTGAACCAGTTACTGCGATATCAGCACACAAGAAGATTAAGAACGAGCGCACGTATCCATTCGCCCATGCCTACATCCAGTGAGATGGTTAAGAGAGTGTGCTTCAACTGGGGGTCAAGGACAGTCGAAGATTGCTCCAGAAAGCACTGACAAACTGACTGGTGCCTTGCCGTCTTGACAGACGATAGTTTGTAAAATGGAGTTACCCCTGGAAGGTTAACCCGGTCAACAAATGCCCGCAGAAGTCGGATGTGTCGGCCTAACGGCGCAAGAACGCAGCTCTGCTGTAAATAGGCACAACGCAATCACATCCGAAAAAAACTCCGGATGAACGCAGAAGGAGAAGAATAAATGGAGTTATACCTCTCCTAACACAAAGCCTAGGCTGAGTTTAGAGACCATGTGTTGCCCATGCAGCATGATCTCTCTCTCTCTCAGCCTGCCTAGTTTACTCCAGAGGAAAGATAACACCGATACGTCTGGAAGACGACCAGCTGCAGAAGCTGTCAGATTAGCAAAGAAATATTCTAACTGTCCGCCTGTCGAAGCTTCAATCTTAGACCAATTGCCGACCAAGGCTTTGGGCCTGGTCTGCCCTGCCATGACATTAAGTCTAGATGGTAGACTTGAACTAGGGTAAGGCTGTACCCTCCCATTTGCACTCCTCCGCCCGAAGCTGTTGGCACAATGTGGGATGTTGGGTTTGGTAAGCGCCGCAAAACATTCGACCCTAACAGAAAGCAGGTATCACCGTCTACTGTCATACGGTATTGTAAAGCAACGTCTTGTAAAGGGCATGAATAATGTTGTTTTCAATCTGTTTTTCTGTGTCTACATTGCTACCTAGGTAGGTATATGATTCTCTCTCTCTCTCTCTCTCTCTCTCTCTCTCTCTCTCTCTCTCTCTCTCTCTCTCCCCCCCCCCCCCCCCAAATTATTCATTGTAATGCGGTTAGTCATGTCTTAGTCAGATATGACTGAGCTACCGTATGACAGTAGACGGTACTACCTGCTTTCTGTTAGCGCTGAATGTTGGACGGCGCTCACCAAATCCGACACCCCATACTGTGCCAACTGCTTCGGGCGGAGGAACGCAATTGGGAGGGTACAAGCCTTATCCTGGTGCGAGGAAATGCAACCTAAAGATTAAATGTCATGGCAGGTCAGACCAGGCCCTAAGCCTTGGTTGGTAACTGGTCTAGGCTTGAAGCTTCGACAAGTGGACAGAGAATTGCTTTGCTGATCCGGCAGCTTCTGCAGCTGGTCTTGTTCCAGATGTATTGGTGTTACCTTTTCTCTGAAGTAAACTCGGCAGGCAGAGAGAGGGATCATGCTGCATGAGCAACACATGGTCTCTATAATTCAGCCCAGGCTTTGTGCTATGAAGTTATCAAGCTTTTGAATAAACACACGCGTATTGTTTAGCGCTCATAGATGTAGATGAAGGAAATAGAAACTAGAGAACGCATTCTATCTAACCATTGAGATAGTACCATCAGTCTCAGAATGTTGTATTAAACAAGCACATATCAAATAACAAACACATCAGACCGAAACGCCGTGTCCATTATATTAACGAACATTTAGATAGGAATTCTGTCCATATTCCATAGTCGTGGGTTCATGTGGAAGATAGACCAGGCTAATGAAGACACCATTCTAGGGGTGTCTAGTTGGTCATGCGTCGATGTACACTTGTTCCTGCAGCGAGGCGCCGTCGTCATAGAGAAGTGATAGGTTCTAATCCAGATCCGTAACTAGAGCTTTTAATTGTTATCTTGTTTAGTGCATCCTCTAGTCTCTATTTCCTTCTTCTACTTCTATGAGCGTCAAACAATACATGTGTGGTTATTTATTAACTGTCTTAGTTTCCTCAAAGGGTTCCCAACTTGATATTTAACTGATTCAGTGCCAAATAAAAAGTGAGTTTGGACTAAGCATGGTACACACTCGAATAAACAACTACTATATCAATTTCCATTCGCTGAGCATTAAAATTGTGGAAGACGCCACAAAACAACACAAATACCACGATGACCCAAGTATGGCGCGGAAGATACCACGGAACAAAAGAAATACCCGGTGACCCACGTGTGGCGATATATCATCCTTCTGTCCAAATAGGGAACTTACATTTGGCGATAGGATACATCATATTTGGCACTGTATCAGGTAAGCTTTTGAAGGACAATGTAACAAACCATGGACTGTCAAGATGACCAGGTGCCAGCACAGTGTAACGCGGCCAAACATTTCACGACTACTGCAGGCTGTGTGGGGGACATGGACCTCGTGGGGCACCTGCTCGTCTGTGTGCGGCAAGTCCGGTTTCAGCATCAGAACCCGACGGTGCGAAACCACGCGAGATGTTCCGTGCGAGGGGTTGAGCTTCGACATGAAGGAATGCAACCCTGGCGTCAAGTGCGAAGGTGAGCTGTTAACGGTTGTGTACCTGTGCTGTGTCTCCCTGGTCTAGGAGTTTCACGACTTTTTCCGTAATCCCGTATACTCTCGTGAGTAACGTGACGTGCGCAAGAATTGGTAGCGGTTCTCTCTGCGTCGGTAACTTACGGGGTATGTGAGCCGGTCGCTCAGAAAGCAATGGCAAACTACTGATCGTGATCTTGCCAAGAAATCAACAATCACCTGAAAGATGCTGATGTTGACAGCGATGTCCTGTAAAAGGATATGCGACCAACAACAACAACAAAAAACATGTGCAGTGGTGTGACACGTTGCGTCAATCTCACAAGGTCCAACAGAGATCGGTGGTCGGCCTTCCGTCATCGCTCTTTCCCTTTCATTTTCCTCTCATTCCTTCCTCACTTCTCCTGTCGTCCGTTCTTGCTTCCTCCTCCTCTCACCGTCCATCCTTCCTCCACATCCCTCTTCCTGTCATTCTTCTTCCTTATTTTTCTTCCTCCTTCGTCTTCTTTTTCCACTTGTTCCTCCTATTCTTCCTCTTCTTCTTTCCTCTACTTCTTCTTCCTCTGTTTTTTCTTCTTCTTTATTCCCCATCAGGACATAGGTCCTAGTCCAGCTCACTCCAAGTCGTACTACACTCAGCTATATCATGCAGCATCGTCCACGTCCTCCTCATCATCATGATGTTGCCCTGCGAAGAAGTGTAGGCGTTCACGTCTCTCCCCAGACCACGTCTATGGCATTCTGGATCAACTCTGCTAATGATATTCCTCCATGCATCTGTTTCAGTCCATCCAGCATCATTTCCCCCGGTCTGCCTTTGCCTTTTTTCCCCACTGATCTTTCCAGTCGTCATGATGTCCTCCAATGGCTCTCTTCTCATCACATGACTCAAGAATACCGTTTGTCTCACAAGGAATGACACTAGCATATCAGGTGACGGAAGTCTTCCCAACTGCTTTGTCAAGGAAAGGCTCTGTCTGAAACTTCACTGACATCTTGCCGTCTTGACAGCGATAGTTTGTAACATGGAGTTTCACCTCTCCCTAACATGACGCCTGGGCTGAATTTAGAGACCACCTGTTGCCCATGCAGCATGATCTTTCTCCCAGCCTGCCTAGTTCACTCCAGAGGAAGACCAAAGCTATGTCTATCAGAGCTTCCATCCTAGACCAGTTGCCGACCAAGGCTTACGGCCTGGTCTGCCCTACCATGACATTTAGTCTTTAGGTTGCATTTCCTTGCACTAGGGTAAGGCGTGTACCCTTCCAATTGCACTCCTCAGAAGCCGCTGTGGCAATATGAGGTATCTGGTTTGGTGATCGCTGCCCAACATTCGACGATAATAGAAAGCAGGTTGCACCGTCAACTGTCAGACAGTAGTTCGCTCATTTCTGACTAAGACCTGACTTAAAATGTCTGAATCTTAAAATAAAAATAGGCATGGAAACATGGTCTGAAATAAATAGTTATCAAGAGGTTTGTAACAGTTAGTTACATGAGTCCCAACTCCAAGGAGACTCCAAGTCGTAACTATGAGCCGTGTGACATTGTGGTAGTAAAAAATGTTTGCATATCCTTAACAGGACATTGCTGTCAACATCAACATCTTTCAGCTGATTGTTGATTTCTTGGCAAGATTATAGTGGTAGTAGCAAATATAAAAGGGTTAAGCAGACCAGGAACCTATAACAGGTTTATCAAACTGCTATGGAATTTACTTGAATCCAAAAAAACATTGCTCACGAATCGCGGAGGAAATTGAAGAATATGTGCAAATCACGGGATCTAGAACTTCAATAACCCTTCCACACGACGCCCAGTGACATACATGGATGATTTAGAATTCTGTCTTGTGGGATCTTCATGAGCGTTGTTGTCATATGGTTACTTAACCACACAGCTCTATAGTAGTTAGGCGTCAAGGTGTTTAGTGGACACGTCACAAGGTGATCATGGTGATGGTATATTTTTGAGTGAACGCCTGAAAACAAAAGTACTCTGTATGGTGCAGCTGCTAAATTGTTCCTCTCAGCTCATCCTGAATAAGGTTCATCTCAACCTGAACAAGGTTCATTTCCCCCTCAGCAAGGTTCATCTCTCCCTCGGCAAGGTTCATCTTCCCCTCGGCGATACTCATCTCCCGCTCAGCAAGGTTCATCTCCCCATCGGCAATACTCATCTCCCGCTCAGAGAGGTTCATCTCCTCCTCGGCATGATTCATATCCCTCCTCGGCAAGGTTCATCTCTCCCTCGGCAATGTTCATCTCTCCCTCAACAAGGTTCATCTCCCCCTCGGCAAGGTCCATCTCTTCCTCGGCAATACTCACCTCTCGCTCAGCAATACTCATCCCCCGCTTAGCAAGGTTCATCCCCCATCAGCAAGGTTCATCTCTCCCCCTCAGCAAGATTCATCTCTCCCTCGGCCAGGTTCATCTCTCCCTCAGCAAGGTTCATCTCTCTCTCAACAATGTTTATCTCCCCTTCGGAAAGGTTCATCTCTCCCTCAACAAGGCTCATCTCCCCCATCGGCAAGGTTCATCTCTCCTTCGGCAATGTTTATCTCCTCCTCGGAAGGTTATTCTCCCATTCCCCAAGGTTCATCTCTCCCTCGGCAAGGTTCATCTCCCCTTTGGCAATACTCATCTCCCCCTCAACATGATTCTCCCCCCCCCCCCCCCATCCCCTCAGCAAGGTTCATCCCTTCTTCAGCAAGGTTCATCTCCCCATCAGTAGGATTAATCTCATTTTCAGCAAGGTTCATCATTAGTTTACCTTCCGTTAATTAAGGTTGGTGTATGTATATTTGGGTTGATAGGTTGAGGCTATCGTTGGGTTGACAGGTTGATAGTTATGTATATTCAATGAGCATGATTCAGAAGGTCGAAGCTGGATCTGTACGTAGACAGTGGACTGAGTCGCTGCAGAAGTCTGTTGTCCGTAAAGTCACCTTCATCTTCGTCCCGGGATATGCGGGAGTCGAGGGAAATGAACGAGCTGATAAACTGGCTGGCTCTGCACCTCCTGTAGATGGCCAGCTCATGGATCGTGCCTATGTTATTAACGTCCTCAAAGATATGGCGAGAACAGAGGACTCTGACGTCAGTGAATCCACATCGCTGTCCAGGATGAAAGACTTGGGAGTAAAAATCGGCACGGCCAGACGCGAGAGGTACATCGGGAAAAAGAGGTGCCTCGTCAACCAACACAGAACTGGCACTATTAGCCACCGGACGCTGATGCATATGTTGGGGGGAGGATCTGAGCACCTATGGACCTGTCCGGAGTGCAATGAAGATACCCCAACTGATAACTGAATAACTAACTGATAGGTGTATTTCAACTTATGCAACATTGATAGTTACATCATTCGAATCCTCGGTAAGGCGTGTAGTTTTTTCTGCCCGGGGCAAAAAGAAAACTCTAACCTGCACGGGTCGCGGCGACTGCACTAGCCATGCGGCTTTAATTCCTCACGCTCAAGCCCCCCCCCCCCCCCCCCCCCCCCACACACACACACACACACGCACACACACATGTCCTACACCGCAAGGTACTATAGGCAGTAAATTACAGATAGTCGCATTTCACCCTTATCAATCTGATAGCTGTATCTCACCTTTAGAAAGGCTGATAACCATATCGCACCCTTAGCGGGCTGATAGTTGTATCTCTCCTTTTACAAGACTATGCTTGGCTAAATCTCAGACAGAACAAGATTCATATTTGCACATCTCGCCTCATGTTGAGCATTTGACATTGCGTGACATCTCTTCCACAGCCAAGTTCAGCAACTGGGGGGTCTGGGGTCCTTGCTCAACCACCTGTGGGCAGGGCGTGAGGGCCCGCAGTCGCGTCTGTGTCACCGAGGAACAAGGGTTAAAGTGCAGTGGAATGTCGTCGTTGCTGGAGAGATGTAAAATGCCCAAGTGTGTAAGTAATGGGTGCATCGTCATGATTGTCTTCCTTCTTCGTCTTTGGTTCTTCCCTCTTCTTAATGTTTCTTCTCGCTGTGCGGACTGTAGATTTGTCGAGACGCCTGTCTGTTCCACTTTTCACATGGGGCAGTGAGACACATATTGTGTGTTATTCACTGGCACAGGAACGGAGCATAATAGGGCAATGCTGTGCGTGAAGTTGGAACCGCCACTAACTGACATACTAATGTTTCTTCTATAGTTGTTATTTCATATTATTTCCGTCCCAGTTATCTTCTATTGTTCGTCTTCTTCCTTATTACTTCCTTCTTCTGACCTTCTTTATTGATTCTTTCTTCTTTTTACGTCATTCTTCTTCTTCTTTCCTTTATTCTGTCTTTCTTCTCTTCTTCCGTCCTTCTTCTTCTTTCCGATTCTACCACCATATCATGGGATCTACAGATTAATGTTGTCGACATCATGGAGGGCTGGTAGAATACAGTCGTTTTGTTTGAATATCGGACTGACCAGAAATGACCAGACCAGACAGCAGATGAGCAGGTTCGTCAATCAGACCAGACACCGAATGAACAGACTTGTTAATTAGACCAGACAGCGAATGAACAGGCTTGCCTATCAGCTCAAACTAGCTTCCTCTTCTTCTTTCGTTCGCTTGAAATACATCTATAACTGCAATGTTGTCTCCTGTATGAATCTAACAGTCTTTTTTAGTTCACTCAGCGGCCCATAGAGTTTATCTTCCACTGTCGTCGCTCTAGGCCAGAAGGTTTGCCTAGATATGTTATATTTTGGGCAGTCTTGGAGTATGTGCTCTGCTGTTTGCGGCGCCAAACCACATGTGCACATGGCTGGATCACCAATCTTGAATTTTGTATACATGTGGTTGTGTAATCTGTTGTGCCCTGTTCGAAGGCGCAGAATGCTCAAACTAGCAAAGTCGGCTCCCTTTTGCTGATGAATTATTGCGCGGGGGATGAGCGTCTCAACAGATTGCACGGCTGCAATGATACTAATCCGATCTGAACTCTTCTTTTTACAGTCCATGGTGATCATGTCTGTCCAAAATCTTCTATCTCGTGTACTGCCAATCTTTTTTATACTCCACGCCATGTGGCGTTGGTGATCATGTCAGTCTAAAATCTTCTATCTCTTGTACTGTCAATCTTCTTATAGTCCATGTCGTGTGGCGTTGGTGATCATGTCTGTTCACAGCCTTCTGTCTCGTGTACTGCAAATCATTTTCTGATACTGTTTCTCCATGCCATGATGAGGAAATGTAACACCAATACATCTGAAACAAGACAAATTGCGAAAGTTGTCGAATCAGCAAAGCGATGCTCTAACTGTCGGCCCGTCGGAGCTTCAAACCTAGGCCAATTGCCGACGTATGCTTAGGGCCTGGTCTACCCTGCCATGACATTTAGCCTTTAGGTCGCATTTTCTCTCACTAGGTTAAGGCTTGTACCCTCCAAATTGCGCTCCTCCGGTCGTAGGCTCTAACAATTCAGCGCTAACAGAAAGCAAGTAGTACCGTCTACTGTCACACGGTAGTTCAGTCATATCTTACTAAGACCAGACACTAAACGAAACATGACATGTGTAATATTTAGAGAATGTTGGATGTTGTTATATGGAGATTATGTAATCATAGTATAATGTTAGAGTTATATGATTGTACTACTTTTTCTCATCTCGTGACATTCAGATAAAGCATGAGGAGGACGCCCCTGAATCTCCGCCGGCCGCTGCCGTCGGTCCAACCTTTCCCGCCTTCATGAAAGGCCAAGGGCTGGTGGCGCAGAAATATTACATGTTTCCCGCCAGGCTAGTGAGACGAGGAGACCTTAGCTCAAATACCAGTCTTGCCCAGTCGGCTCCATGGGGATACGAACCCCCACTGCCAGAAGGCAGGGAATCCCTCACTAAAACCGAGAAGTATTTAAAGATAAAAACACCGTGGCCACCGCTGCGTCCCCCGCCTAATTATGAAAGTAAGTGTACAGACAACTTTGTTTCGTCACTGCAGGGTTGTAGAAGGCAAGGGTACAGTAAATACTGTGTATCTGCTGAGAATATTAATTGAGCATTCGATAGAAGTAAACAAAAACCTACATCTGTGCTTCTTTACTTACAACTTCTTTTGATAAAGTAAGACATTTCAACATGATGAAGATGCTTGCAGATATACAAATTGATGGTAAAGACTTTAGACGTGTACAAAAACATATATTGGAAACAATACACTACCATAAAGATTGATAATGAAGTATGTCAATAACAGCCTATTAAGAGAGGTGTGCTACAGGGATGTGTAATGTCTCCAGATTGTTTCTTTTTTGTTTTTGTTTCTTTTGCCTATACAGCGAAATATTAAAAAGTCGCTTAAAAGTCGACAGGGTCGACTTTATTGCACCGGGTTTTATCCCATATGGCACGATCTCTTTCTGCAGCGCGGAAAGCGTCGCACCAAGCACGAACTCCGTAGCTCTAGCGACGACCCACAGGAGTCTCCGAAACATTTCACTCGTCAACCGAAGAACGCGGCCCGGAATCGAACCCACAACCTTCGGAGCCCGAGTCAAACGGCTTGACCAATTCGCCACGGAGACTCCCACAGCCACAGTGAAACATTAGAAATTTATAAGATATGATAGGAATCACCAATGGGGGACGTAACATCAATAACATTAGATATGCGGACGGTACAGTCTTGATTGCAGACAATGAACAGGACCTGCAAAATTTAGTAGATGGGGTTGTTGTACAAAGTGAACAACTAGGGTTATAATTAACTTATAAGAAGACAGAGATCACTGTCGTTACTAAGAAGAAAGAAATAATACAATGTACTATACGGTAAAATAGAATATTCTTAAACAAGTGAATCGGTACGACTATCTCGGAACAGTCAAAACATCTGATGGTAGGTTCCTTGAAAAGATTAGAACAAGAATCTCTAAAACGAAGGTTGCCTTTTGCAAGATGGAAAACATTCAGACCAATAAAAAGATCTCATCACTTTAGTTTATGTTGCGTGATTTCTGCAGTATGTACCTGACTAGATGCGGCGAAATATGCCAGGCAATATATCGTCCAATCTATTGTTTGTGTCTTCGTTATTCAAATTCAATCCGGAAAAAACATTGTTTTCACAATGTTGAAGTGCTACATAGAGCCTGTACTTTTGTACGGATGTCAAGCGTAGACAATGAGCAGACAAGCTGAACAACAGTGGCAGTGGAAATGTGGTTTCTGGGGAAAATTCAAAGAATACCATGGACATAAATAGAAACCAATGATCAAGTCCTACATAAAGCAAATGAAAACTGTGAAATTATTAGAGAAATTTGAAGAAGACAGTCAAAATTTTGGACACCTTATGAGAAGAAATAAACCAGATAACTTGGTGACAACTGGCAAGGTGGAGAGGGAAAAGAACAAGGGAAGGCAGAGAAGTAAATACCTGTATGGCTTGGCCACATGGCATAATCGAGACAAAAACACAGAGCTAATCGTGAAACATGACCGCTCACGCTTATCGACATGGCACATGATGATGATGAACGTGCACACATCTGTGGCTTAGGGATTAGGATCGCAGTTTCACAATTTGCGGACATTCCGAGTCGAGGGTGTTTAATCAAGGTGCGGGCGTTTTGGAAGCCGATCAGTTCATTTCGATGGTATGTGGCGTTTACTTCTGGAAGCACTGACAAACTACTGAACGTAAACCTTTGAGGCCACTAAGACAGTTCATAAATAAACACACATGTATTGTCTGTCGCTCACAGAAGAAAGATGTAGGGATTAGAGGACACACTAGATAACATACAAATAGAAAGCTATAGTTACCGACCGGGATTCTAACCTGTCACCTCTAAATAACGACAGCGCCTCGCTGCAGGAACAAGTGTACAAGTAGAGATAGATAGATAGAGAGAGAGAGAGAGAGAGAGAGAGAGAGAGAGAGAGAGAGAGAGAGAGAGAGAGAGAGAGAGAGAGAGAGAGTATGTATGTATGAGCAAATGTTTGTTAGTGAGTTTGTGATTGTGAGTGTATGTGTATGCAAATGCGTGTATTTTTGTGTTATTGAGTGGGTGCATAACTGTGGGAGTTTGTGTAAATGATGTAAGTATGTGTTTCCGCATAATATGTGTTTCTGCCTGCTTGTCTGTCTGTCACATAACATGATTAGTTAGTTATTTATTTGCATATCCTTTACAGGACGTCTCAGTCAATCCCAACTGTGTTCTGCTGTTTGTGATCTTTTGGCAAGTTCACATTCAGTAGTTTGCCGTTGCTTTCTGAAAGACCAGAACCGATAATATTTCGTAAAAAAACCAATGCAAGGCGGTCTCATGCCAAATCGCCCGCAACTGTGTTTCATACGCGGCTGTGCGGGATTACGAACTGCGTGCGTAATTCCTTCTCCACAGAACCGAGAGAGAGAGAGAGAGAGAGAGAGAGAGAGAGAGAGAGAGAGAGAGAGAGAGAGAGAGAGAGAGAGAGAGAGAGAGAGAGAGAGAGAGAGAGAGAGAGAGAGAGAGCATGTATGTATGAGTAAACTTTTGTTTGTGATTGTGAATGAGTATATGTATAAGCAAGTGGATGTGTATTTGTGTGTTATTGAGTGGGTGCATAACTGGGAATTTGTGTAAATGATGTGTGTATGTGTTTGTGTAAATGTAACATGTACAGTAGATAACTGATGTACGAAAGATGGGTGATTGGAAGGGCCGAATGTAAGACGGGCGTGCGTTCCCAATTAAAAATCCGTTGAAAATAAAGTCTCTCTCTCTCTCTCTCTCTCTCTCTCTCTCTCTCTCTCTCTCTCTTCTCCTCTCTCTCTCTCTCTCCCTCTCTCTCTCTCTCTCTCTCTCTCCTCTCTCTCTCTCTCTCTCTCTCTCTCTCTCTCTCTCTCTCTCTCTCTCTTTCTGTTTTACCGGTTGCCACATCCTTTTCCAGATCACGCCACCTCATAAAGATTAAGGCAATTCCCATAACAAATCTCGCAGCTGGAATCTAAAATGTTAGGAGTGCATATAATATATAACACGGCTAAAGCGGCTGAAGCGCCAGTTTTCTGTCTCACCTCATTTCTTACCCTTACAATTTCTAGACAATTCTGAAAATTATCGTTACCCAGGTTTAAAGCCTGGGTGGACCACAGACTCAGAACCGCCCTGGCCGGGAAATAATCCTGCTACTGATAGGCGTTGAACCAGTGCCTCTTGTATGCTGCTTCGTCTGCTTCTTGTACTGCCGCTGCTCTAGCCACTCCGCCAGTTGCTGCTCCTGGTGCTGTTGCCCTGCTCTCCAGTCTCTGTATCCGTATATACATTTGCATCTAACAGTGACCAATCCGCTGCGGGGAAATTTTCCAGTTTGTGATATTTTATTACCACAGCATGGTAATTACGGCATGCACTGTACAATTTCCAATTTATGGTTGATTTGTAACGAAAACATTTGCAGTTGAACACATTCTTATCCTCCATGTATCAGAGAGAGAGAGAGAGAGAGAGAGAGAGAGAGAGAGAGAGAGAGAGAGAGAGAGAGAGAGAGAGAGAGAGAGAGAGACAGAGAGAGACAGAGAGAGAGAGAGACAGACAGACAGACAGACAGACAGACAGTGAGTGTGTGTGTGTATGCATATATGTGCCTCTGCATGCATATGTGTGTGTGCGTGTGTATATGCGCACATATGTGCCTTTGTGTGCATATGTGTATATGTATGCATATATGTGCCTCTGTAAACATGTGTCTGTGCGTATGTGTGTGTGTGTATATATATATATATATGCTTGCTTGTGTTCGTTGGCTTCAGCTCCAACGCCAAGTCCCGTATGTCGGATGAAAGCATCCTGTAGTCCAACATCAGTGTGATATCATACAGGACCTGAGGTTTGCGTGAGTATCCGTTGTCCCATGTCTGGCTTATTGGTGTGCAGACGGGTGGTCCCTCGCCGTACAGGCAGACACTCTCCGACTTCGGAGGAATCGGCGATCATACTGACTTTAGCCAGGACCCGGAAAGGACCTGTTGCCCGCCCGGGACGCTCGACGAGGACGCGTCAATAGGTCTTGGCCAGTATATAACCCGGCCCTGGTGCCTTGGAAACACCTCTGCGTCCCACATATATATATATATATATATATATATATATATATATATATATATATATATATATATATATATATATATATATGTATATATATATATATATATGCCAATGTGTGTGTTTGTACGTGCGAGCACATGTAGCAGCCAGCCGAAAGACAAAGACACCTAGCTACACCTTAGATTCTGCTGCACACTGCAGACATTACATTGTCCACCACTGCCTGGTCTTTCTCTTCTCCGCCAGACAAACGGACCTCTCCCGTGGACCCTTACATCTGGGGGGCATGGGGCGAGTGGTCTGCCTGCTCCAGCAGATGTGGCGACGGGCATCGGCTGCGCGAGCGGCTGTGCATCGACCATTCCCAAGAGGACGACGTCAAGGTCATGCTGAAGTGGTGTGGCAAGGGCGACGTCTCTGAGATGATTCATTGCCTCGGTGCTTGCAGTCCAGTACAGGCCGTAGAAGGTTTGGTTGTGTCCTTCGTCTTTCCATTTTGCATTTTCCCCCTCCTCATTTTACTCCTCCTCTCTCCCCTTCCCCCTCCTCCTTCCTTCCCTCCTCATTTCTCCTCCTCCGTCTCCTCTTATTCCTCTTTCTCCTCCTCCTCTTTCTTCTCCTCCTCTTTCTTCTTCTTCTTCTCCTCCTCCTTCTCCTCCTTTTTCTCCTCAAGTGGCGTGGCAAAGGCGACGTCTCCTGGGTCCTAGCAATCCAGTTCAGGCTGTTGAAGGATTGCTTGCGTGCTTTCTCCTTCTATTCTACATTATTCTCCTCCTTCTTAGTCTCCTCCTTCTTCTTCCTCCTCCTGTCCCTGCTCCTGCTCCTTCTTCTTCTTCTTCTTCTTCTTCTTCTTCTTCTTCTTCTTCTTCTTCTTCTTCTTCTTCTTCTTCTTCTTCTTCTTCTTCTTCTTCTTCATCTTCTTCTTCTTCCTCCTCCTCCTTCGCTTACTGCTTCTACGCCTTCTGCCGCTTCTCTTTGTCTTCTTCTTCTTCACTCCTCCTTCTAATCTTCCTCCTTCTCCACTTCCTCCTCCTTCTCTATGCCATCTGAGGCTATTAAATAGGAAGACTGATACATCGTGTCAAGTTATTTAGTCCCAGAGTGTGTATGTCTGATCTTGTAAACTGAACTTATAAGTAAAGTTATGTAAACTGAACTTATAAGTGAAGTTACGTAAACTCAACTTATAAGTAACACTATGTAAACTGAACTTATAATTAAAGTTATGTTAACTCAACTTACAAGTAAATTTATGTGAACTGAACTTATAATTAAAGTTATGTTAACTCAAATTACAAGTAAATTTATGTAAACTGAACTTATAATTAAAGTTATGTTAACTCAACTTACAAGTAAATTTATGTAAACTGAACTTATAATTACAGTTACTTAAACTCAAATTATAAGTAAGTTTATGTAAACTGAACGTATTAGTAAAGTTATGTAAACTCAACTTATAAGTACAGTTATGTAAACTCAGCTTATAAGTACAGTTATGTAAACTCACCTTACAAGTAAAGTAATGTAAACTCAGCTTATAAGTACAGTTATGTAAACTCAGCTTATAGGTACAGTTATGTAAACTCAGCTTATAAGTACAGTTATGTAAACTCACCTTACAAGTAAAGTAATGTAAACTCAGCTTATAAGTACAGTTATGTAAACTCAGCTTATAAGTACAGTTATGTAAACTCAACTTATAAGTACAGTTTTGTAAACTCAACTTATAAGTACAGTTTTGTAAACTCAACTGATAAGTATAGTTATGTAAACTCACCTTACAAGTAATGTAAACTCAGCTTATAAGTACAGTTATGTAAACTCACCTTACAAGTAATGTAAACTCAGCTTATAAGTACAGTTATGTAAACTCAGCTTATAAGTACAGTTATGTAAACTCAGCTTATAAGTACAGTTATGTAAACTCACCTTACAAGTAAAGTAATGTAAACTCAGCTTATAAGTACAGTTATGTAAACTCAGCATATAAGTACAGTTATGTAAACTCAACTGATAAGTAAAGTTATGTAAACTCACCTTACAAGTAATGTAAACTCAGCTTATAAGTACAGTTATGTAAACTCAGCTTATAAGTACAGTTATGTAAACTCAGCTTATAAGTACAGTTATGTAAACTCAGCTTATAAGTACAGTTATGTAAACTCAGCTTATAAGTACAGTTATGTAAACTCAGCTTATAAGTACAGTTATGTAAACTCAGCTTATAAGTACAATTATGTAAACTCAACTGATAAGTACAGTTATGTAAACTCACCTTACAAGTAATGTAAACTCAGCTTATAAGTACAGTTATGTAAACTAAACTTATAAAGCAAAGTTAAGTAAACTCAAGTTAAGATTCCCCCATCACGTCTTACACCGTATCAAGCACGTGGTGCTATATTATATCCCCCATACTTGCATAGACCGCCTGTACTGCCCAGGACATTCTTGGAAGGCTGGGTCCACCTGGGAGCCCAAGTTATTTAATTTAAAACAATAAGTACAAGTATATATGGCATTAGAGCTTATAGTTGGGTCTTTCTTGCTCACTCACTTCTCAGCTACTGCCTAGTTGTTGATACACTCGGTAACCCACTTGGTGATCCACTCGGCAACCATCACTACAACGCACCCGCTCAATCTTCGCATCTGATTCACTCTATGTTCAAACACAATAAATATCTCTTCGGTTAGTCAGGTCCCTACTCTTCCCGTCATGGCTCTTTGCGATTTTTGTTGTTGACCGATAAACTGAAAATGGCGCCGAAAAAGATCCGATTGGAGTCAAGTGAAACCATTACACGGAACGCGACAGCCACGCTGCATCCCACTCCCAAAGGTCCTTTTCTGGAATGCTTTCAGCAATTTCGGGACCGCCAGAAGAAGTGAGTACAGCCCCAAGAGAGGTGAGGGGTGGGGGGGGGGGGGATTCTTGTAGGGGATTAGGATTTCACACCTTTAGGTGAGTATTGTATTGTTCCAGGCTAAAGGTCAAATATTCTGTGAACAGATTTCTCAGTGTCCTAACTAGTCTGTCAAGCACTGTTTGCTTGTTGTGCTCTCCTACCTTAATGTTCACACCTCTTTGACAATGTCCACCACAAACAACACATCATAGATATTAACTAATAATACAAGTAACAGTTGAAATGTTGTCTCACAGAAGAAGAGATGTTGCCAACAAGAGTCAGGATTATAGAATCGGGAGGCAAAGGTGGGCCTAGCGTGAAGACGCATCATCAGTTTGGTAAGTTGCTTGCAGGGTATTTTCTTTTGGCGAGTTCTGGGGAGTAAACTGTGAAAACTTGATTACAAGGTGTGGACTGGCCTCGCTGCCAAAATCTGCTAGCCTTTCTAAGAAGGTGTGAAGAGGAAATAAGTAGCCTGCCGATGACCCTCAGACTACACAAGTCAACCACACCTCCCCGTGGTGTAGACCGGGAAACCATGACCGCGAGGTCATAAGCAACGGGGCTCTGGCTCACCAGGAGGGAAAGGCTCTCCTTGGTCAGATATGTGTTCTAAACTTGCCACTGGCCTAGCAAGCCGGTGGGGAGATTTTTCTAATGCTCAAAGAAAAAGAATGAAGTATAATCGGACTGATTCTACCAACTGACAGTAGCCCACAACAAGCAATGATGTTCTAAATGGAAACAGAAAAAGAGGCCGACCATGTAAACGACGGACAGAAGAAATAACAGAGTCCATGGGAATCTCGACACATGAAGCCTATAAACAGGCACTCTCCCGCTGTTTATACTTCACTTCAACACCGTATGGTACAAGAGGAACAAGATGAGATAATGATGATTACAATAGGGAAACTGACCGGGATAAAGAGCCAGGGGGAGTTAAAGAGATAAGCACCTAGATTAAATGGCTAAACGACAATTGAGACAATAACAGAGCTGATCTGAAACTTTGGAGGTTGTGTGAGACGGCGGCACGTTAATGCCATGTTTCACCTGCATGAGAAATGAAAATGATGAAGCTACTTGACATTCAAGGATGGGCGCTGTTGTAGAATTTTAATATGTGTTGTGAAGCTGGAAGCCTCGTGTAATGAGGCTGACAGCCTCATGGTGATATAAACACGCACGGTGATTATTCGTTTCCGCGGTCCAATATTCATGTAAGTAGATGTTGGGAATGTTTGCTTCATTCGACACGCCCTTTTTGAGAGTCGCACTCCACTTTCATGTCGAGTATATTCTGTCATTGTTTAACCCAGTGTCGTAGTATTTTCCTGGGGTGAGGGAAGGATACTATTACACCTTAATAACGGGATAGAGGCACTCTGGGAATACGATTACTCTCAGTCTACAGACCCCTCCAGCCCTTGGATTCCTATCTCTCTCACTATCAACCACGGGACAATACCCCTTTCACCTCTCATCCAGAACAGATGACACGACTCTGGTGTCTACACATAATGACTAGATGATATAATGTACAAGATGATTGTCAACAAGGGTAATGTTCATGAGAGAATCCTGGCAACCGCCAGGCGATAGAAGAAATGGCTATCTGGATTAGCCTCAGGCCGTCTCATCACTGTACACAGCGCACGATACCACAAGGCTTAAGAGGTCACTCATCTGCACACTTAGCGTGGAACGTCTCTGCCGAGGTGTAGACTCAGCTGGTACTGACTAACACGTCGATGTGGTGACTCCGAGTTGCGTTGGTACGCGATGACTTCTGACTAACATCGCTGTAGAAGTTCTGAAGGCCTGTCACTAAAGACGCAATGGTAAGGCCGGTGTTAGACAACTGTCCTAGGAAGCCACCATATAACACTGTCAAAGTTCTTGAAATAGATGGAGGTCTCTAAGGGGATCAAGATGGGTATAACTGGGCCTATAAGCGCTGGAAGTTGGCACACGTCAAGTGGACTCTTTCACTCAAAGTCAATACTGGTAGCGGGTGACCCTGTAATGAATGTCCCCTGTGTTCATATTACGACATGGTAGACTGTTCCTGGAACACCAGGCCATCCTGAAGTAAAGGGTAATGTAGTTCTTCTCTACTCGTTGGGCCAGTGGGTCACAATGTCAAAATGATCACAGACACGAGGACAATATACTCGCCCGTGCGTAGCCATCATAATACCCGGTGGACTGACTGAAGATCATTTAGCGGTCGAGACGGGGACTGGACTGTGGCGTAGTGACTTCGCGGCACGTGGTGTTGTGTAGAAGCATCACTTCACGTCACGTAGGTAAGCCAGCCATGTTGCCACCTTCACCAAGTCATCTTACTCTGGCCCCGTCAATTAGGTCTCTCAGAAGGTAGAACCTGCCAAAGACAACACCATGTGTGAATAGAGTGACTCAGACTTACCACCTGGGGGTACACGTTACCTATGTGTACTCAGCATAGGCCGGTGTCGCCATGACACGGCCGGCACCCTCACAGAACAGGATCCACTGCCGAAGATGAACTAGGTCTGGGTCCTAACAAGCGCTGGCTGAACCGTCCTCCTTCTGAACCAGTCTAGGGTAGGGCTGTGTATCTGGTCATGGTGTCTGCGAACTCCTTCCGTCCTGAAAAGACTACTAATGACACAATACGCCAGGTTAGTAGGTTAAAACTACCTAGAGACATAATGACCCTGAATGAGGGCCGGTGACAACCCAATTCCCCTCCCTCGGAGGTAGCCCCCTCTCCCTGGTTCTATTTTATAATTACCCACTATACAATAGGTCTCCCGGAGCTCGAGCTTCGATCCAGGAAATAAATAGATTATACAGGGAAATTCCCCTGTAGCGGAAGTCCACATCCCGTTCCCTCCTCCCCTAGTTAGGGTCAGAGCATTTGGAACGGTGTTCAGCTGGCTGTGACCAGCTCTGTCGCATCCCTCCAGTTTCCCCAGTGTCAGCCTCTCGGGAACCCACTGTATATTAAGATGGTGTTCCAAGGGCCATAATTGAGCTGCTCTACCTAGTCCTGATTGTAGTTCAGTGTAATCTCTTGTTGCGCTAGGGATCATTTTCTGCTTTGGTTGTCAAGAGGAAAGCCCAGAAAAGCCAGTGGTCCGGCGACCATCGTCCGGTGACCATCGCATGGGTTTCGTCTAGTTCGGCCGAGTTCCCTGATACCCCACTCGACCTATGTTCTACAACGTCTTCGCCAACTTCCGGTTGCGTCGACTACGTTGGAGTTCTAAGGCCGCCCAGGAGTGAACTCGGACTACTAACACTATTGGGCCTGTCCTAATTTTCCCTAACTACTTGTAGCGGCGATAACACGCGTTCACCAACTTGTACAATGGTAACCGTACAAAACAGGCGAACACTCCATCGTGTTCAACTCGCCAGCAGTGTTGAGTTAAAACACCAGCCCACATGTTCACCCCTGACTGACCTTTGTGCGCCGGGCGGGACATGGGGTCGAACAACTTCGGGTCATCGCGGTATCGACATACATTATTTATCTAAACATGTTTAACGTACCTTAAGACAAACCGTGCATTCAGAATTGAGGAGCTCCCGTCCCAACACTGGACGTTATGTCCGTTAAAGAAGCAAGACAACGGCATCCTCTTTCCATTTAAACGAATTAACACAGTCGTCCAAAACACAACTTCTCGCTCAACTGAGCCAGTCTTTGTTCTTAGAAGGTTATTGCGCATATTGACGTTACCGGACCCGGTTGGGTTGAGCATCATTCACTCGAACCGTCCAGAAGCCAAGGGCTACCAATCGCCCTTGCGTGGGGTACATTAATACCTCGGTTGTATCCCTTAGACTAAGTCGGCGGTTCTAGGCTGACGGAACTAGGGAACCGGACTTTGGGAAGCTTAAAGAAACTAGGGAACCGGACTTTTGGGAGCTTTACTAGGTGAATTCTCAGCAGTTCCATGACACCCAGTTAGGGAAACGTCTCAACCATGATAAAGTTGCATCCGAATGAATAATGAGATGGTTTCCCCTTGTTTCAAGCGTGTACATATCGCGGGTGACGCTTTCTAAGATCACATGGCGTAGAGAACAGAAACTGCGTAACCATTCACGACAATGAGGATGGGGGGATGGAGGGAGGTAGGATAGGGGATGGATGAGGAGGAGGGTGGAGAAGGATGTAGGAGAGGAGGAGGAGAGGGAGGTGGAGGGAGAGAGAGTGAGGAAGGGGAGGGAGGGAGAAGAGGATGACGATCATGTTGATGGTGATGATGATGATGATGATGATGATGATGATGATGATGGTGGTGATGATGATGATGATGATGATGATGATACTGATTACCTCCTCCACCTTGCAGTGGTAAAGTGACTAGCGTTTCTTAGTAGACTTAAGCTGACCGCGGCGTTGCTGCAGACAGGGCCTTCTAGATCGAATTATATGGACCAGGCTAAGGGAGACATCAAGATCTGCTGCCTTGCAGGTAGACTGGAGACAACCAAAGCAGAAAGTGATCCCTAGCGCAACAAGAGATTACACTGAACTGCAATCTGGACTAAGTAGAACAGCTCAATTATGACCATTGAGTTCTCCTTTACAACTGTCCCCTGCAATTATGCATGCTGAGTTGAGTCAAGAACCTGCATCCCAGCACTCGGGAAATTCCCATACGCGCCCTGTTATCGTCAACAGCAAGCGAAGAGTCCTAATAGTAATAGTACCAGTAGCAGTGTGATCATGTGTCCGCCTTTCCTCAGAGTCCTGAGTTGGCTAGATCTTCTGGTCACTCTCTGCTGCACAATTCTCTCTAGGTCATTATGATTTACTTATTTTTCCATACAGTCATAAGATCCCAAAGGACCCTGACTGCACCTGCCTTATCGTGCACAAATACCCCACCCAGCCATGCAGAACCAGTCATTCCGTCCGCCTGCTAATATCCCAACACACCAACGTGTCCTGGGGAAAAGATCCGAAGAATACTCCCTGTCGTTGAGGTTTGAATTGAAGCATGCTGCTCAGCGAAAAAGCAAGCCTCTCTGCAACCTTCTCTGTGTGCTGTGTGAGTCCGTTACAATCACAACATGTGTGTGCTGGTTGTCCTGTTCTGGGTGCTTCCATGTGTGACTGTAGTCAAGACATTTAAAGATGCTATTTCCTTATCTCTTCTATTAGCGGAGGAAATGAACATTGGGCGAGCAGAAGTTGTAGAGACAGGAAGCCAGCACGGACCCAATGTGGAATACTCCCCTGACAATGGTATAGTGTTGTCGTACTGTTTCAAAATGTCAGTGAATGAGAGTGGGAGCAATTCTAGCATTCTGACTCACAATAAAAGCAAAGAGTTTTGACTCACGATAATATCAAACATCTGTGACTCACAATAGAAGCAAAGATTGCTGACTCGCATTAAAACAAAGACCCCTAATTCACAATAAAAGCAAAGATCCTTAACTCACAACAAAACAAATCTTGATTCACAATCAAAGCAAAGTTTGACTCACAATTAAAACCTAGGATTGGCTCACAATAAAAGCAAAGACTGACTCACGATAAAAGCAAAGACTGACTCACAATAAAAGCAAAGACTGACTCACAATAAAAGCAAAGACTGACTCACAATAAAAGCAAAGCTGGACTCGGCCACAAGACACCCTACTCTGATTTCCTCAACGTCAATACATCGTAGTCAGAATTAACACTCATGGGTGGGCATTCTGAGGATTCAGAACAAACCCAAATGTCAACATTGACGGCATCCCCACGATTCAGAGACAACCCAAATGTCAACATTGAAGGCATCCCCAGAATTCAGAGACAACCCAAATGTAATAGTGAAGGCATTCCCAGGATTCAGAACAAACCCAAATGTCAACATTGAAGGCATCCTCAGGATTCAGAGACAACCCAAATGTCAACATTGAAGCATCCCAAGGATTCAGAACCAATCCAAATATCCAAAACAATGTTTTCCCGTGATGAATTTGAATAACGAAGACACAAACAATAGATTGCACGATTTATTGCCTGGCATATTTCGCTGCATCTCGTCAGGTACATACTGCAGAAATCACACAACTTTAGAACATACATTCGAACTGGTGGAATTATTGGATACTATGGACATAAACAACAAACACATGGCATGCATGGATATTGCCTCTTTATTCACCAACGTTCCATTAGATGAGACCGTGAATATAATAAGCGAACGCATTAGAGACAAACAACTAAATCTAGGCATACCATCAGCTATTCTAGAGAGGCTATTAAAATTATGTACTGCCAACATACAATTCAACTTTCTAAACATTTCATATCGCCAAATTGACGGAGTGGCCATGGGGAGCCCACTTGGACCTAGTCTAGCGGACATCTTCATGGCACACTTAGAAGAAAAGAGATCCTCAGAAATCAATAACTTGGCCTTTTACCGTCGTTACGTGGACGATATACTAATTATCACCACAGACGAGCTACAAGCAACGTCGTTCCATGCCACAATGAACGAGACACATATAAACATCTCTTTATCTATAGAACACGAACACACCGAAGCGTTGCCGTTTCTAGATATCCTAATGAGACGTAGAGCAGACGGCACAATTCAAAGATCAGTGTACCGCAAAGAAACATGGACTGGCCAATACTTAAATTTTCAGAGCTTCGCACCTGTCCAGTACAAACGGGGCGTAGTGTAACAATGCGTGTATACAGTGGATCAACAAGTTCAGTTAGGTTATTTTAGAACAGGCTTTATTGGTACATGGTGGTTGATACAAAATCTCGATACAATCAAGTATGATGTTGACTTCTCTTCCCTCGTCCTTGGTGTTAACTAACTACCCCAACAACAAGCCACGTCACGACTTGAGCATCCTTCTAGCTGTTCTATCTTGATGCTCAAGCGTGCTGTAGGCTTGCACACCTAAGCTGATACAGATATGATATTCATTCTGCTACACCTTCCTGTCTTTGAAAAGACTTTTCCCCTCCTAACCCCTCTATCCTACACCTTCTCTCCTTACCTCCCATAATTTCTCTAATCCGCCCCAAACTAACTCTATTTTAAGTAAATATTTCATTCTATTTGTAACTCTTCCCCCTGTCACATAGTAAACCACTATGAACTTCTTCTTCGTTCCTGGCTCTTCAAAGTTTCTTTACAAAATATATATATATCATAAGAACGTCTCATATCAATCGTTATCGTACCGTTGACATTATGAAATCTCTCACTCTTTCACCACACTATATTTGTGTTATTTGTGTTACTTACCGTCTCACTTGTAGGATTTCTCATTTGTCTTCTTCCATCATAAGCATTTCTATTACTACCTTGTAATGTCTGTATACCTCCTCTCCTATTCCATCCGAACCTTGTTTGTCCTATTTCCATAGGCTCCTCAATCCTGTCTTCTCGACTAGTTCCTATTTCTCGTCCCACTCTCAATCTAAATCTACGTCTCAAATTTTCCTCTTGTACCGCTATATCAGTATATCTACAGCTTGTGATAACCTCTCAGGGTTTTCCCTCATCAGCTTAAATTTCAGTCCATCTGATTTTATACCATCTACAAAAATCCCGACCAACATCCTCTCCACCTCTTCTCCTCGTACATTCTGTCCTAAGAATGCTTCTTCAGCCAGGTTAATCAACCTATCGCTGAACAATTGTACAGTTTCTCCAGTGTTTTGTTTGGACTGTCTTAACACCGAAAACGCATGTTGTGGGTCCGTTATTTCCGCGTACTTATGGGCTAAATCGTCCTTGAACTGCTCCCATGTCTCATCTACCCTAGCCTCTAATTTTCTTCTGATATGATCAGAAACCGGTTCTGTTGCTGCCTGATAAGCAGGTTTCATTTTCTCTTCATCTGATGCTGACACCAAATATGCATATTTCTCTATTGAAGTTATCCACTTCTTAAAATCTTTTGCCTGTCCGCTAAATTTAACAATTTCAGCTGCCATTCCTTGTTGTTTCATGACTGTGTTGAGTTTACCTATTACTGTTCCTACCCCCGTCAAAACTTGTGCCAGTGAACCTTCTTCTGCCATGCTGAAATATTTTACTATACACTTATACAATCAAATTCACATTTATAACGACTTATCTAAATGATCTTATTAAAAAAATGTTCTCTTAGCAGTTATATTTTAATTAATTACCATCTTGATCCAAGAGAAGCGTGGATTTACGTATGTTCGTTGAAAGTTTTCCTCGTCACGGTTCACGTATAACCCAAACGTCTGGAGTTCGTATCACTTATTGGCCATCCAACCGATAACGTGACTTCAATGATGTCCTTCTTCTAACGTCTCAGGTTTCGCCACTTTCACTTTCAGCTCCTGGTCGAGCCCCTACCAGACTTGATATTTTCTTTTCACCCGATAACAGGGCACATCTAGGCGACGTCTTGAAAACTGGTCTAGCTCAATAAAGCGATTTGAATTTGGGTCCCCTCTTCAGCAGGTCGGCAACCCAGTTTGCCCAACCACCTCCGAGGGTTCCCTATCGATATATTCGCTTTTGTTGAAAAACATTCTGATTTATTAGAGCAACCACGAGTGAAATTTCTTCGTACTTTCCAACCAAAGGAGCAATTGGCTTAATTCTTCAGGCACCCAAGGTCACGATTCAATGAACATAACGGCTTTGAGTTCGCTCTGAGTAGTCTTGATACAAAGAAGATAACCGCTCTCTCAGAACAACATTTCCATTTAATTCAAGTTGTTTATATCCGTTTTGAGATTTCTTTGCTCCTGGACCTGGACAAATCTTAGCATGTGACTGGCTGACCTTCGAACACAATGCAAGGTTACCAACGGCTGTAATACTGGCAGGTCAAACTTTATAATATTTTTGACAAGAATCCCGTTACTTCAAATAGTTATGATGAGAACAGCTTATCAACACTCCATAGGCAATCATGTTATGTAGATGGCTCTATTCACAATCTTGATATATATATGCCTTTAATTTTGATAGTGTCCGAAAAATGTTGAAATTTTGACTTTCTTACTCGATTAAAAATGGTCCGATGGAACTTTTTGTTTAGATGAGTATCTAAAATTTTCAAGAGAAACTCAAATACTATAGACTGACATCAAGAGTGACTTTCTTACTTCACATTGTACCCGCGACATCCAAGTAAAATCGGATCCTGTGTGCGGCTCCATTTAATCCACCTGTAACAATGCGTGTATACAGTGGATCAACAAGTTCAGTTAGGTTATTTTAGAACAGGCTTTATTGGTACATGGTGGTTGATACAAAATCTCGATACAATCAAGTATGATGTTGACTTCTCTTCCCTCGTCCTTGGTGTTAACTAACTACCCCAACAACAAGCCACGTCACGACTTGAGCATCCTTCTAGCTGTTCTATCTTGATGCTCAAGCGTGCTGTAGGCTTGCACACCTAAGCTGATACAGATATGATATTCATTCTGCTACAGTAGTACGGACCCTGTTTGGCCGTGCTAGGAAGATATGCACCCAGGACACACTGACAGAGGAATTTGAAACTCTGAAGAATGCCTTAAACCTGAATGGGTACTCCACAGGATTTATAAAGCGCCACTGCCAACAGCCCAAACCGAAATCAGAAGTAACTACAGTCCCTAAACTCAAGGTATTCATCCAGCTAACCTTCCGAGGAGATGACGTAATGCAACGTCTGCGGGACCGGCTCACCACAGCAGTCGAGCGAACATTCTGTGCTGCAACTCTAGTCATCAGGTACAGAAACACGCCGATCCCTGTCCCAGCAGTAAAAGAACCTGTAGCTTTGTACGCCAAATCAAATTGTATTTACCAATTTACATGCAGATGCGAGACCATCTACATAGGCAGAACTGAGCGACAGTTACATTGCAGGGTTTCGGAACACATTCAGAATTGGGTGGACAAGATACTACACACAGAAGATGGTAGCCTAGGCAGGCCGACACACCGGAACAGTCCGGCTTCATCGGTCGGGAGACATGTGCTCGAAAGCGGTCACGTGGTTTAAAGAGACAGTGCCTTCCGTGTGTTGTTCAACACACAAAGTAGTCGATTGTTAAAGTTTGCTGAAGCTATAATAATCAACCTTCGTAAGCCGTCCTTGTGCAAGCAGAAAGACATGTTAGTCAGTTTAAAATTACCGTGGTAGACAATCGACATTACTGTGCGAACATGTGTATATTTCAGTTTGAAGGATTTATCTAATTAATTCACGTAAGTTGTGTGATTTCTGCAGTATGTACCTGACGAGATGCAGCGAAATATGCCAGGCAATAAATCGTGCAATCTAATGTTTGTGTCTTTGTTATTCAAATCCAAATATCAATATTGAAGGCAACCCAGGAATTCAGAATCAACCCAACTGTCAACACTGAAGGCATCCTGGGGATTCAGAACCAACCCAAATATTAACATTGAAGGCATCATGTATCATAACTAAACCAAATATCAACTTTAAACCCATGTCTCCGTTTGTAACGACCAGTAAGTAAAGGACCCTTTGTCGTACCTGAGGCGCATTGGGTTTATTTTCCAGAAGCTAAGTTATGTCCGGCAGTTATACATCTGTTAAGTATATTTGACTTATTTATCACAAGACATAGGTGACTGCATGTTGAGTTGAGTCAAGAACAGACATCACAATCACTACTCGGGACATTCCCATTTGTGCCCCGTCGTAATTTTCAACAGACAGTGAAGAGCCCTAAGACTAATGGTAGCAGTTGCAGGATAATTATATGTCCGTCTGACCTTTTCTTGGATTACTGATTATGGCCAGATCCTCTTGTCACTCCCTACCGCTCCACTCTGTCCAGGCCACGGCAATGATGATCTATCTGTTCATCCACGCTGTAGACACCATCCCAAATACCTCTGACCACATGTGCCTGATCATGCGCCAATAACTTCCGAAGTCGGAGAGTATCTCCCTGCACGGCGAGGAACCACCAGTCTGCACACCAATAAGCCAGGCATGGGACAACGGATGCTCACGCAAACCTCAGTACGGTATGACATCACGCAGATGTTGGACAACAGGATGTCTTCATCCGACATACAGGACTTCACGCTGGAGTTCACAGCCAGCGAACGCAAGCAAGCAAGCATGCGCCAATACACCACCAAGGATTTGAAACCCAGCCAATCTGTTTGGAAGTGACAAGAAGATATGGACGACTTCATTACTCCCAAGAAAAGGCCAGATATTTAAGGCATTTCTAGGATTCAGAATGAAACCAAATGTTAAAATTGAAGGCATCCCCAGATTCAGAGCCAACCCGAAAGTTAACAAAGTACACATAATCAGCATACTGGTATCATTAGTTGTGGGATCCTTCTCAGGTTGTTGAAAATGATGACAGAAAGCGTATGGTAATGTCTCGAGTGTCTCACTGAACTCTACATAGTATCTGATCTGCTCATGTCGGAGGCAGTCGTTGCATCTTTAATTTACACAGAACAGTGCACATAATACGAGGAGATAAGAGAAGCAGCGACTGCAGCAGGATATAACAATAAGAAATAAAAACAGGTAGGTGTAACTCCTGCGAACAAGTGAGAGATACTAAACACAAGCACGGTGTATATACCTTACAACGGACTCCACTACGGCAATCGTCAATAACATGGGGAAATTTTTTTTAAAAAGAAAAAGAATGAAAACAAGTATACTAAGACACAGCTATTCGACTATACAAATCATTCGCAGGAGTAACACAAACAGATCTAAAGAGAAAACATGAATTATAAATTTTAATAAAATTAAAATACAAACAGAAAAAGTCTAGGTAAGACCCGTTGCTAGGCCATTAAACATCCTTCGTTGTTAGGAAGGCGGCGCAGAAGTGCAGTTGTGACAGATGCCAAATAAGAAAACGTGGAGCCAAAGGTGTGCAAACAGTTAGCTATTTGACTTATTTGGTTGTTTCGGGATTTGAGGTTTGAAGATTGAGCTGGCAACGCCGATCGTATTCCGGTATGAAATATATAGAAGGCAGTCGGCAGTTATACAGTGGCATCTACAACAGCATTGATTCCCGCTGGAAGGGTGCATCCCAAAGAGTTCGTTCATTAATTGGCTTTCAATTTTAAGCCTAAGTAAGCTATTAGAGTAACATGGCTTTAATGCTATGACCCAAATATAGGCAGAACACAAAAGTTGCTCATTAGATAAACGAATGATTAAGGAATGAAACAAAACATGTTAACTAACGAGACTTTAGTAATGCAAAGCCGGCGATGTGGTTTTGGGATAGTCAACCTGCGTATCTTTATTCCCTGAGGGTTCGAAACCCACCGCCGACGATCTGAAAGAAGATCGCATTGCGTTGATTTCGATGGTGTCAGGCGTCGGTCGCTTAGAAGGCAATGGCTTGCACTGAACGTAAAATTGCCTAGTAAATGACAAACAACTAATGAATGCTGGGGTTAACTGCAATGTTCATTAAAGGACACTCAACGTACTTTTAGCAATGATAACAGGGTCGTTGGTGTCATGGTTAGAACGTTACACTGACAATGGCATAAGTGCTATCTGGCGAGGGTTCGATACCAGCTCTCGACGTTCGCTAGGGGAGGGACAGCCCTGAGCACCTAGTCCTCCATGCATTCAGCCTACAAAAGGTGAAGGTCCTGACACTTGACATCCCCACAGTAGCACGTGCCATGGGACTGTTTGATTGAGTAACGCGGCGGTGTTTCTCACACAGATAAGAGTGGCCCGCTCTCCAAGGTCCAGATAGAAGAAACGGGAGGCAAGGGAGGTCCTATTGTTCGCACGGAGCACGAATTTGGTAAGTTCCTCCTTCTCATTCTCATCAGCATTCTCCTCATCATCATCACCATCCTTATCATCATCACCATCCTCATCATCATCACTATCCTCATCATCATCACCATCTTCCTCCTCATCCTTCTCCTCATCATCATGATTATAAGCATCATCATCATCCTCATTATCGCATCATCACTATGACCATCATCATCATCATTATGCGCATCATCATTAGCATCCTCATCGTCCTCATCATCTTATCTTCCTCATCTTCTTCCTCTTCTTCTGCGTTCATCCGGATTTTTTTTTCGGATGTGACTGCGTTGTGCCTGTTTACAGCAGAGCTGCGATCTTGCGCCGTTAGGCCGACACATCCGACTTCTGCGGGCATTTGTTGACCGGGTTAACATTCCCGGATCTTCCTCATCTTATAATCCTCATTATCGCATCATCATTCTCGTCATTCTCATTTTCATCATCATCTCATCATCATTATCCCCATAATTAGCATCCTCATCCTCCTCATCATCATCATCATTCTCCTCCTCCTCGTCCTCATCATCATCATTATCATCAACATCATTAATATAATCATCAGGTCTCCAATTGACCAATGTAACAAAAGAATACACGGTGCTTCCAGCCCATCTAGAGTAAAAAAAGAACTAAAAGATAAGATATAATGTTTTACTCCTTGTTGTGACAGAACTAAAAGATATAATGTTTCACTCCTTGTTGTGACAGAACTATAAGATATAATGTTTTACTCCTTGTTGTGACAGAACTATAAGATATAATGTTTCACTCCTTGTTGTGACAGAACTATAAGATATAATGTTTTACTCCTTGTTGTGACAGAACTAAAATATAAGATACAATGTTTCACTGTTTACTGTGACAGAACTATAAGAAACAATATCCTCCTCCTCCTCCCCCTTCTCCTCCTCCCCCTCTTCATCCACCTCCTCTTTTACTCCCTCTTTCTTATCCCCTCATCCTCATCCTCCTCCTCCTCATCCCCTCCTCATCATCATCCCCTCCTCTTCCTCCTTCTCCCTCTCCTCATCCTACTCCCCTTTTATTGTGAAAGAACTATAAGATACAATGTTTCACTTGTTGTTGTGGCAGAAAATACCACGGCCGAAGCAGAGTCGTTAATGGAAATCGGTGACCTTAGACTAAGCGCTGAAACCATCTTGTTTATCGTCCTGTTCTTTATCTGCATTGTGTTGCTGATCTCTGCATTTTGTATATATTTCCTTCAAAGGTGAGTGGAAATGTTTTCACCTGCCTTTAGTATGTTCAATACCCGTTAACACGCTTCCGTGATATCGTGTTATGATTGACACCTGGCCGTCTTGACAGACGATAGTTTTGTAAAATGGAGTTGTACCTCTCCATAGCACCTCTCCAAAGCACAAAGCCTGGGCTGAATTTAGAGACCGTGTGTTGTCCATGAAGCATGGTCCCTCTCCCGGCCTGCTAGTTTACTCCAGAGGAAAGGTAACACCAAGACCAGCTGCAGATGCTGCCAGATCAGCAAAGCAATACTCTTACGCATTACGCTTATTGGAGCTTCCATTCTAGATCAGTTGCCGACTAAGGCTTAGGGCCTGGTCTGCCCTGCCATGACAATTAGTCTTTATGTTGCATTTTCTGGCACCAAGGTAAGGATTCTACCCTCACGATTGTGCTCCTCCACCCGAAACCGTTGGCACAATGTGCGGTGTCGGATTTGATGAGAGCCGTCCAACATTCGGCGCTAACAGAAATCAGGTAGTACCGTCTACTGTCATACGGTAGCTCAGTCATACCTGACTACGGCCTAACTAAACTAAACTAAACTAAACTAAACTAGGCTTATAAATCTGAAGGTGATTGTTGTCCACATAGGGTAATGGACATCAGTGGCGTGCAGAAGGGGGGGGGGTGCGTGGTGTGCGACAGCCCCGGCATCCAGCCGGGAGGAGGGCATCCAGTTAGGGAGAGGGGGCAGCACAGTGCAGTCGGAGGGGAGGAGGAATGGATGAGGTAAAGAACAATTTAGGGGCATCAAAGAACCTCTGCACGCCACTGATGGACGTTGAAGAAGAAGAGGACAAGATGGAAGAAGAGGAGGAGGAAGGCGAAGAAGAAGACGAAGAAAAAGGCGAAGAAGAATGTAAAATCGAAGAAGAAGAAGAAGAAGAAGAAGAAGAAGAAGAAGAGAAGAAGAAGAAGAAGAAGAAGAAGAAGAAGAAGAAGAAGAAGAAGAAGAAGAAGAAGAAGAAGCAAATAAGAAGGTGAGGAAGAAGGTTAAGAAAACGGAAAAGAAAAAGGTAAAGAAGGCAGCGAAGAAGACCTCAAAGAAAAAAGAAAGCTAAGAAGATGACGTCTTAGATGGTGACGAAAAAGGACAAGGAGATGAAGAATAAGAGGAAGCTTCCTGCAACCATTTCACTGCCTATGTTTCCTTTTCTATATTTAACTCTGAATATGAATAACGAAGACACAAACAATAGATTGCACGATTTATTGCCTGGTATATTTCGCTGCATCTCGTCAGGTACATACTGCAGAAATCACGCAACATAAAGTAAAGTAACTAGATAAATCCTTCTAACTGAAATATGCACATGTTCGCACAGTAATTTCAATTGTCTACCATGGTAATTATATCTAAGTTTTTACTATTCTATAAAATGTACTATCATGTCTTTCTGTTTGCACAAAAATAGGGAAATGGGAAGTAGGGGTGTGTTACAGTTTTGACTTAAAAGTTATTAACATGGCAGCATGTCTTATATATACAATTAAAAGGGTTGTATTGGGAAAACAACTGTACTAATATTTTAACTAAAGTTTGATTTTAAACATGTGACAGTTAGGACATTTTGAATAAGACGATTTATCATCCCATGGCAATTTATCAGTTAAGACCCACTGGAAGTCGTGGCTAAGAGACTTACAGCTCCATCTCTGGCAGTACCAGAGGTCAATTCCAACATAGGACTACAAATTTTCTCAAGAACCTTCGGTATTTAGTGATATCCCAGGCGCCCCTGATCTCTTGAGTAGTGAAATTGGTTACCTAACCTCTTCGGATAAGGCCAAAAAACTGGAAAATTGCGCTTGTTAAAAATCCCACGGCTCAAAAGACACCGTGATCAATCCCAGCATAGGGCTGGAGTATGTTACCGAGAATCATTAGTATCTAATATCACATGTCCTCCTGATCACATGAGTAGTGAGATCAAATAACTAGTCATCTCGGATGAGGGCGAAACATTGGAGGTCCCGTGTACAAGTTGTGACAGATAAAAATATCACGGCAGTTGGGAATTGAAAACAATAGGTCCCTGTCTGGGTAAATTTGTTGGGGGAAGAAAATCTGCCTTACAGGTAGATAGAGCCCGGTACATGGGACAAAGTCTGTCTAGAGGAAGCAAACACGACGGTGTTTGTCCATCAAGAATGATAACGACCATTCATTTCATCCAGTGGGGTTGAAAGTTTGGAGCCGTGAGTTCTAGGATGGCTTGTAAAACCTATTTTGGCTCGAAGTGTTCTATGACACTGTGGGCAAAGAATGTTTGACGTTCCTTGAGTGTGGTATGTAAAATAGAAATGGGAGATAGATATTAGGTATTAAGGCAGGTTTTCCAGTAGAAGACCAAGAGAGCAAAGGGAATTTTCTGCCCACAGAAGAGGAGACTGCTTACTGTGGTTAGAACTCTGGTTAGTCTGAAAGCGAGTCCTTGCCACCTGCTCTCTGGATTTTGTTGTCAAATGAATTAGCACTATCACGCATTTGTTGGACACGGTACATACATATCACTCTGAATTTTAAAATAAAAAAAAAACAATAAAAACTGAATAACACAGTGTAATAATAAGATATGTTTTTAATGAATAATTGGTGGAAAATGATGCACTATGGGCAAGCACAATATACAAGATTATTACACAACTGATATCCGTATTCCTAAATATCTAAAATGGGATGTCTCTTAAAACTCCGGAAAACCAGGCAAAGTTCTTATAAGAATAATCTAATGATGATTATCCTTGTGTTTTTGGCTAAGTTAAGGACTTCTACAATAGTTCACACTCATGGGGTCACTCTTATTCGTCTTCTTCTTTAATCTTGCCAGCTGTAGCTCCCCGTTTTGTCTAACTGTTGGCCCCCGGTCGAATATGAGATTTCATGGGTTTGACATGCCACTTAGTTTTCTTCTTGAGTGGCGCTGGCAATCCTGGGTGTCAAATGTTAATGAACTGTCTTCTGCTCTTTAGTTCAGTATAAAGGCAAAGACCCATCTTTCACGGATGAATGCTCACTCATAAGACAGATGTTCCTCAGGTTGGGACATCATAAGTATCACGTGACCACCACACTCATATGTGAATAATACATACAACACACCTATACTCATCCTCACAAAATTCCTGGGGTTTGGAAAAAGGAGCACATACTATTACGCAGGTGTAAGTCAGTCAGACCCTTGTCTGCTGTGGGTTTTCACGCCCATGATCTGCCGTGCCCAATTTCCCACTCATAACCATATGACATAGGCAATCATCATTTTATGTCTGCAAGAAATGTCTCATCCCTTTCGTGCACCGAATGTCTTGCTCGGTAGTACCTTCGAATACCCATTGGTCTAGTTTACTGATATGACTCCGATTATGAATGGCATCGTTATCACTTCCTTTTCATGGTTAGAGTCTATAAATCATACATATACCATGTTTATTATTCACAAAAGCATATTGCTCACATATATATATATATATATATATATATATATATATATATATATATATATATATATATATATTGACACATGCCTGGGGTCATTAGCATTAAGGTGTGTGGCCGTACAATATAAACAGGTCACGAGGTGAAAGGGCATTCACGGGAAAGAAAATATAAGGAGATAAACGGGGAAGGGTGTAAGGTAGAGGGGCTGCAAGAAGGGGCAGACAGGGAGCGATGAGATAGCGTTTGTGTGTGTTGTGTGTGGAGCATTGTGTGGGATAGAATGGTTTAAAAGACATGGACAAACAGTGACGAGGGGAGTTGAAGTTGGGAACTGACAGGAGAGGTCGGGAGTCCGGGTTGTGATTAGTTTGGACAGTGAGGTAGAGACCGACTGAGGTTCGGGTGTTCGAGGAGTCGAGTGTGGAGACTCGACCAGTGTGGGTCAGCTGTCGTGGTATTCGAATAGTGAGGGAGTTAAGTAGACTCCGTGCCGTGTGTTTCAGTGGGAGTAATTCGAATAGTGAGGGAGTTAAGTGGACTCCGTAATGTGTGTTCAGTGGAAGTAATTCGGAGGCGAAGGATTCAAGACTGAGCCTAATTGGCAGCAGCGTGAGTGTTTGGGATTACGTGTACTGTACCTGTGACTATGATATATATATATATATATATATATATATATATATATATATATATATATATATATATATATATATATATATATATATATATATATAAGTGTGATAATAATGAAATAGCCAAAAGAACTGTATGGTAGATCCTTATCGTTAATTATACACTGTGTGTAATAATTGAAGAAATAAAATCCATTATTTATATTATCAACGAAAGGGAAATAATCATTATATTTCCAGAATAGGTAATTTCGTTAGACAGAAGTCACTATTCCCCTTCTTCCATAAAGAAAGAATTATTAACTGAACGTTCAAATCCTTTACAAGATAGTGTTATTACTAAAAGTGTCTCTTACCTGTGTTAACAGAGAGACATCAAGGAAATGTCCAAAAAATGATTTCACAACTTGCTCTTAACAATTTATTGTCTCGAATGCACTAAATCACAGCTCTGTAACTAAGTTGTACATATCAGCTTAGTATCTCCCACACATTCTAGAAATATTCAGCTTACACTCTATGAGATAGGATAAGCAGAGTTTTCGGGCATTCTCCGAGAGTGACCTGTTTTACAAGAATAGGTCACCTGGCTAAAGTAAATCGCTTGGGGAATACCTGGGCTTAATCTGTTTGTCTTGACTAAAATAATATAGGCGTTTACATTAGCCCACATTCTTACATCGTCTGGAAAATGTGCTAACGCTAATTCCTAAGTTTGTAAGTTTCATTCTCAAGTTTGCTATTTGCACGTTAGGTACCAAAATGTCACAAGGAGGAAGATATTCTGCAGCGGTTTATTTTTTCAGCCTTTTTTTTCACGGCTATTGCAGCCTGTTTGCTTCACGGGTGACTACACGCTTGCGCAATTATGTTCGCCACGAATTTTGGTTTATGGCAGCAGTCTCTTGTCGTGTCGAATTCCAAAAGCTTTTAGTGGGGTCTTCAGAGTGTCTTTAAAGCGTTTCTTCTTGCCGCCCGGTGAGCGTTTGCCGAAGCGCAGCTCGCCGTAAAACATTTGTTTAGGGAGCCTGTGATCTGGCATGCGAGTCAAGTGACCAGCCCAACGAATCTGATTCTTCATTAGTAGAGTGTGGATATTGGGCATGGATGCTCTTTCTAAGACTTCAGTGTCTGGGATCTTGTCTTGCCATTTAATCTGTAATAGCTTCCTAAGGCAGACTGTATGGAAGTGGCTTAATTTCCTAGCGTGTCGCTGGTAAACAGTCCAGGTTTCACACGCATATAGCAGTGTGGATAATACGACTTTATAGACGTTCAGCTTTGTTTGCAGGCTTATTCCATTTCTGTCCCACAGTCTTGTACAGTCTGTCAAAGGTTGCACTGGCCTTGGAGATTCTTGCATACACTTCGACATCAATACATGCTGAAGTCTCTGACGCCATTGAGATGCATAACTACACGTGACGCAATTCCCTCGAAAAAAGGAACGAAGAGGAGGAGAAGCTTCTTCATCACAAAAAGGCGCAGAGACTCGTGGGAAGACACATACAGTGTGCTTATGTTTGAAGGTCGGTGAGCATTGACACTACCTGATTCAATGCCAGACAAGAACGTAGTTTTGGACAGAACATGGTACACTATCATATGAGCAAGTATTATAATGTAAACTTCCGTTCACTGAGCATTGACATTGCACCAGAAAACAGGAAACAGAACAAGTAACACGTTGACTATAGTATGGCGATATATCGTCCTTCTGTCCAAATAGGAGGTCACATTCGGTGGTATATTATTCTTTGGCACGGAATCTGTTAATGTTTGTAATCCGGCATCTCTATTTTCTCATAAAGGTGAAGGCCGGCTTGTTTCGGGCAGAGTGGCAGACTTCAATTCAACAATCAAACATAGAGAGCATCTGTTGGACATTTCCCCCAGGACATGCTGGTGTGATGGAAACGAGCAGGCGGACAGACTAGCTGGGTCTGCATCACTTGGTAGGGTATAGGTGCATGATAACTAAGATATGGTCGGGGCCCTGTGGAATCATGTGTGTAGTGCAGAAGAATGGGTAGATCGTCACGGCCTGGAGAGAATGGTCCTACACGTGGTCACCGGGGGATATAACCGACACCCGGAACTTCGAGGAAAGGCCAGACGGACACATGATCAGTCCGCCACTGGTATCATTAGTATTGGGGTTCTTCGCTGGCTGTTGCAAATGAGGGCAGAGTACATATGGGAATGTCCTGAGTGGCGTGATGTCGGTTCTTAACTCAACTCTCTGTTTTCTCTAGAACTATCGAGGCCAACACAAAGAGACAGATGCGGTACGCCCAGCCGTCTTACAAACCTGACGATGGTCAAGATAGTGAGCCAGACGTACACAAGCGTGCGGGGTTCGCGGTCAAGCCAGTACTGTTGCCAGGGAGGTCTCTATATGGTAACCGTGAAGTGTGATTGTGTGTCTGGATTTGTTCGTCAACGCGGAGATCGGAATCTTACGTTTGGTTGCTTGATTGGTTGGCTGGTTAATTGGTTGATTGGTTAGTTCGCTGACGGGTTAGTTCTTCTTCTGTTGTTGCTGTTGTTTTTAAATTCTTTTAAATTTATGTTATTTAGTTGATTAAACAGATAATTAATCACAGAAGAATGTGAAATAGAAACGGTAACATTTACCAGAACACTACAAACGCACAACGACATGAAAAAACCATGTGGTGGTAATAGTAGTGATAGTGGTGATGGTGGTGGTGGTGGTAGTGGTGTAATGTTGTAGTAGTAATAATGGTGGTGATAGTAGTAGTTGTTGTAATAATTGTGATGGTGATGGTGGTTGTGGTAGCAGGAGTGGTGGTCGTAGTTGTAGTAGTAGTGGTAGTAGTAGTAGTAGTGATTGTGGTGGTAGTAGTAGTGATTGTAGTGGTAGTAGTAGTGGTGCTGTAGTGTTTGTGGTGGTAGTGGTGGTTGTAGTAGCAGTGATGATGGTTATATTAGTAATGGTAGTAGTAGTGGTGGTAGTTGTAGTTGTTGTGGTGGTGGTGGTAGTAGTGGTGTTGGTGTTAGTAGTAGTAGTGATGGTGGTAGTAGTAGTAGTAGTAGTAGTAGTAGTAGTAGTAGTAGTAGAGTAGTAGTAGTAGTAGTAGTAGTAGTAGTAGTAGTAGTAGTAGTAGTAGTTGTTGTTGTTGTCATGGTAATGGTTGTGGTGGTAGTAGTGGTAGTGGTGGTAGGGGTAGTGGAAGTGGTAGTGGTGGTAGGGGTAGTGGAAGTGGTAGTTGTATTAGTAGTGGTGGTGGTAGTAACAGTAGTAGTAGTAATAGTAGTAGTAGTAGTGGTGGTGGTGGTGGTGGTGGTATTAGTATTAGCAGTAGCGTTAGCCGTAGTTGTGATGGTGGTAGTGGCAGCAGTAGTAGTAGTGGTGGTGGTGGTAGTAGCTGTGGTGGTGGTAGTCGTAGCAGTAGTGGTGGTAGTCGTAGTCGATTATAATAAAGAAATATCATTCGGGGAACCCTTTGACTCCACTAAGACAGTTTATAAATAAATGCACATGTATTGTCTGGCACTCATAGAAGTAGAAGAAGGAAGCAGAGACTAAAGGACGCACTCAACAACATAACAATTGAAAGTTATACCGACCGGGATTCTAACCTGTCACCCCCAAATGGCGGCGACGCCATTCTGGAGGAACAAGTATGCTTCGACGCATGACCAACTAGACACTCTGACAATACTTTCCTATCAAAAAGGGAATAGGAATGTCGAAAAATGCTTTCAACAGCATGACACCAGTATTAAAATCTAGAGAAATTAACAATGCATTTAAAAATAAAAATTGAAAAATGTTTTGTAATTTCGCCACTACTATATGACGCCAAAACCTGGACATTGAACAAGCAATTAGAAATTCGAATAGAGAATATTTCGTGGAAACAAAAAAGATCAAATACAGAGGTTCTAGAAAAACTGGGAATGAAAAGAGAGTTTTCATCTCATCTTATCTTGTTCCTCTTGTACTTTGCGGTGTCGAGGCGAAGTATAAACAGCGGGAGAGTGCCCGCTTATGGGCTTTATATATCGAGATTCCCACGAACTCTGTTATTCTCTCTGTGCATTGTTTACATGGTAAACCTCTTCTTCTGTTTCCATTTAGTCTGTAGATCATTGCTTGTTGTGATATACTGTTAGTTGATAATCTAGTTACATGGTCAAACCATTTTACTTACTACCTTCTAATAAAATCTAGCACAAGAACTAGCATCTAGAACCCCCACTTTAGTCCTGATGTCTTCATTTCTGATCTTATCTCTTCTTGATACATTGAGTATTCTTCTCAGGATTCTCATTTCTGTTGTGATTTTTCTTGTCTCTTTTTCTGTCATTGTCCAGGTTTGGCATTGGTAGCACAGAGTTGGTAGGAAGATTTTGTTGCAGAGTGCTTTCTTAGTAATTATTGATACATGTTTGTTCTTTAGTATTGGTGCCATTTGTGCAATGAGTTGGTTTGCCTTATTGCACCTATTTTCGATCTCGTCATCTGATTTGTGATTTTATGATACAAGTATTATACTTCCTAAGTATCTTTGTTGTGTTTTTTTCTTCTTTGGGTATAATCATAACCTCTATTTTACTGATGATAACGTTGATGTTGTGTTCCTTACACACTTATGTAGACTATTTATATGGTCTTGTAATTCTGCTTATGAATTTGCTATTAGTGCTTGATCGTCCGAAAATAGGAGTTCTTTAATGTTGTAATTTGCTGTTGATTCTTCTTCTGTGTTCTGTTCGTTATGCTGTGTTCTTGCTGTCTCTATTTGGCTGGTTTCTTTGCATATGATGTCTATGAAGGTTATGAATAGAAGTGGGGACAGGAAACAACCTTGTCGTTCTCCAGATCTTATAGTGAAGGGTACTGAGTGTCCTCCGTTTGATCTCACTATGCATTGTTGTATAAGCTTCCACATAAGAAATACTTTATTTATAATGCAAGTGAAATATCTCGGCCACGTTAAAAGACGTAACACTCTTATAAAAACCATACTGGAGGTAAGGTTGATGGCAAGCGAGCAAGAGGTAGACAATGATACAAATTGGAAGATAACATCAAGAGATGGAAGAACAGCAGTCTAACAGAATGTATAATCAAAGTGAGAGGCAGATAGAGCTGCAGATCCATTGCAGCCGACCGTCATTCTGGAATTTGTACCTGATTGATTGATTGATTGATTGATTGATTGATTGATTGATTGATTGATGCATGTGTGTTTAATTATGAACTACATTATAATAATGCGGCTAGACCGAAAATGTCGGAATGTTGTTTGTTTTTTACACCCTCAGGGGCGTCTTTTATGCACCGAGCTCAGAGCGCCCAAGCGGCCCGGAGGAAACGACAGCTGAAGAGAGCCCAGCTGAAATCTGTAAGACGAGTAGCCGGACTGAGAACGTTTAATGCCAGCGGAAATCGCTTAACAAACACCGCTCCAGGTTTGTTTACTGTTGGTACAGCATGTTCGTTGATCCGTCCATCACAAGTGATGAATGAATCAACACCCCCCCCCCCCCCTCCCCTCCCTCCCTCCCCAACGAGAATTAGAATAGATAAGCTTTACTGAAATTATGCACAAACTATAGCACTGTTGCCCTGATAAGTCATAGAAGTAAAACTCTACTAAAAATAATTATGGGAAGACTTCGTAAGGCAGTGGAAGAAGAGATTAACGTGGATTTTGACAAGGAAGAGGAACAAGAGATCGCATTCTCAACATGCGTTTAATGATAGAGAAGTTGGAGCATTTAATGTAAACCTATTCTCATGTTTTGTGGATTATTCAAAAGCATGCGACTGTGTACAACATGAGGACAATGGGCTTTCCATCGCATGTAGTACAACTCATTAGAATGCTCTATCTAGACCAACAAGCAATGGTTAGAATAAATGGCGAGACATCAGATTGGTTTGACATCAAGCAAGGAGTCCGTCAGGGTTGCGTGCTGTCCCCATATTTGTTTAACCTGTACGCCAAAAATATAATAAGAAATGTCAGAGATGATATAAACAGGGAGCTATAAAATGCCCTAAATATCGGTGGTCATGACATACCAGGGATTCGATATGCTGATGATACAGTGTCGTGTCCTCCTTTAAAGTGTCGTCCCTGGAGTGAGGAGATCCGACACCCACATTATAATATTATTTTTTTTTTCCCCTCAATATTCTGGAGAATCCACCAGCTTCCGTCCAACACACTCCATCAGCCTATGGACACCTTTTCCTATCACTCTCACACTGTCGTACTATGCCCCCTTCTCATACTTCCCCAACGCAACATACTCAACAACTCTTGCTTCTAGAAATTAATAAAGATTAATTTATTAAAATAAAAGTGTAACGTGTATGAGACGTGTATGCGAAGAAAATGTGTGACGTGTTCTATAAAGTGTGTAGACTCTGTCTCTCAGACATCAACTCAGTCAGCTGATCACAGCAAAGATAGACCACAGCACGTTACGTCAGAACAAGTACGTCTCACCCGTTGCCGAAACCATCTTGCCGGATACTGCTTTGCCTCTGTAGACCTCTGGTAATCCAATTTCATGAACATCCGAAATAGACACCGGTGGTATTAAGAGTTAATCAGGGACCGGTTGCACTCTACACAATGTCCGTTCCTAATGTTCCTAAACAAACTGCACAAGTCTTTTGCAGTGTGTACGCAGTTAGTTAGTTAGTTAGTTAGTTAGTCGACAGATCATCCTCGTTGCACATCGAACCATTCAGTCCATAAGTGCTAATTACTAATGTTAATTGTTACTGTGATTGATCCTCACTCGTGTCTATCTAGTCTCACGTATAATGTCTTGTGTTCTATTACACGAGATTATATAACACTAGGTAACTATTAGACTGTTCTCATTTAGTTACTACTGTCTGATGCTGGTGGTGCATCAGTAATCATCACTATCTTTGGTGAATCAACTTCCTTCTAGCGTAAGTTACGTTTCTGTATGCAACTTTATTGACTCTTGAACTGGTGTTCTTCAGAATGGGTTTTTTAATTCTTTCCCAAAACTTGTAGAGTTTCCTTGGATCTGGTAGGGAACCTTAAATGGCACTACTGCAGTCCTATAAATCATATCTACATCTGCCATATAGGCACGTGTACAATTAAGTCACTAATTAACACACGGTAGATATTATTTCCACTAGGCGCTGCAGTGCCCTCACTCCGACTAGAGCATTATTCAAGTCCACCCTAGTTGATCCCAACTCGAGTTTATATGGCAAACTACCCAAGTTGTCCACGTGACGTTATCCTTTTCGCCCCCACACAGGTGTTATTTGGACATATCAGCCATTTGCAAGAATCTATTTTCCTGGCTTTAGTCCTGTCAAAGTTGTCAGTAATTGTTAAGATTTTCAAAACAAGCCAGCAAGTTTATGTCTACTTCCAACAAAGAGTTGCAAATAACCCCGTCAACTTCTCGATGTGCCGGAAACCAAGAATTGACAGATGCACTGTTTTCCTGTCTCACGCTGCCAATTCCGGTTTGTCTCTGACTGTTGACAACTGTCAAGCTTCTGTTCAGTGGTGACAATCCCAGCAGCCATTTCCGTCTGATGTGTTTATGACTTGTCAAAGTGATATCTGATTCAGCGCACTCACTTCCTCCTCACTCACCACCAAATGTGTATATGGGCTGACCTGATGTAACCTGTGCTGTTTTTCCAGTACGGCTGTTGTGGGCCTAGAAAATACACGCCCAGCAAACGTCGGTATATTTATCTGTTTAACTCATGGCAATCTCGCGACATACAGTATTACTATCCACAACACAGAATTGTATAGAAAATCTAATAGCCTCAATACAATTGAATAGTGAAAATCACAACTTATATCTTAACATAGCAAAAATAAAGATAATGCATACAGATAAAATTACTATGGGAAAGAAATATATGTTCAATCAATCAATCAATCAATCATGTGCCATGCCGGAAAGCGTGGGCGGTCATGACTCGCCATTTCACTCGATCACCAGAGTCGTGGATCAGCTCAGTGTTCCTGTCTCGACCATGCCATGTGGCCAAGCCATCCAGGTATTTGCTTCTCGGTCTTCCCCTTGGTCTGTTCCCTTCGATCTTGCCAGTTGTCACCAAGTTCTCCAATTCATTTCTTCTCATAACATGTCCAAAAATTTTTGACTGTCTACGTCTAATTTCTCTAATCAATTTACGGTTTTTATTTGTCTCCTGTAGTACTTGGTCATTGGTTTTTCTGTCTGTCCATGGTATTCTTTGCATTCTCCTCAGAAACCACATATATGTTAATGAGGAAAAAATTGGAGGTGGTGGAACATTCAAATATCTTGGGTCATTAATTACCATAAATGGTCACACAATGAAGGAAATTAAATGACGAATATCTATTGCTCTTCAAAAACTGAAACAACTGAAAAAATTGTGGGTGGGGACAGATAGAACTACAAATATTAGATTTCTAAGAGCATGCATCTTTCCCATTGCAATAAACGCATGTGAGACCTGGACACTTACTAAACAAGCTGAGCAGCACATAAATGCCTTTGAAAATAAATATTATAGACGGTTTCTAAGAATATCGAACAAATGAATCCATACGACAAGATCTGAATATTGAAGAAGGTTGGCTACTAAAGACGATAAAACAAAGAAAATTGAAATGTTTTGACACTTGAAACGTCATGAAAGTTTGAAGAGAACAATGTACATGCCCGGGAAGAGAAGACTAGGAAGGCCAAAGAGAAGATGGGTGCAGGATGTGGCGGATGATCTCCAGATGGGTGTATCGGACGCGGGACATCTTGCTTATGACCGAGAAGTTTTCCGGGCGGTTGTTATAGGAGCGAGGTTCTGCAAGGGACATTCTACTGAATGAATGAATGAATGAATGAATGAATGAATGAGTGAATGAATGAATGAATGAATGAATGAATGAGTGAAGCTTTACTAGAACACAATGACCGGCTCCGTTGCGAAGAGGTTACGGACGCAGGCCGTAATCCCGCATACCCGCGTTCAAAACACAGCTGCATGTGATTTGGCAGCAGACCGCCTTGCGTTGGTTTTTCTTCTTCTGAAAATGGTATGGATGCCGGTCATTCAGAAAGCAATGACAAACTACTGGAAGTATACTTGCCAAGAAATCACGAACAGCCAAAAGTGCTAGGGTTGACTGTGATGTCCTGTAAAGGATATGCAACTAACTTTGTTTAGAACACAATCACAAGTAAGAAGATGAACGTTGCGGATAAAGATTTCGTCAGGACACAAAACAAACACACGCTGATAGAAGTGATGGAGGTCACTCCTTCTGTCATCCGTTATGAGGTCGTGTTTGGTATGTCCGGAGATTATAGTACAACCTCAGATTTTGTCGACAATCCGTCCGAAAACAATCGGCGAAACCCGAAATCGGTGAAAAATGAAGCAATTATTTCCATACGAATCAATGTAAATACAGTCGATTCGTTCTAGACACTCCAAAATATATACCAAAAACACATTTTATAGAGAATAAATAAATTGTTTAATGCTATTTTTCGGCCCCAGACGCGTCCGAACTCGTACTTTCGCCGTGCCGAGTAGTAACACAAACAGCGCCACTTTAGAATTTTTTAAACGATAATCTGTTGGCCTTTAAATCACTAAGTACACTAGCATTCATCCCAGTCATTTTCTTAATGAGATCAACATACAACAGTCTGACCTTTTCACATATGATTGCCTCCGAAACAGAATCGCCATCTAATTATTTTTGATTTATCCAAATTAATAATAACTGTTCGACATCTTCAGTTGTTTGCGATCTCTGTTTCGTTAGCACATTCATGTGTTTCGCTATATTAGCCTCTATTCTTCCTTCCTTTTTCGCCACAATGAAACGTATCGTGGATGGCGACTTCCCGTACATGAGGCCGATTTCAGCAATCTTAATGCTGCTCTCGTATTTTATTATTAGCAAGTGATGCTCACACAACGAAAAACAACGCCAAGCTGAGCAGAAGAACGCGCGAGTCCCTTTGTTTTCGCAAAATTAGCAGCGATGTCATGTGGGAAAGTCGACGGAAACCGAGGTATCGACGAAAACCGAGACACATTTTTCACCGGGGGGGGGGGGGGAGGAGGAGGAATCGACGAAAATCGAACACAACGAAAACTGAATTTTGACTGTATTTGTAAGTCCAGGGATGTCTTCTAAGTCCGCATACGACTTGTACGTTCGGGGATGACTTGTGAGTCCGGAGATGACAGAGTGTATCGAAGGCCTTAATGCCTAATGGTGTCTTATATATTGGTTACGTGCCATGACCCTTGTGGGATTATCGGAAAGTTAGAACAGACCGCCAAACTTCGTGAATTTTAGATGCTTGGGTTGAACATTGGTTTATAGAGACTGACATGCACATGGAACTGTTTTCGTGTCTCGACACTCTCTCCACGTGAACTACGACACTATACTATGGCTTTACTTCACATAACGAGACACTATGTTGTACCTCGAAGCCAATACATCGTATCTCAAAACTACTGCCTCGTGTCTCGAGACCATTGCGATGTGAGGCATACAGACCCACTCCCTGGCATGAGACTGGTGACAACCAAAGGCTAGGGGAGAAATTCACTGAGAGAAATCGAAAGGAATACAGGTTTCCCGTCAGCTGTGAAGAGGAGAAGAACCAATCACGCATAACATGTTGACTTGCGTACATGAAGAATAACCAATCGCAAATGATATGTTGATTGGTACACATGAAGGTACTTCAATTTTAATTCACCGCAACAAAGAAGAATCCCTTCGAGCCTCATTTGCATCGGACCGGCAATCATTTTCCGGTTTAGTGTTCGGTGGACTGCTAGACCGATCGATTGATGTTTTTTTAGTTTTGGGCCCGTAGGGCCCTCACTCTCGTCGACAGTGAGGGCCCTACGGGCCCAAAATCGTACAAAACATCCATCGATCGGTCTAGCAGTCCACCGAACACTAAACCGGAAAATGATTGCCGGTCCGATGCAAATAAGGGTCGAAGGGATTCTTCTTTGTTTGCGGTTGTTTGCGGTGAATTAAAATTGAAATAACCACGTGAAGAATAACCAACGACATATGGCATGTTGACTAGTACACATGGAGAATAACCAATGACAAATGATATGTTAATTGAACAAGAAGAATAACCAATCACCATTGATGTGTTGATTGGTACACATGAAGAAAAACCAATTACAAATGATGTATCTATTGGTTACATGAATAATAACCGTTGCAAGATATGCATGTTAAAAATCACACAGCAGTTGGAGATCGCAGAGAACAGGCCATAAAATCACTGCCTTGTGAAACTTGTTAATAGAAGAGTAGGAAAACCAAAACGATAGCTCCATGAATGGAAGGTGGCTAGGGGAAGAGATTAATCTCCGGCAAGAAAAAGCTATATCGAGCCGTCCACGCCACATGGTACCAAAGAAGACCCAGAAGATTCGAAGACAGACCAAGACGGGGAAATGGGTGAACCCCGGGAGAGACGACGACTGGTAAAACTCCCTGAAGAAAAAAAACACACACACACACACCATAAGACCGGGCGGGAACACAATTACGCCAGGCCTCAACAAGTGTTCGACTTTGTTCAGACATGTAAAACCACAAGGATGAAACGAACACAATGACAACAAATCGCAATCAAGGAAGCAGATATAGGCATCTCCAGTTACGAAATAAGAAGTACGCGATACAATATAAGGGTCCTGACTATAACGAAATCGATAAGTCGACGATTGAACAAGAATTGGAATTGGAATTTGAAAATTGTTAGAAAAGAAAACCCAACCGCGGGTAGCAAGAGCCCGTTACCTTGAGTTGAATCTGTCTAAAGGAAGCAGACCGGACACCCATGTATGCCGAAATCACTCACACCTTTCAGGTGCATAACCAGGTGTGACGCTCTCTCCTCGAGAGAAGAACAAATAAGAACAACTATAATACAGCGACAATTATAAGCGATAGAAAGCTTGAAAAACAAAATCAATGGAGATTTGTTTTGTCTTTCACAAAAACAGCGCAGCACTGAGACCGGTAAGAGAGGACAAGCAGATACTTGAACTAAGTCAAGGGAAGACAGACACTCGTACCGAGACAAGGGAAAGCAGACACGTGTACTGAGCCAAGGGAAGACATACATTTGTACTGAGCCAAGGGAAGACAGACACTTGTACTGAGCAAAAATAAGACAGACACTTGTAGTGGACAACCGGAAAAAAGAAACTTGTACTAAGCCAAGGGAAGACAGACACTTGTACTGACCAAAGACACTTTTACTAAGCCAAGGGAAGACAGACACCTGTACTGAGGCAATGGGAGACAGATACTTGTACTGAGACAATGGAAGACAGACACTTGTACTGAGACAAAGGAAGACAGACACTTGTACTGAGCCAAGGGAAGACACACTTGTACTGAGCCAAGGGGAGGCAGATACGTGTACTGAGACAAGGGAAGATAGACACATGTACTGAGACAATGGGAGGCAGATACTTGTACTGACCCAAGGGAAGACAGACACTTGTACTGAGCCAAGGGAAGACAGACACTTGTACTGAAACAAGGGAAGGCAGATACGTGTACTGAGCCAAGGGAAGACAGACACGTGTACTGAGACAAGGGTAGACAGACACTTGTACTGAGACAAGGGAAGACAGACACTTGTACTGAGCCAAGGGAAGACCGACACGTGTACTGAGACAAGGGAGGACAGACACGTGTACTGAGACAAGGGAAGACAGACAGACGGACGGAGACATGCAGACGGATGGACATCACATACCTTTTACAGGTGTTTATGTTGTTTATAGTATTATATTTTAAATAAAATAAAATAAATTATATATAAACTAACTGTATTGTTAAATTATATATACAATTTAGTGGACAGCCAAAATGAGCAATCTGGACATTTTGAGGGAAGATAAGTCGCAAAAATCAAAGGAAAAAAAAAATAATCATCATTTTTAGCCACATTATGAGAAAACATGGACTGAAACATGTTCTGACAACTGGAAAGATTTGTGGAAAGAGAGATAAAGGAAGACAGCGAGAGAAAATGCTTAACATACGTATGTCATGGCACTGGATGATGATGATGATGATGATGATGATGATGATGATGATGATGATGATGCCATTTTTAGTTTAGTTCAAACTCTTTACGCTTGCAGTTTTATTTACAAAAAGTGATAATGTTTGATCACAAATGAAGTGAAATTAAAGTGTGTTTTGTGTTTGCAAAGTGGCTTTATTTAATTTTTTATTTATGTGTTATGATTGTTTTTTGTTTAAACAGGAGTTGTTATTTTCTGTCTGTTGAGCCGATATTTTCTTTAGTGACGAGAAGGCAGGCAGACAGGCGGACAAGTATACAAATAGACGGGTAGGCAGGCCAACATACATGTATATAGATGACAGGTGGGCAGGCTAACATACGTGTATATAGAAAGACAGGTAGGCAGGCTAACATACATACATATAGACAGACAGGTAGGCAGGCTAACATACATGCATATAGACAGACAGGTAGGCAGGCTAACATACATGTATATAGACAGACAGGTAGGCAGGCTAACATACATGTATATAGACAGACAGGTAGGCAGGCTAACATACATGTATATAGACAGACAGGTAGGCAGGCTAACATACATGCATATACACAGACAGGTAGGCAGGCTAACATACATGTATATAGACAGACAGGTAGGCAGGCTAACATACATGTATATAGATTGACAGGTAGGCAGGCTAACATACATGTATATAGACAGACAGGTAGGCAGGCTAACATACATGTATATAGATTGACAGGTAGGCAGGCTAACATACATGTATATAGACAGACAGGTAGGCAGGCTAACATACATGTATATAGACAGACAGGTAGGCAGGCTAACATACATGTATATAGATTGACAGGTAGGCAGGCTAACATACATGTATATAGACAGATAGGTAGGCAGGCTAACATACATGTATATAGACAGACAGGTAGGCAGGTGGACTGGCGAAGAGACGAATAAGCATATAGACTGACAGGTAGACAGGCAGGCAGATAACCACGCATGCAGAGAGACGGGCAGACAGACGAACGTACATACAGACAGTCAGGCAGATGAACACGCATGCAGAGAGACGGGCAGACCGACGAAAGTATATACAGACAGGCAGGCAGGCGGATGGACAAAGATACACAGACAAGCAGGCAGATGGACAAAGATACACAGGTAGGCAGACGAACAAAGATACACAGACATGCAGGCAGATGGACAAAGATACACAGACAGACACACAGAGATATACAGATAAGCAGGCTGACAAACATACACAGACAAACAGATGGAAAGAGATACACAGATAGGCAGACAGACATAGATAGGCAGACAGACTGACAAAGATACACAGATAGGCAGACATACGGACAAAGATACACAGATAAGTAGACAAACGGACAAAGATATACAGATAGGCAGACTGACGGACAAAGATACACAGATAGGCTGACGGACAAAGATCCATAGATAAGCAGACAGACGGACAAAGAAAAACAGATACGCAGACGGACAAAGATACACAGAAAGGCAGACAGACGGACACAGATACACAGAAAGACAGACAGACGGACAAAAATACACAGATAAGCAGACAGACGGATAAAGATACACAGATAGGCAGACTGACAAATATACACAGATAGGCATGCAGACGAACAAAGATACACAGACACACAGATAGGCAGGCAGACGGACAAAGATACACATACAGACAGACAGACATACATAGATATACAAATAAGCAGGCATATTGACAAAGATACATCGACAAGCAGGCGGACAGAGATACACGGATACACAGACAGGCATACTCGTGGACAGATATAAAAGTAGGCATACCAATAGGCAAGGGGGAAGACAGACAGACACGTAATTAGACAAACATCTTACACAATCAAGTCTCAATTTAGATCTATTTTTCTGTGCCTTTAGGCCATGTTTTAAAGTCTGGGAACCAATGTCCGCTTGGGAATATTTCCCATACGCATATAAGTTCGTCTTTAGGAATTCTCTATATTGACTGATTGATTGATTGATTGATTGATTTAGGAACCGACATCACAGCATTCGGGGCATTCCCATAAGCGCTCCGTCCCCATCCTCAGAAACCAGCGAAGAGTTCCAACCCCAATAGTACCAGTAGCAATCTGATTATATGTGCGTCTCGCCTTTCCTCTAAGCGTCGAGCATCGGCCAGATCCCCTCGTCACTCCTCGCGGTCGCATTCTTGTCAGACCATGGTGATCCATTTGCTCCTCCGAGGTGTGCACGTGCTCCCACAAGGCCTCATCCACGTCTGCCTTATCATGCATCAATACTCCACCAAGTTTTGCAGAGCCAGCCTATCTGTCTGCCTGTTCATTCCCCAGCATGCCCCGGAGAAAAGATCCAGATGATGCTTGCCACCCATGATTTCCTAAGCGAAGCAAGCCACTCTGCACACAGTTTGCCTGTCCTCACCCTTCTCAGCATGCTTTCTGAGTCAGTTACAATCACGATGTGTGTGTGTGTGTGTGTGTGTGTGTGTGTGTGTGTGTGTGTATCGTATTCTCCATCCAGCGGAAAGCTGCACTGACTGCCTCCACCTCCATTCTTAAGCTAAATGTTGTGGTATCATATTCCAGGCTCTCCTGCACCAGACGTCGCCTTTGCCAAGAACACCCAGGCACTTCTACTACCTCTCAACACCGAACCATGTGTGTAGATAATCACATCACCCCGGCGAGCATCATCCTGAATTAGTTGGTGGAATTTCACTTCCGTGGCCCCTGCTGGTCACTCCCTGCACTCCCGGCTCAATGTGATTATAACTCTGCACAAGTCTGACTGATCCGCTGGCACTCTGACCCACTCCTGTCCTCGCATAATGTTCTTCAAGATGTACACCTGTCTGATCGTATCCTCCGCCTGAGCCATCCATGATTTCCCTCTTATCAGTCGCTGGCCAGAGGGAAATCATGGATGGCTCAGGCGGAGGATACGATCAGACAAGATGAGATGAGATGCAAAGGCAGAGAAGTAAATCTAGATGGCTTGGCGACATGGCATAATCGAGACAAAAATCACAGATCTGATCTACGTCTGTGGTGATCGTGTGAGATGGCGAAACACGACCTCCCACGCTTACCGGTATGGCATATCATATATTCATGATGATATATACCCCGCAAGGTCTAGGTCGGGTCATGTCTATATTTGGACCAGCCCGAGGTCAAGGACTGAGGAAACCCCCCTTGTTTGTAAACCGCCCTGTCTATGGGGGAATCTGGCGTTGATAAACATACATCCTCGCTGTTTGTTGTTGTTTTCTACGCGCTGTTTGACTTCATGGTGACACAAGCAGCTTATCCACACACAAGAATAGATTTCGTGGCGTTATAAAGACCCAGGAATGTGTGAATGCGTTGATATATTAATTTGACAGAAAGACGGTGCGACGGTAAGCGTTGGTTCAATGGTTGGGTTGGGCGTTCATTGTAAATGTAAATGTTTGGTTTGTTTGTTTTGTATTATTCAGTATCGTATGCCGAGATGTGATGGAGTTACGTGGAGTTATTTACGTTTCATACGACGTGATAAGTAATACTAATACTGATAAAATCTTTAGCTTATTAACTGCTTACAAAACTGGCTTTTATTGTCATACTGTAGTAGTTACTAGTACTAAGTACTAGTGACTACTACTACTACTACTACTACTACTACTACTACTACTACTACTACTACTACTACTACTACTACTACTATTACTAACTACTTCTAAAAGTAGAACCCCAACCCGGGTCTCCCGAAGGAGAGTCCGGCGTTCTAGCCGCTCAGCCAGCCTCTCCTCAGTAGAATTAGTAATATAGTAGTAGTACTACTACTACTAGTAGTAGAAGTAGTAATAAATAGTAGTAGTAGTTAGTAGTGGTGGTGGTGCTAGTAGTAGTAGTAGTAGTAGTAGTAGTAGTAGTAGTAGTAGTAGTAGTAATAGTAGTAGTAGTGGTGGTGGTAGTAGTAGCAGCAGCACTGACTTTGTTATCATTAAACCAATGAAAAAATAGTGTACCATGCTATTTCATTCTATCTAATGCCATTTAGTAGATGCACTTATTCTAAACAGCAAGCAGTTGGGGTTAGAATTAAATTTTAAGAAAACACAGAGAAGAACAGATAGATTATCACGGCCTGAAGAGAATGGTGCTGCAGGGAGTGACCAGAGGCAGACACTCCGGACTCCGAGGAAAGACATGATGGACACATAACCAGACAGCACCTAGTAAGTATTGGGACTCTTCGCTAGCTGTTGCAGATGAGGACGGAGCACATATGGGAATGTCATGAGTGCTGATATAGGTTCTTGACTCAGCTCAATTCTTCTCCAAGAAGAAAGAAATACCACACTGTAACATCCAAGTAAATGGGACATTTCTCAAACCGAGGCATCGATTAGATGTTTAAAAGTCTCCTTTATATTTTTTTGCACAGATCGACCTAGGCTATAAAATAGACATTAGGGAAATTTTATAAGAAGTAAATGTGTCAGGGGATCTCTTCTCCCTATATAACGAAGTAATAATGAGAGAGATCAAAGAGACGCCAAGAGTACTAATCGGAGGTTATAATATAAATAATATATACTAGTGCAGATGACACAGTATTGGTGGTGGATAATGCAACAAACCTACAACAATTGTTGGACACTGTAGTAACACAGAGTGCAAAGAAAGGACTCTCCTTGAATATCAAGAAAACAGTAACAATGGATGACATCAAAGACAATGGTGACACCAAAATGTGACATAGCAATAGAAGAGAAATTTCTTAACCAAGTGGATAATTTTAAATACCTAGGGACACTTATAACATCAGATGGAAGATGTACAACAGAGATTAAGAGCAGAATATTGCAAGCAAAAGCTGCATTTCAGAAAATGAAGAGTATCATATGCAATAAGTCACTTTCACTGAATGTAAGAAAGAGAGCGCAGAACCAGTTTTGTTGTATGGCAGTGAATCTTGGAATGAAATGAACAAATTCAGAAGAAATTAGAAGTAACAGAAATGTGGTTCCTGAGACGAATGTTGTGAATTCCTCGGATGCCAAAGTAACAAACAACGATTGCCTGAAACAGGCGAATGAAAGCTAGAACATTATGTACAACAATAAGAAAGACAGTCGTCATTAGCGGTATGTTGGAGGGAATGTCTCCATAGCATTTGCTCTCACAGAATGATGATAATAAAGATATGTCATGAGGAGCATCTGGTATTGCAGCCTTCAGTTGGTTTATGTCGGATTGAAAAAAAACTACTGAATTGATCACATATAACCTGATTTGGTGGTAATGATTGTGATGACTTGTGTTTGTTTGTCAAGGTATTAATTGCTTTCCATATATCTTTAGTGTTGGTTTTATCTGATTATTAAGTTCTTAAAATAGTTTTTCTTTTCCTTTTGAATAACATATGGAACTTTGTTTCTCAGATTACGGTACATAGTTAGATCTCTACTTTTATGTGCCCTGTCCCGGTCTCTCATAAGTTTAACTACCTCCTGTGTGATCCACGGGGACATAGTGTGATGTTTAACATGAATTTCTTTAAATGGAACTATGCTTATCAAATACACCTAGAAAGGTCTTCAGCCAGTGGTCCAGAGCATCATGTGGGTCAGGAAGCTGGTAAACAGTAGTCCAGAGATTGATTGATTGATTGATTGATTGATTAATTGATTGATTGATTTAGGAACCAACATCACAGCATTCGGGACATTCCCGTAAGCGCTCCGTCCCCATCCTCAGCAGCCAGCGAAGAGTTCCAACACTAATAGTTCCAGTAGCAATCTGATTATATGTCCGTTGATGAGTTGAGCAAGTCTTGTAAAAAGACATTTTGATTGAAATTTTTATAATTTCTATATTTTATACTTATATGTTTGTGTTTCGGAGTTTTCGTACCTCTTTTCGACCACGTGCAACATACTGGGTAATGATCGCTCATTGCATTAATAGGTACAGTACATTCTGTGATATTGTCAGCACACGTAGTATAAATATGATCTATAAGTGTTGCAGATGATTTTGTTATTCAAGTGGCTTGTTTGACTAACTGTTGGAAGTTATATGACTCTATTATGTTTTCCCATGTTTTGTTTGATTTGTTAGTGTCTATGTTGAAGTAACTTAGCAGTAATTATTTCTCTCGCATTACTAAAGAAGTGTGGTGAATTTTTCATACCAGATATTTCTTGCACTGTGTATATGCTGCGAACAGTTATTGAACGTGCTTTAGATGTAAACAAGGATGTACACCTTTGCTTTATTGACTACACAAAGGCTTTTGATAGAGTTAAGACATGTCAACATGGTAGATACACTTGCAGATCTACAAATTGATGGGAAAGACATTAGACTTATAAAGAACATATATTGGAAACAACAAGCTGCCATAAGGATTGATAATGAAGTGGGACAATATCAACCTATTAAGAGAGGTGTTAGGCAGGGATGTGTAATGTCTCCAGATCTTTTTTCCCTATACAATCAATCAATAACGTGCCATGCACAGTGAAAATCGTAAATTTATTATAGAAATTAGACGTAGACAGTCAAAAATTTTTGGACATGTTATGAGAAGAAATGGATTGGAGAACTTATTGACAACTGGCAAGATCGAAGGGAACAGACCAAGAGGAAGACCGAGAGGAAAATACCTAGTTGGCTTGGCCACATGGCATGGACGAGACAGGAACACTGAGCTGATCTACGACGCTGGTGATCGAGTGAAATGGCGAGTCACGATCGCCCACACTTTACGGCTTGGCACATGATTGATTAATTGATTTCCTGCACTGGGGTTTCGACAAAGATAGCCAACTACTAGGAGTATGCAGTTTTGAAGTTTAACTGCAAGAGAAATTATGCTAGCCACTTTAGTAACTTTTTCTAAATTGCTTTTTAATTATATAACCTGCATAGTTGGATAGCTCTTGAAAAAAAAAAAAATCCAACGGTATCTTATTCAAGTCTGTAGGTCAATTTTAAGCCAAGATATTAATGTTTGTGTGTAAGTTTATCATTTAAAAGGGACATGTAGAAAAAAAAACGATTTTGACCTTTCACATTTTTTGACCCTACCTACACACTCACACAACTATCGGTTTACACTGTCGCCAAGGGAGATTAACACAGCAGCCTGTCTAACTCAAGGAAAAATAACTCTGCCGGTTTATATATACACATACGCACACAGATATATACATCTTCACGTCATCTGTGTGACGTCAGACCACGCATGGACTGCACGCGAGTCTTGTCAACCAGCATAGATAGATGCATTTTAACAAAAGAAGTCCCGTTGGAAAGATGCAAAATTATCAGTGATATTGTCCTTGAAGGGTGATGAGAAATTAAACATACATACAATAATGGGCGTTGAATGTACACATGCATTCATTATCATGTTAATCGCTCTGAATACTCCATAACAATAATTCAATGGAGTATGACAATGAAAACTGCCATCCCCCGCCATTGAAATACCACATTATAGCATGCGATCTTCATAATTTTAGTGTGAGATTGAATGCCAACTTAACTGATTGCCTGCCAAACAAAAAAGTGGTCCTGACCACACAGAAATTCAAGGCAGAAAATTTGAAGTAGGGGTGTGTCACAATAATGCTTTTAAAATGGTTAAAATAGTAGCAAATGTATCAAATTAAAGAGGATTGCACAGGGAACATGACTGTGTTAATAATTAATTGATAGGTTAGAAATATTATGACAATAATGAGAGTTTAGTAATAACAATTGAAATTAAAAAGTTAAAAAATATTTTAAAATTTCACTTACCAAGGCTTTATTTTGTATCCACAGCAGCTAATCCAGTTAAATTTGCTGAATACTGCTACACACACCACTTTTGTTCAATAATATCACAAGAACTGCACCATAACACCAATAAAACATAATTAAAACATAATATTTTGAAGCACATAATATTCACACAAAATGGAAAATGTTAAGAACACACCAGGCAGATTACTGAGGAGTAGAGTACTGAGAAACAAAATAAACACTACTTTATATTTAGTTATAATTATTCTTCTTCTAAATTTAATTATTTAAATACTCCTTAAATACTTTGTGATAGGCAAAGTAAATTTTGTGGCACAAGTGTGGCCTATTAGTGCAAGCATAAGTCGGCATTTGCCATCATAATATGAGGAACTTTCACTGTTAGATTTCTTTTGAAATTATGACTGTCTTCTAAATTAACTGACTGCTGCACGTGGTATAAGTTTTAGAATCTTTCACAACGTCTTTTACAACAGAATAATTATAATATAAAATTGTTTAAAATGGTAAAAAGAGGTCCAGAACCAGAAGGTATTGTCACTTCGAATTTCGAATCACAACAATTATTTAGAATCACACCAAACTCAATTTCTCCTAAACAAGAAATGGGACCTAGCATGCTCTTGCACACGGGCGGAAGTGAAATCTTTCATTGTAAAGTTTAATTCAATGGGACATTAAAAATTGTGGACTAAAAAGGAGAAATGGATCAATAAACGCACTATATATACTGAACCAATAGGTCGGTTTGTGTGTGCCAAAATAGGTCTATGGAACCGACCTATCGGTCTGTGGCAGAGTATCAGTTAAATGGTAGAAAATTACAACATACATGTAAAAATGGATGCTACATTTAATAATACATAGCATAACAATGTAATACGTCTCATAAAACAGTATTTATGGGGTTACTTACCACTTAGAATAGGCAGCCTGATTCTCCGGTATAACAAGGGTTCCTGACTTGCCAGAAACGTAGAACGCAAAACGGGGTTGGGAAAACTATATCAAGTAATCAGTGTCTGTTTTAACTCAGTCTTGAAATAATGGAATTTAACATCATGAGTATGCTTACCGTCCCCATATCAGAGACACAAAAACAAATGTCTGAATGTAACCGTAAGAAACATTCCGGTAAAATACGGCAAAATGAACTGCAGTATCTAAGTTATGTTGGATGGATTTAGATGGTCGCATGGAGGAATATCAATAGCAGAGTTGATCCAGAACACCAAAGACCGAGATCAGTGGAGAGCCATGAACGCCTATGCCAGCTGGCAGGGCACTTGCAAATTATTAAATGTGTCAGACGTAAAATTGACCACATCACCCAAATGCCAGTTTGTCTATAAAAATATGTGGCAAGCATACTGTATGGTGATATATAGTCCTTCTATCCAAATAGGAGGTTACATTTGTCAATATATTAACTTTTGGCACTGAATCAGTTTATCATGAAACTAGAAGATTATCCATTGACATTGAATCGGTTAATTATGAAACTAGAAGATTATCCATTGACACTGAATCGGTTAATTATGAAACTAGAGTTAATACAAGTCTTCAAATAACTATATTGTTATTTCAGGTGGTGAATTAAAGTGGATATAATGCCAGAGGTTTCCCCAGCCACACATGTTGCAGCGACTGTAGCACATACTGTTAGTGATACCCAACAACAAAATGAAGCAGCAACAGCAACAGCACATGTGCCCACTAATGAAGCTTACTGTCAACCAAGCAGCACTGTTGATCATAGAATCAACACAGCAGACAATTCACAAGGCACTTCCACCAACTGCGACTCACAAAATCACTATCAGATGTTGACTAACATTAAAAATGAGTCGTTTGCAATATCATCATGTCACGCTAACACCAAAGAAGTGTCTCAACATTTTTGTAAGCGAAAATACCAGCCTTTGATTGACAAAATCCACAAGAGGGAGAAAAGTGGAGAGCCGTTTTTTTCTCTGGAGTTTTTCCCACCACGGACAAATAGTGGAGCACTGAACTTAATTTCCAGGTACTTGTAATAGCCAGATCTTTACCAAACTGTGAGCCTATATAAACAAACGTTAGTTGCATATCCTTTACAGGACATCACAGTGAACATCAGCTTTTTTTGGCTGTTTGTTGATTTCTTGGCAAGTTTACATTCAGTAATTTTCCATTGCTTTCCGAATGACCGGCACTCATACATTTGTATAGAAACCAACACAAGTTGGCCTGCTTCCAAATTGCTAGCAGCTGTCTTTTCAATGCAGTATACGGGATTACACATTTTGTTCATTACCCCTTCGCCATAGAGCCAGTGTCATCTTATATAGGAAAGCCTTGTTTTGTCTATTTTAGTGCTATGATAATTTGAGGGCAAAAGGGCAATTTTTAATAGATTTCAAAACAATGTTTTCCTGTAGTGAATTTGAATAACGAAGACAACAATAGATTGCATGATTTATTGCCTGGCATATTTCCCTGCATTTCGTTCAGGTACATTCTGCAGAAATCACACAACATAATGTAAAGTGATTAGATAAATCTTTCAAGCTGAAATATAATACAATGCATTTCACGTGTTGTTTACCATACAGAATGGTCACTTGTTGAAGGTCGCTGAAGACATCGCCATTAATCGGTGAAAACCTGTCTTGTGCAACAGAAAGACATAATAGTCAGTTTAAAATTACTGTGGTTGACAACTGAAATTACTGTGCAAACATGTGTATATTTCAACTTGAAGGGTTTATCTAGTTATTTTACTTTATGTTGTGTGAATTCTGCAGTATGTATACCTGACGAGATGCAGCGAAATATACCAGGTAATAAATCATGCAATCTATCATTTGTGTCTTCGTTATTCAAACTTAATAGGTTTCTTTAACTTTCTAGTGGATAGTTAGCATAGTTGATAGATAGCTACGCTGATAATATTATAAGAGCGGCTGGACACGGTTCAACGACTGCACTCGTCATCTGACTAAGTGATGAAAAGACTGGCCACCCATTCATTCCGTGTGTTCAGGCCTACAACATGAGATGGCCTTGTCACATCACTGACCCATGGCGGGAGACTACTTCAGGACATGTTTGTGTTAACTTTCTGTCTCAAGCAACGTCATCATCATCATCATTAACATCCATCATTATCACCATCAGTCATCATCATCATCAGTCACCATCACCAATCATCATCATCATCATCACCACCATTAATATCATCATCACCATCATGATATATCATCATCAGTCATCATCATCACCAATCATCATCACCAACCATCAATCATCATCATCAATCATCATCATCATCAATCATCATCATTAACATCATGATCCATCATCATCAGTTGTCAACAATCATAATCAATCATCATCACTTGTCATCAATTGTGAACAATCATCATCAATCTTCATCCATCATCAGCATCATCATCATCACCATCAAGTAACTTGCCCTGTGTAAAACTTTTCCCAGATTGCAGTTTGCAGATTGCAGTTTGCGACAATTCCATTGTAAACTATCCACTCCAGCAGCTGTAATCAAGAAGATTAACAGATTTGTCACCATGGACAAAGCTGCTATTTTGTAAATTAAAAAACTAATAATCTCGATCATTTATTGAAAACAGAACATGCATCTTGACAGTAGAAACATAAAGATGTGAGTCATGGACAATCTGGCAGTCACTAAAGAAGAAACTTGGGGGATCTTGAGCTCAAATGTTACAGAAAAGTTCTTAAAATATCTTAGACCAAGAGGAAGAATCATGCAGAAATTCTACAAGACCTGAATATTGGAAAAAAACTGGCTAATAAACAGTGTGATGTCTGAGAAACTAAAATACTTTGGTCATAATAAACATGGCAGTGGCTTGGAGAGTACAGTGAATGAAGGCATGGTTCCTGGGAGGAGAGCTGGGGTAGACCAGCATGAAGATGGACACAGGACACTGTAGACACATTTGACATGAGGATGCGCGAGACAGAAGAGCTGGCAAGAGATCAAGAGGCTTTTCGTTTGCACCATGAAGAGAGCCTCATTCTGCGAAAGGACCTGCTATTTCAGAAGATTGAAGGCTGTAAATATAGTAACAGGAGATTGAAGGTTGTAAATATAGTAACAGGAGATTGAAGGCAGTAAATATAGTAACAGGAGATTGAAGGTTATAGATATAGTAACAGGGTATTGAAGGCAGTAAAAATGCTTGTGTTTGCAGCAATGTCCTGTAAATAGGATAAGCAAAAAACATATATATATATATAACCTAGAAGTGTTGTACAGGATGGTGTTGGTATAAATACAGTACAGTATAATACAGAAGAATACAATACTGTAAAGTACAATTCAAAACAGTAGAATGCAGTAAGGATACAATGCAATAAGGATACAATGCAATAAAGTGCAGTACAATACAGTAAAGTACAGTACAGTACAATACAATACAATAAAGTACAGTGCAGCACAATACAGTAAAGTACACTACAGTACAGTACAGTACAGTACAATACAGAATAGAACAATACAATACATTAAAGTTCATTCATTCATTCCTCAAATGGTCAACAATCTCTTTCAAATTAATATCCAAAATGTAACTGATTCAGTCACAGGATAATTAATCTGAGGCTAGAGTGGGCCCTAATTATAAATTCTATTTCAAGGTTGAACGGGGTTGGGGTAATGGAAAAACAACAACAGTAAAGTTGAACAGGGTTAGGGTAATGGATTGATTAAATTATTGATTTAGGAATCGACATCACAGCATTCGGGGCATTCCCATAAGCGCTCCGTCCCCATCCTCAGCAGCCAGCGAAGAGTTCCAACACCAATAGTACCAGTAGCAATCTGATTATATGTCTCTCTTGCCTTTCCTCTGAGCGTTGTGCGTCGGCCAAATCCCCTCGTCACTCCTCGCTGTCTCATTCTTGCCAGACCATGGTAATCCATTTGCTTCTCCGAGGTGTGCACGTGCTCCCACAAGGCCGCAACCACGTCTGCCTTGTCATGTATCAATACTCCACCAAGTTCTGCAGAGCCAGCCAATCTGTCCACCTGTTCATTTCCCAGCACACAGGCATGCCCCGGAGAAAAGATCCAGGCGATGCTTGTCACCTGTGACCTCCGAAGCGAAGCAAGCCACTCCGCATGAAGCTTGCCCGTCCTCACCCTTGTCAGCATGCTTTCTGAGTGAGTTACAATCATGATGTGTGTGTGTGTCGTATTCTCCATCCAGCGGAGAGCTGCAGTGACTGCTTCCACCTCCATTCTTAAGCTGGATGTTGTGGTATCATATGCCAGGCTCTCCTGCACCAAACGTCAACCATTAGCTTTGGCTATGAACCCCCAGCCACTTCTCTCACCTCTTGACACCGAACCATCTGTGTAGATAATCACATCACCCGGGTGAGCATTGTCCTGAATTAGTTGCTGGATTTCCACTTCCGTGGCCCCTGCTGGCCACTCCCTGCACTCCCGGCTTAATGTGATTATAACTCTACACAAGTCTGACTGCTCCGCTGGCACTCTGACCCACTCCTCTCCACGCCTAATGTTCTCCAAGGGGCACACCTGTCTGATCGTATCTTCCGCCTGAGCCATCCATGATTTCCCTCTTATCAGTCGCTGACAAAAACAACAACAACAACAACAGTAAAGTTGAATGTGTTGAGGTAATGGAAAAACAACAACAACAGTAAAGTTGAATGTGTTGAGGTAATGGAAAAACAACAATAAAGTTGAATGTCTTGAGGTAATGGAAAAACAACAACAACAACAACAGTAAAGTTGAACAGGGTTGGGGTAATGGAGAAAAAAACAACAACAGTTAAGATGAATTAGGGTTGGGGTAATGGAAAAAAACAACAACAGTTAAGATGAATTAGGGTTGGGGTAATGGAAAAAATCAACAACAATAACAGTAAAGTTGAACAGGGTTGGGGTAATGGAAAAACAACATGAACAGTGATGTACAGCACAGAACAATACAAAACAGTACAGTACAGTACTGCTTCAAATGGGGTTAAAAAGCAAGAGGATTAACTTCAATGCCCTACGTTTTTATCATATGTGGCAGAGCAGCTAAATAAAAGCATCCCACAGAGCATGAACTTCTTAGCTCCGACAATGACACCCACATGAATTGAATGACGGAGTCCAAAAACAAAACCCAAGACTTTCGCAGATGGTTTAATCATTCAATCACGGAGAACCCCCTAGTACTGCATCAGTCATGGTAAACTCTAATCACCAACAAGAGTGAATTTTCCTATCACAGATTTGAACGCCTGGCCACCAGCAACCCACTGTTCTGTGACATCACCTGGCACCCAGACGGCGACCCCGCCGACACTGAGAAGGCCACCAGTTCTACCTGCATGGCCGGAATAATGCTCAACTACTGCGGAATCGATACCATGCTACACATGACCTGTGCTCAGATGACAGCCGACAGAATTAAGGACAATCTTCATAAGGCCAAAAGGCTGGGAATCCGAAACATTTTAGCCTTGAGGGGAGGTAATAATGTTTGTATTCAACACAGTGTCTTCCCTTAGTGAATTTAAATACAGAAGTCACTAACAGTATGTTGCATGATTTATTTCCTGGCATATTTCACCAAGTGTTTTGTATACTGTAACGAACAATAAATGATTCCTCAAATATAGTGAAGCATTAGCAATTAAGCGGTTCCCGTTGGTTTTGTGCAAAGAGAAAGAGTTCATTGTAATTTGAAATTACTGTGGGGATAACGGATGTTCCACAGTTAACAATACCTGTGACCATATGATTTAATTGTTTCAGCTGAAGTATTATTCATTTATTGACTCCATTTGATATATAACTCTGCAGTATGCTCCTGAGGAGATGCAGCGAAATAAGCCAGGCAATAAATCGTGGAAGCATATTATTTGTGGTTTCTGTGTTTAGATGCTTTTATTGTTGTAATTTGACATTTACATCAAGTGTTACATTTCTTGTTTTTCTAGTGCTGCCCTTATCTTCTTTGGACACATTTCTTGGAGACTCCTGGGGATCATCGCTGGAGCTATGGAGTTTGTGCTTTGATGCTTTCGGCAGGTCACTCTGCAGAAAGAGACTGAGCCATATGGGATACACCCGGTGCAATGAAGTCGATCCACTTACCTTTTAAACTTGGCGGTCAGCATGGTCAAATGGATAAGAGCGCTCGTTCTTTAACATCCGATGTGCTGATACCCCCACACCAGTCAGTTGGACCAAAATGCTGAATTCTCGCCCTTAACATGGGGAAGTAAACTACAAGTACCTCAGAAGTCAGAGTTGATTCGCCTGATGACGAAGGACACTGGTAATAAGGAAGGCTCCCGAGAAGGTAACCTGGCCAACAAATGCCGTAAGAAGTCGGATGTGTCGGCTGAAAGGTTCAAATATCGCAGCTCTGCTGTAAAGAGGCACAATGCAATTACATCTAAAACATCATTCCAGACGAACGCAGCAGAAGAAGAAGAAGATAAGGAAAGCTAATCCACAGGCAAAAATCAGTGCAGGGCACTAGAAGTAGTAGCACTTGGTCGGCAACTGGTCTAGGAAATAAGTAAATATCTAGAATCAAAGCTCCAACAGGCGGACAGTTAGAGCATTGCTTTGCTGACTTACAAACTATCATCCGTCAAGATGGCAAGGTGCCAGTCATTTAGTGTGATTGGTCGCATTCATTGACATGGTTTCTTCTGTCAGATTATTTATATATTTATGCTATAGTTATTGTGATTGGTCGCATTCATTGACAAGTTTCCTTCTTTCTAATTGGTCAGATATCCCAGAGGGAAACGCAGATTGGCCAGAAATGTCTGGAGGACTCAGCTATGCTGTAGATCTGGTCAGGTTAATTCGCGATGAGTTTGGTGACCACTTTGTTATATGTGTGGCAGGTAAGGCCATCTTGGTTGCAATGCTAACGCTAATTAGTCATTAGTGAGGATGGTCATCATCACACTCCAGGTAGGTCCTTATGTGCTCTGATCTCCTCCTCAACACCTCAGTGAAGAAATATTTGTTTGGGCATTACCTTGCTTTGAACTCAAGCATAGTCTGTACACGTGATAATACTTCTAGTGCACTGGATTAATTTGTGCGTGTGGATTAGCTCCCCCTATTATCAGTGTTCCTCGCCATCAGGCAAACCCACTGCAGCTTCTGGCATACTCGTAATTGATGTACCAAAGTTAAGGATGAGAAGTCATCATTTTAGTCCAACTGTCCAGTGTAGGGGATGAACCCCCTACCTCTATCAGCACACCCGATGTTTCAGAATACACAAGTTGCATTAGATATCAAACGATGAAAGAGAACAGGCGAGTCTGAAAAATATCTTGACTCTAGACCAAACACTGGAAGGAGAAGCGAATAAGAAAGTAAGATAAAGAAATTTAAAATTAACTGATTCAGTGCCAAACAAACAAAAAGTAAGTTTGGATCAAATATGATGCACATTCAAATGACCAAGTATGTAAATTTCCATTCACTGAGCATTAAAATTGCGGAAGATACAGTGAAACGAAACAAATAACACAGTGACCTTCGTATGGCGATATATTGCCCATCTATGCAAATGGAAGGTTACGTTTAGCAATATATTTTCCATCAGCACTGAATAAGTTAAACAAAATATTCATGATGAGATACTACAGAAAACAACTGCAAAAAACTGATATACAATACCTCACAAAGACTCCAGGCCTGATGAATGAAATATTACATATAATATTCCAGAGTGGTGTTGATCATAACACTCGTTGAGTGTCAATTGGTCTATAACAAAATGGAGCTGACACCATATACTCAGTATGCCAAGGTGTGGAAAAGGGTTTTCTACTTACTTTACACATAATAAATAAAGGGAAAATATATTTTAAATATGTTGCATAATCAATCCAGCTGAACACAGCCCATAGTTGTATTTAAATGGCTTTCCATTTTAAGCCAGATTGAACTGTCCAAATAACATGGTTTAAAAACAGTGAAACATACATAATCCATATCAAAATGAACAATGGAATTAACATGATTAGAAACAGGGAAACAATAGAAATAGGGAAACAAAACTCGCTTACACTCAGGAAATAAATGACCGTAGACCCTGAGGTAGACCAAGAAGACGGTGGAGAGATAATATATATATACAGACCTACAAGCACTTGGAATCAATGACTGGCAAGAGAAGGTCAACCAGAGAGACGAATGGAGACGGATTGTATCTGCAGCAAAGAACCTCAATGGCTCGGAACGCTGAAGAAGAAGAGGAAGAAACAGCTCTAATAGAATGTTGTGAGATATCCCTCAGCTGTATTTTAAATCTGCTAAACATCTCCGGTTTGGACACTGTACTTCCTGAGATCAAAAGATGTACTAGCATTTCCATCTTCTTCCATGGGGTCACTTCTTCCTCTGTTTCAACAGGCTACCCAACTGGACATCCAGAATGCAAGTCATACCAAGAAGATCTCAGACATCTCAAACAGAAAGTGGATGCAGGGGCTGATTTTATCATCACTCAGCTTTTCTTCAAGGCTGAAACATTTTTGAATTATGTGAATGATTGCCGAAAACTGGGCATCACTGTTCCAATATTGCCTGGCATTTTGCCTATTCAGGTTAGTTTTTACTCTTTTTTTTTCTGCATAGCACAGGATGAAGCATGTAAGTTAAAAGTAAAGTGAGTGTCCTATCCATCCTGTTGTGATTTGAACCCATCCTGTTGTGGATTAAACCCATCCCATTGTGGATTGAATCCATCCCATTGTGGATTGAACACATCCTGTTGTTGATTGAACCCATCCCATTATGGATTGAACCCATGATATAACCACTACACTACCGCAGCTCCTGGACATGTAGCTGGAATTTTAAACATAAAATAGTAAAGTTAGTCTCGTGATAGATTCTGCTGGGTGTGAAGTGGTAGGTACTGCTGGTTGTGAAGTGGTAGGTACTGCTGGTTGTGAAGTGGTAGGTACTGCTGGGTGTGAAGTGGTAGGTACTGCTGGGTGTGAAGTGGTAGGTACTGCTGGGTGTGAAGTGGTAGGTACTGTTGGGTGTGAAGTGGTAGGTACTACTGGGTGTGAAGTGGTAGGTACTGCTGGGTGTGAAGTGGTAGGTACTGCTGGGTGTGAAGTGGTAGGTACTGCTGGGTGTGAAGTGGTAGGTACTGCTGGGTGTGAAGTGGTAGGCTGTACTGTATTCTAGGCCATGATATATGAGGTGAGGGTAACCAATTCCCTTCCTCATGACCTTTTCTTCCAAGACATATATCATCTCATCATCTAATCTCATCTCATCTAATCTCATCTCATCTCATCTTGTTTCTCTTGTACCTTCCGGTGTCGAGATGAAGCACAACAGAAGAGCCCGGGTACAGATAGACGGACTCAAGAGCAAGAAAGTACCACTGCGTCACGGTGTTCCCCGGGGCAGAGTCTTGTCCCCTACACTTTTTCTAATCTTCATCAATGATCTTGTTGCTAATCTACTGCATGGAATTAAAGCGGCAATGTACGCCGATGACCTGGTTCTATGGAGCACAAGTGAACATGCATCAGTGGCCACCAGATTGCTACAAAGAGTTGTAGATGCATTTGCTGCATGGGCAAATAGAATGTGTGTCAGCATAAACACTGACAAGTGCAGCACCACTCTATTTACCCTCTCTCCAAAACAAAAGGCAGGGATCATCCAGATAAATGGAACACCCCTTAGAGGAGATAAAGAACCAACATACCTTGGAGTTCCATTTGATGGCAGGCTGACATGGAGAAAGCACATTAACAAAGCAGTAACAAAAGCCAGAAGGAAAATAGCCATCCTGAGAAAGCTAAGTGGAACCACACGGGGAGCCAGTACGAAATACTTAGCAAAGTTTATCAACAGAGCATACGACCACACCTGGAATACAGGTCAACTGTGTGGTGTTCAGCATCAAAAACCACACTACAAGAGCTGGACAAAGTGCAAAATCAAGCACTTAGAGTCACCACAGGAGGGATGAGATCAACCCCCATAGTGGAAATGGAGAAGATGGGGAGGACACAAGCACTGAGTGAGCGCAGAGATACGAAAACCAGAAAAGTTCCTCAGCTTGCCAGGCCACCCTATGAAGAACGGATTTGAAAACTTAGCTATGAGGCAGTTGAAAAGAAGCAGTTTTATCCACCGCGTCAAACGACTCTGCAGAGAAACCACCGATTTGCCCATAGTTGGTATCCCCCTGAAAACTATTCCAGAGCAAACTCCATGGAAAGATGAACATAGACTATCACTACAAATCCAGACAAAAGTGAGAGAAATATTTGACAAGGAAGAACAGAACAGTGTACAGTGCAGATCAGCCACTCTCAGTTTCCTTGATGAAGAATACCCACAGGACCTCTGGATCCGAGTCTACACAGATGGGTCAGCACAGAATGCTGTTCGAAATGGAGGAGCGGGAGTGTACATAGAATACCCAAATAATACTAGGGACACGGCCAGAGTACCAACAGGAAAGTACTGCCATAACTATGATACTGAAATTAAGGCAATAGCTGCTTGGTTATGCAGATGATATAGATATTATAGGGCAAAGTGAACAAAAGACATTGGAAATATTGACTCACTTAAAGGGAAAAGCCCAACAGATGGGGCTGGTTATCAACCAAGATAAGACAGAATATATGGTAATTTCAAGAGACGGAATGGCTAGAAACTCTGGCCACATACAAATAGATGATATGACCATTAAAAGAACGGAAACATACAAATACCTGGGTACAATCTTCAACTGCTCCAACATCATAAGGGAAGAAATACAAGCTAGAATCAACTCTGGAAATAAGATATACTATGCACTACAACATCTACTAAAATCAAAGGCGCTATCTCGTAACACCAAAATCACAATATACAAAACACTGATCAGACCAGTTGTGCTGTATGGCTCTGAAACCTGGAGTACAACGAAAGGAGACGAAGCCTTGTTACAAACCTTTGAGAACAAAATTTTAAGACGCATCTTTGGACCCATTAGGGATACACAAAGTGGAGATAGCACAGAGAAATTACTAAATACCAGCCATGGTACACAACCTATGGTGCTATTGACAGATGCAAAATCAGTACTCGAGCGCTCCTGTCTGGGAAATTGCCAGTACTAAGGATGCTACTTTCTGAACTTAGCAGTCAGCATAAGGTCACCATACAGTGCATACCATCCCACTGTGGAATACCCGGAAACGATAGAGCTGAGGAAGGAGCAAAAGAAGAACAGCCTGATGTGCCCTTACATACCATCAAAAGAAAAGAATGATTAAATCAGTCAGAAAGCCACCAAAACCTGCTCAAGATGACTACCACATTATGGACAGACCAGAACAAGTCATTATTCTGCGCCTCAGAACAGGACACAATAAATTATGCAATCACATATATACAAAATTCAAGATTGGTGAATCAGCCATGTGCACATGTGGATTGGCGTCGCAGACAGCAGAGCACATACTCCAAGACTGCCCAAAATACAACATATCTAGGCAAGCTTTCTGGTCTAGAGAGACAGTGGAAGATAAACTCTATGGACCGCTGAGTGAACTAAAAAAGACAGTTAAATTCATACAAGAGACAACATTGCAGTTATAGACATATTTCAAGCGAACGAAAGAAGAAGAGGAATCCATGACTCTGGTGATCGTGCGAGATGGCGAAACATGACAGCTCACGCTTATTGGGAAGGCACAAGATGATGAAGATAATTACAGACAGAGATGAATAATAATGAGAGGACATGGAGGGAGCTGTAGGAGATAGCAGCAGATAGGATGACTTAGTGTGGTTTGGTTGGTGGCTTATGCCCCAATATGGGGGGGGGGGGGTGTAAATGTCAGAAGAAGATAAAACATCGTTATCATCATGTGCCTTGACAGAAGACGTGAGCGGTCATGGTTTGTCATCTCAAACAATCATCTGAATCTCAGATGCCATGACAAATGGCGTCAGCAGTCATGGTTTGCCATCTCAAACAATAACGTCTGTGTTCTGATACTGACATGTCAAGTGGCCAAGTCATCTAGGTATTCTCTTTGCATTGCTCTTCTTCCATCAAGCTTGCTGTTGTCTCAAATTTTTCAAGCTTATTTCCCCACATTATGTATGTGAAGTTGGAACTGCCACTAACTAACTAACTAACTAACTAACTAATGTATGCAAGCAGTCTTGACAGTGTCTAATTTCTCTAATCAGTTTTCTGTTTTCATTTGTTTCTTGAAGAACTGCCTTATTCGTTTCTCTACCTGTTCGTGACATGTTTTGCATTCTCCTCAGAAACCATATTTCCACTGCCATTAGATGTTTCTCAGCTTGTCTGGTTATTGTCCATGCTTCACACACATACAACAGTACAGATTCTATGTAGCAGTCTAATGCTGTTTAAGAACCTAAATATCTTTATAAGCTACCAGTTTATCCACAGAAACCCAAGTTATCCTCCCTCTCCTCTCCTCTTCCTCTTCATCAGAATCGACATCTCCGCAGGAACCCGCTAACAATTGGGTGAATTTATAGTATTTAATGTTGTGAAATTACTGACACTATGGGAAGATCTATGACTGTCACATTCATGTCATGTGATGTCATATGTGACATCATGTCATATCATGTTATATGTGATGTCATGTGATATCATGTCAAATGTGATGTCATGTCATGTCATTGCTGTCTAAGGACTGGATGGCGCTTCTGAATATGTTATCTTCCCCATTCTAGATCTTAAATATGCTCATTAAGCCAGCAGCTGTGGTGAAAGGGTAGCAAACATGATTCACAATCCTGAATACCATGTTTGAAATCAGCTGCTGGCAATTCAGAAGCAGACCGCCTTGTGTTGATTTTTAACAATAATATAAGTGCCGGTCGTTCAGAAAACAATGGCTGTCTACCGAATGTAAACTTGCCTAGTAAACCGCAACCAGCCAAACAATACTGAGGTTGAGTGTGATGTCCTGTAAAGGACATGTAAATAACTTAACTCATGAATTTATTTGTGATAAGAAGTTGGAGACTGTTCAGGTCGACTGAGCCCTGTTCGGTGTTGAGATTTTCCTTCCGACCTGGTACTACAGTGCCAACTCTGTGGGGACTGTTGTGGAGCTCTCCTATCCCTCTCCAAGCTCATAAAACAGCAGGATATGCTAAACAGTGCTGGAACTTCACACATTTGTGGAGAGGTATAGCGAGCCTTGGAACTTTGTACAGAATGGGGGGCTCAATTTGTGGATAGGCTGCACCGTATCGCACCACACCACATCGCAAAGAGGTGCCCTAAATATGAAACTTGGTCCTAGTCTGGCATGTGGTGAAGTGGTCAAGCCATTTAACTCGGGCTCCGAAGGTTGTGGGTTCGATTCCAGGCCGCGTCCTTCGGTTCACGAGATTTTTCAGAGACTCCTGTGGGTCGTCGCTAGAGCTACGGAGTTCATGCTTTGTGCGACGCTTTCCGCGCTGCGGAAAGAGACCGATCCATATGGGATAACACCCAGTGCAATGCGACTTTTTTATCCTCACAGCTCCTCTCTTTTGGAAGACAGTGTGATGGTGTCCTCATGTCTTCTACATGTTCCATTATATTTATTAGAGAAATCTGGCTTGTTCAGTCACACCATGAACTGTAACTGAACAGGCGAGACTGAACATTAATATTTGAAGCTTATGTTACTTTTTTTTGGTTTGTGTATCATCAGGCATATAAGTCCCTGCACAACATTGTGAAACTTTCAAAACTGGAAGTGCCTCAGGAAATTATCAACACTATAGCTCCTATCAAAGACAACGATGAGGCCATCAGGAAATACGGGATTGACCAAGCCGTTGACATGTGTCGCACTCTACTTAACTCTGGTCTGGTAACTGGACTACATTTTTACACACTGAACCGAGAAGTGGCCGTGACAGAAGTCCTCAAACAGCTTGGAATGTGGACACAGAAAGTTTGTCGCATGTTGCCATGGAAGCAAACTGCTAATCCTACTCGGTGCGATGAAGATGTTCGGCCAATTTTTTGGAGGTGTCGGCCTAATAGTTATGTATATCGAACTTCCACCTGGGAAGAGTTCCCCAATGGTCGCTGGGGTGATTCAAGAGCTGCGTCATTTAATGATATTAAGACATATCATCTGTTTTACTTGAAAAGTAGGTCATCAAAGCAAGAGATGTTGAGCATGTGGGGTGAAGAACTGAACTGTGAACAAGACGTCTGGTCAGTTTTTTTCTCCTACCTGACAGGAGAGCTCAACAGCAAGGGAGTTAAGGTAGGAATTGATATTATTCCAGTGCTACTAAGTTATCTGTTCTTGACAGCACAGCTTAGTTGAGTCAGAAACTGACATCACAGCACTTGTGACATTCCCATATATGCTCCATCATCTTCAACAGCCAGTGAAAAGTCCCAATACTATTGGTACCAGTAGCAGTCTGATTATGTGTTCATCTGGCCTTCCCTTGGAGTTTTGAGTGTTGGCCTAATCCTTTGGTCACTCCCTGCAGCACCATTCTCTTCAGGCCATGATGATCTATCTGTTATCTGCACTATATACACAATTCCAAAGGACCCCAACCACATCTACCATATCATGTACCAATATCCCACCGAGCCAGCCAATCTTTTCGCCTGCTCATTTTCCACCACACCAGCATGTCCTGGGGACAAATTCCAACAAATGCTCTCTATTTTTAATTGTTGAATTAAAGCCTGCCACTCTGCCCAAAGCATGTCTGTCTGTCACTTTCTCATCATATTCTGTGAGTCCATTACAATCATGACATGCGCGTGCTGTTTGTCCTCCAGCCAGCAGAACGCCCAGTGATAGCCTCCACGTTCATTCTCAGACTAGATAGTTTGGTATCATATGCCAGGCTCTCCTGCACGAAACACTGCCCACCAACCTTCACCACAAACCCCCTCTTTTACCACTTAGTACAGAACCATACATGTAGATGATTACATATCACCTAGTCACGAATTGTCAGTGGATCAATTGTTGCACCCATTCAGTGCAGCCCAATGCTATCCTTATGAAGGATAGGGTTTGCTCTACCTGTGTCTTGCCAGATGAGGTAAAATAAAAATGGTAGCTCTTCTTTTTCTTCTCTTCCACCATCTACCCCAGTGAAGTGTTAACGGGAGATGTAAAGATCTTTTACGCGCTCTTTCTAATACTCATTGTAAGTTGATATTCATTTCTCTAACGTTGTTCTTGATACCATCACTCCATCATTTAGGTGGTCTTCCTCTTGCTCTGCATCTATATCTATAAAAGAGACTGTATGTTTGTGGTTGAGGATGTATTTGCTGCGTTCGCGAACGGCCCATCCGATTGAGATGAAATTTTCTACACGTCTTCCTTTCATTCCTATGCAACCGACTATAATAGTTTCTTAGTGTAAGATCGGCTACTTACTTACTAAAATTTCATTTTGTAATTACATGACTTAACATAAGAAATATTCTATAAAGGGACATAACTTTTAGTAGCATTGATATATCTTAGGTTAAGTCCCCTGGCTATAGATAGCTATATAAATAAATAGATACATAGATAGATAGATATGACCCGATAGATAGAGAGGGTGGGATAGACGGAGTGAGAGACGGACGGGCAGGCAGGCAGACAGATAGATAGACAGACAGACAGACAGCCGGGTCGACAGACAGACAGATAGACAGTCGGGAACGGGAACTTATATGACTACTTATATGAATTAAATTAGATGCTCCCCACCAGGAGCTGGGCGAAGCCGGGCCGGGTCAGACGGACAGACAGACAGACAAACAAGCAGGCAGACAGACAGATAGATAGATAGATCCCCGTCAGGGCCTGGGCGAAGCCGGGCCGGGTCAGCTAGTACATTATATTTCTTCAATGTGGCTCTTTGTGGCATATTGTACCAGGGCAGTCTTGTGAGGTGGCCAAACCATTTGTTGTTCTTTAATGTAGTCAATTCTGTGGCGATGAGATAGCAGACACTATTCACAATCCCGCTTACTCCTTTTGAAACATAGCTGAAGCCAATGTGGCAGTAGACCACCTTGCGTTGGTTTTCATACAATGGTATGAGTGCCAGTCATTAAAAAGCGATGGCAAACTACTGAACATAATCTTGCCAAGAATTCTCAAGCAGCCAAAAAATGTTGGATGTAAAGATCTTTTATGCACTCACAACACTGCTCCGTCTTGTAAAGGATATACCAAAAAAAAATTTGTTTTAATATATGGCATGACTGGTTATTCAAGATGGTGGTGTAAAAATCACCGACAGTGATTTCAAGAGAATATTTCTTGGCTTTGTGTTTCAAATTGTAATAACATGTGTTTACAATATCAGCGGTAGTATAAAACATTTTGTGATGTTTAGGTATCATTTTTCCTCCGAAATCTGTTCCTGAATCTTAAAAAAATATTTCCATGGACAAAATAGTTAGTTGGTATCCCTTACAGGATGTAACAGTCAACCCCAGCAATTGTTGGCTCTTTGTGATTTCTTGACAAGTAGTTTGCAATGCTTTCTGAACAATAAAACTGCATGCAGTGAAAAGTCAGAATCAACAGTGAAAAAATTTAAAATGTCACAATCTTGGGTTATCATGGGCTCATAATCAACAACGATTGGGGATATTAAAAAGAATCCAGATGTAGATTGTCCAAAGCAGGGATTAAAACAGTATTAACTAATTGAGTGATGAAGGATATCGCCAAATGTCACCTCCCATTTTGAAATAAGGATGATATATCACCATCCTAGGGTCATTGTGTTATCTGTTTTGTTTCATGGTATCCTCCACAATTTCAATGCTCTGTGAACGGAAATTTACATTATAATACGTGTTTATTTGATTGTGTGCTATGTTTGGTCCAAACCTACTGAGTTTTTTTTAGCACTGACTCAATTAAGAACCTGATGGCACTAAACAAGTTATAAGACAACTTTTTTTTTTTGCGTTTGCTTTTTAACTCAAGCGTAGACCATGCACACTATTTCTAGTAGTGCTGGACTGAATTTTGCATATGGATTATCTTTCCCTATTAACAGTGTCCCGTGTCATCAGGTGAACCCACTATGACTTCAGAGGTACTTGTAATTTACATCGCCAAGTCAAGGACGATAGGTCAACATTTTAGTCCAACTGTCCTGTGTAGGGGTTGAACCCCTTACCTCGGCATAAACACACTGAATGTTTAAGAACACGCGCTCTTTATCCATTCAGCCATGCTGACCTACAGAAAACAGTTTGAAACCTGGCATCTTTCTTATGGCAGCATGCAAATTTGAACCATGACCCAAATTTTTCAGTTACTCAAGAATTGATAATAGTCAGTCAGTCAGTCAGTCAGTCAGTCAGTCAGTCGTGGTTCCAACTTCACGGCAAAGGGTTGCCCATTATGCTTCATTCCTGTGCCAGTAAATATCACACAAATGCTCCTCATTGCCCCATGTGAAAATTGGAATGGACAGGAGTCTCAACAAACCAACAGCCCACACAGGTATACTATGCATAATTCCGCTGCCAGAATGCCAACACAGATGTCCGCCACAAAAAATACAGTTCATCGTCAATGGAAGCGGCAGTCGCTAGAAAACCAGCAGCCACACATTACTGCATAAGACAACCCAGTTAGTTCAGCAACCAGCAAGCCACCATTTTTCTGAACATGCAGTTCACGCTAAAAATAAACACGGACAGATTTAAAAGCACTCCACACGCAATTCACAGCTCACAGTGTCGCTCCATGCACTCAACTCAATGATGGAACCATGCACTAGCAGTCCATCATGAGGAAAATGCATAAGCAAACCATAACCACAATCATAAACACTCCAGAGGCCTTGACAGCTGAGCCACCTATCCTCCATGTTGGGGACTTGACACTAGTGTCAGGTCTTAGTCAGATATGATTGGGCTACTGTATCATTGTGATGATGATGATGATAATGACAATGAAATTATATTAAATTAAATTATGTAATACATTTTGTCCTCACTGAAAATGATCTATTGGTATGATGATAATTAAAAGAGATTAAATTATATAATCCATTCTGTCCATATTTAACAACGATTTATTGTGATGATGATAATTAGATTAAATTATGTAATTCACATTGTATGCACATGACAAGGATCCATTAGTATGATGATATTGATGAAGACTTCCACTCCACTATAGTAGATAGGCTATTAAGCTGTTAAGGTCTCTGGGGTGTTTTTGCTTCTGACTACAGTTTCCTTATATATTTTCTTCATGTTGGACTGGTAGTACATGGTTCCGTTGCCCAGCTACTGAGTTAAGTGTGTGGAGTGACACTGTGAGCTGTGGATTTCACGTGGAATGCTTTTATATCTGTCCGTGGTGGTTTGTATTGTGAACTACTTGTTCAGAAAAATTACAGCCAGCCTGTTGCTGAACTAGCCTTATGTGGTAATAAGTGTGCAATGGCTGGTTTTCTAGTAACTGCCGCTTCCATCGACGATGAACTGCAAAGTTGGTGGATTGTTGTGTTGGCATTCTTTCAGCGACCTTATGCATGAATGCCTGTTCATACTGTTGGTTTGTCGGGACTGCTGTCTGTTCCATTTTTAACATGGGACAGTGAGGAACATTTTGTGTGATATTCACTGGCACAGGATCAGAGTATTATGGGGTGACCCTTTGCTGTGAAGCTGGAACAGCGACTAACCACTAATGATGATAATGAAATGAGATTAAATTATGTAATCCATCTTGTCCTTCCACAGGTAACTAGAATCCCATGGGATGACGACGAGATTGTTGAAGAAACATCGGTGATTGCTGACAAACTGGCCTCTGTAAATAAACGGGGTGTATTGACCATCAACTCTCAACCCAGAGTGAATGGGGTCCCTTCCACTGACCCCATATTTGGATGGGGTGCCCCACATGGATACATTTACCAGAAGGTTGGAGATCATAGCATCATATAGTCTGACATATAGCACCACATGGTGCTATATAGTGTCACATCACAGCACCACATCTTAGCACCATATATCACCAGATCTTAGCAACATATAGTGTCATATCATAGCACCATATATCACCAGATCTTAGCAATATATAGTGTCATATCATAGCACCATATATCACCAGATCTTAGCAACATATAGTGTCATATCATAGCACCATATATCACCAGATCTTAGCAACATATAGTGTCATATCATATCACCAGATCTTAGCAACATATAGTGTCATATCATAGCACCATATATCACCAGATCTTAGCAACATATAGTGTCATATCATAGCACCATATATCACCAGATCTTAGCAACATATAGTGTCATATCATAGCACCATATATCACCAGATCTTAGCAACATATAGTGTCTATCATAGCACCATATATCACCAGATCTTAGCAACATATAGTGTCATATCATAACACCATATATCACCAGATCTTAGCAACATATAGGGTCATATCATAGCACCATATATCACCAGATCTTAGCAACATATAGTGTCATATCATAGCACCATATATCACCAGATCTTAGCAACATATAGGGTCATATCATAGCACCATACAACACCACATCTTAGCAACATATAGGGTCATATCATAGCACCATATATCACCAGATCTTAGCAACATATAGTGTCTATCATAGCACCATATATCACCAGATCTTAGCAACATATAGGGTCATATCATAGCACCATATATCACCAGATCTTAGCAACATATAGTGTCATATCATAGCACCATATATCACCAGATCTTAGCAACATATAGGGTCATATCATAGCACCATACAACACCACATCTTAGCAACATATAGGGTCATATCATAGCACCATACAACACCACATCTTAGCACCGTATAACAACATATCATAGCACCATATAACACCACAGTATAGCACCATATAATGCCATATCATAGCACCATATAGCACCACATCATAGCACAATGTAGTGCCATATCATAGCACCATATAGCACCACATTATATCACCATATAATGCTTTAGTATAGCACCATATAGCACCACATTATAGCACCATGTAGTGCCATACAGCACCATATAGCACCAAATTATATCACCATATAGTGTCATATCATAGAACCATATAGCACCACATTATATCACCATATAGTGTCATATCATAGAACCATATAGCACCACATTATATCACCATATAGTGTAATATAACACCACAGTATAGCATCACTTAATAGCACTGTAGCACCACTTCATAACGCAGAACCACTTCATAACACAGCACCACATCATAATGCCATATAGCACCATATTGTAGCACCATATAGTGCTACATCATAGCACCATATAATGCCATATAATAGCACCATATATTGCCACATCATAGTGCCATATAGTACCATATCATGGCACCATATAGTGCAACATCATAGTGACATATAGTACCATATAGCACCATATAATGCCATATCATAGCACCATATAGCACCACATCATAGCACCATATATCACCACATCTTAGCACCATATAACACCACATCATATCACCATATAGTGTCATTTCATAGCACCATGTAGCACTACATCATAGCACCATATAGTGATTTACCATCATTGTCTTTCAGTATCTGTCTTTTAGACAAAGACTGCTGGAGTCAGTACAAAATGAAATTAGTTATGTATGTGTCACTCCTGCGAACAAGTGCGAGATAAGAGACACAATGTGCATACCTTACAACAAATGCAAATCCTGCAAACAGAAATCAGTGTAAACATATAAGGTTCCTGGGCACATACAGTTCCTGTAGCTATGGTCAGGATGTTAAAAAAAAGGCAACATGGTGGCAAGGGCATTCACTGTGGTATATCAAACTGTGGATTTTTCATGAGTTCTTGTTCCTACTCAAACTTAGAATTGTTTGCATTGAAGGAGCATTGTGTCGTGAGATTTTGTATATTCTTTTATTTCTGGACATACTTAGAATTAGGGAGGTCTTGATGACAAAGTGTTTAACGTCCTCAAAGATATGGCGAGAACAGAGGACTTTGATGTCAGTGAATCCACATCGCTGTCCAGGATGAAAGACTTGGGAGTAAGAATCGGCACAGCCAGACGTGAGAGGTACATTGGAAAAACAAAGTGCCTCGTCAACCAACACAGAACTGGCACTATTAGCCACCGGACGCTGATGCATATGCTGGGGGGAGGATCTGAGCACCTATGGACATGTCCGGAGTGCAATGAAGATATCCCAACTGATAACCGGACTGACAAAGTGGTTATGTTGAGATTTTGTATATTTTAATGTTTCTAGTCATCAGTTATCAGTTATCAGTTGGGGTATCATCAGTGCACTCCAGACAGGTCCATAGGTGCTCAGATCCTCCCCCCAGCATATACATCAGCATCCTGTGGCTAATAGCGCCAGTTCTGTGTTGGTTGATGAAGCCCCTCGTTTTCCCGATGTACCTCTCGTGTCTGGCCGTGCCAATTCTTACTCCCAAGTGTCTCATCCTGGACAACGATGTAGATTCACTGACGTCAAAGTCCTCTGTTCTTGACATCTCTTTAAGGATGTTAATAACATCGGCGCAATCCATGGGCTGGCCATCTGCAGGGGATGCAGAGCCAGCCAGTTTATCAGCTTGTTCATTTCCTTCGACTCCCGCATATCCCGGAATGAAGATGAAGGTGACCTTACAGACAACGGACTTCCGCAGCGACTCAGTCCACTGTCTACGTACAGATCCAGCTTCGACCTTCTGAATCATGCTCATTGAATCACTTAGTACACACACGTTGGTATAATTCTGTCATTCCAGCCATATGAAAGCCTGTGTAACTGCCATCACCTCCATCGTCATGCTGCTCGTGGTCATAGAGTGGGCACCACTGGATTCTTGAACAGTTCGGCCCGCTGAACGGGCTGTAAATGCACACACACTTCTCTGTTGCTTTACAACAGATCCATCTGTATAGGTGAGCACTTCGGGGCTATCTGAGTGTTCATAGATGAGCGCGTTAACCTCTGCATTGACAGCAGCAGGGTTCTGCTCTCTGCACCGTCTGTCAAGTGTGATAATGCAGGAGAAAGTGCACTTAAAAGCTGGAGGCACTGGCACCCATTCCTTGCCAGGGTTGATACTGGTAGGACTGCAAACCTGCCTCATGACATCTTCCGCCCAACCCATCCATGATTTGCCCCTCTTTAGCCTGTCACCCTTTTCTCTGAATATATCTTCATGCAGAGGGTGCTGCTCATCTGCACTTATTTTTAAGTATGCATGAGCTCTCCAGATCTTGATCCTGTGGTTCATGGTCGGAAAGTCAAGGAGGTATCTCATTACTACACAGCTGGTGTCTCTCGTGCAGCCCAAAATGATGCGCATGGCTTCGTTTTGTATCTTTTCAAGTCTTCCAATCTGTGTAGGGCTGACAGGGCATACTCGATTGGTGAAAGTGCCAGTCCCTGGAATAGAAGTATTAATAGTCTTTGCTCAATATTGACAGTTGCCATGACTCTCATTGCTGACAAACCTTTTCGAGCTTTCATTATGACATAATCAACATGATCTTTGAATGACAGGCTACGATCAAACCTCATGCCAAGATATGTCATCGACTGGGTTCTACTCAAAATACTCCCATCCATCCTCAGTGCTGGCAGGTCTGTTTTCACAATATAGTTGTTTAGTGAGAACCATGTAACCGATGCCTATGCAGGGTTGACAAGAGCACCGGCATCAGCACACCATGAGGAAATTTGATCTAGTTCGCCCTGCATACCATTGATAACAGTCTGTCTATCTTGACCCTGTCGATACACAAGAATGTCATCAGCAAGAGTCCTACCCCTCCCTTCCAACTGTTGTTCAGTGATCGGCACCGTATACTCATTGAATAGTACTGGTGACAGTGGTGAACCCTGCAGCAATCCTGGACATATCGTTGTCGGCTCAGAAGACCAACTCCCACATCTTAGCACCACCTTCCTCTGGAACAGGACTGCAGCTATCCATCATATAAGGTGAGGGTACACTTTCAGTCTGAGGAGGGTTTGCATCAAGTGCTCGAAAGATACTCTATTATATGCGTCCTCTAAGTCTATGGCGGCCGCACATGTCTCTTCTCTGACCTGAAACTCTTCATAAACATCTTGAGCAAAGACCGCCGCATTCAGCCATGACTCTTTGTTGCGTCTGTATCTTCCAAGTGTGGGCGGGAAGCAGCCGAGTTGTTCCAAATCACAAGCAAGTCTGTGTGCTACAATTTTCTCCAGTAGCTTGCCAGTAATGTTCTGCATCATTATGATTTTGTAGCCGCATATCTTGGAATGGACTTTGTTAGGTTTTGGCAGTGGTAACAAGTAGCTGTGTAGCCATTCCTCTTTGACCAGGCCCCTTTGGGTACTGGTGTTAAATTCTCTGGCCAGTTCTTCCATGTCATCATCTGACATCGTCTGTAAGTCCCCATATCGGACGCCGTCTGGGCCTGGTGCAGTGTTGGGTGATTTCTTGAGCATTGCGTGTAATGCCTCAGCAGGAATTACATATTCTTCGCTTGTCCCTGCCTCCTCACACAACTGAGAGAGTGTCGTTGTCGTCCTCTGTCTGGCGACCTTATCTTTCCGATCAGTCTACTCTATGTAGCACGCAAGGAGGGCCTTCCCTTTATCCACGTCCGACTTTTTCCATGTGAGGTCTGTGCCTTGAAAGTCTGGAATACCCCTCCGTTGTGCAGCACCGTTCATGCTCTTATGGAGGCGCCAGAATGTCGTAAGAGATCGCTCGGAGCACACCTTCCTGCAGAACTCATCCCATTTCTCGGCCTTGGCCTGTTTGGTGCAGGATTTGAATAAGATCGTCGTCCTATGGACCTCAGTCTTCAGGTTAGCCTTTCTGGCTTTTTGCCAGTCTTTGACTGCCTGCATCTTTCCCAGCCATGCACTCTCGACCTCACCGTTCACCATGATGGTTGCAACCATCTTTCTTGTCTCCTGCGGGAGGAAGTTAGTTTTCTTCTTCTGATCTTGCTTAAGGCGTCTTGAACAGTGTTGACATATGGGAAGACATTTGTCTTGTTTCCTTGACTTCTGACCCTGTCTTTCTCGATCAAGATGACGCAAGGGTAGTGATCACTGTCATGGTATCCCAGTGTGCCCCACCGGCACCTTGGTGTGATGGTGGGCGACACCAGGGTCAAGTCAATTAAACTGTCAGAATCACCTGGTCGGGTGGCCATCCTAGTGACCTTCCCATCATTCAGACAGACTAGGGCAACAGATACTTCTTCTTCTTCTGCGTTCATCCGGATTTTTTTTTCCGGATGTGACTGTGTTGTGCCTGTTTACAGCAGAGCTGCATTCTTGCGCCGTTAGGCCGACACATCCGACTTTTGAGGGCATTTGTTGACCGGGTTAACCTTCCCAGGGGCAGCAGATACCAGGGCATCCTCCAGATCTTCTCCTTGTCTACTGGTGATGTTGTTCCCCCATTGACTGCCTCTGGCATTGAAGTCCCCGCAGTAGATGATATGCCTTTCCTCCATAGCAAACAATCTCTGCCACTGTCGACATCGACCTTCCCGTTACACGCATAAACATTCACAATTACAAGCTGCACTGGCGTCATTATTCTTATTGCCTGCACTTGCAGGGCATCACTGTTCCAGGTGGACTATTGACCTCAGACGGCAGTATGTTGTCGCAGATCAGAAAGGCCTGGTTGAGGTGCCGCCTGTTATAGAAGCCCTGAAACCCCGCGAAATTGGCTGCTTCGTCGAAAAGCTGTGTTTCTTGTAAAACCACCATGTCGTTTCCGTAGAGTAGTTTATCAAGAATGGTTTCAAGGATGGCATCAAGAATGTTTCTAGACATGCTTAGAATTATGAGGGTCTTTATGACAATGTAGTTATGTTGAGTTTGTGTATATTCTATTGTTTCTAGGTGTACTGAGAATTGTTTGCATTGAAGGAGCAATATGTCAAGAGTTTTGTTTATATTTTGTTTTTAGGCGCACTAAGAATTATTAGGATGTTAATGACATAGTGGTTATGTTGAGATCATGTATATTCTTTTGTTTCTAGGCATACTTAGAATTGTTTCCATTGAAAGATCATTGCATCAAGAGTTTTGTCTATCTGTTGTTTCTAGGCGTACATATAATTATGATTGTCTGCGTGGTAACGTGATTAAGCCATCTACATTGTTCGGAGAAGGTCATAGGTTCATGTTTTTACTCTGTCATTCGAATCTCCTGTGCAATTTTTTGTCAGAAACCGCAGGAAGTCGCCGCCAGAGCTGCGGAGTTCGTGTTCTGTGCAACACTTTTTGGCAGACGTTTAACTGCTCTGTGAAGGGAGATTGAGCTGTATGGGTTCAAATCAGTACAATGAAGTTAATTCTCTTGCCTTTTTACCCCATTTTCTGAACTAAGAATTTGTTTTATTGAAAGAGCATTGTGTTGTGAGTTGTTGTTTGCTATATTACTCCTAGAAATGCTAAGAATTTTGTACATTCAATGAGCATTGTGTCATGAGTTTTTGTTATATTGCTCCGAGGCATATTTAGAATTTTTGTTTACATTCAACGAGCATTGTTTCATGAGTTTGTGTTTGCTATATTGCTGCTAGGCATATTTAAAATTGCTTACATTCAGTAAGTATTGTTTCGTGAGTTTTTGTTTGTTATATAGCTCTGAGGCATACTTAGAGATTATTTTTTGGAAAGAGCATTATGTCATGGTGTATTTTATTTATTGTATAATGTTTCAAGGCATGCTTTGAATTTTGTACATTGTAAGAGCATTCTGTTATGAGGTTTTGTTTTTTTATATTGTTCCTGGGTATACTTAAAATTTGGTATATCGTTCCTGGGTATACATAGAATTTGTTATATTGTTCCTGGGTATGCTTAGAATTTGTTATATTGTTCCTGGGTATACTTAGAATTTGTTATATTGAAAGAGCACAGTGTCATGAGTTTTTTGTTCATTCTATTGTGTTTAGGCATGGTTAGAATTTTTATACTGAAAGAATATTTTGTCATCAATTTATTTTATTATTCTATTGCTCTTAGACATATTTTGAATGTTTATATTGAAAGAGCAATGTTTTATGAGTTTTTGTTTATAATATATCTCCCAGACATACTTATAATTGTTAGATTAAAAGAGATGAGTTTTTGTTTTTAATTAATTAATTTTTATACATACTTAAATAATTTGCTGTTATGACTGTTCCGAGATAATTGTACCGATTCACTTGTTGAAGAATATTCCCATTTACTTGTATATTACATTGTGGTACTTCGTTCTTCCTATGGTCGTCACTAGGAAAAATGAAGTACCACAATGTAATATACAAGTAAATGGGAATATTCTTCAACAAGTGAATCGGTACAATTATCTCGGAACAGTCATAACATCTGATGGGAGATGCCTTGAAGAGATTAGAACAAGAATCGCCATGGTGAAATTAGCCTTTAGCAAGATGAAAAACATTCTGACCAATAAAAAAAATGTCAATTGAAACAAGAAAAAGAGTGTTGAGGGGATACATAGAGCCTTTTCTTTTGTATGGATGTGAAACTTGGACAATGTGCAGTCAAGCTGAAAAACATCTGATGGCTGCAGAAATGTGGTTTCTGAGGAAAACGAAAAGAATACCATGGACAGACAGAAAAACCAATTACCAAGTACTACAGGAGACAAATGAAAATCGTAAATTGATTAGAGAAATTAGACGTAGACAGTCAAAATTTTTTGGACATGTTATGAGAAGAAATGGATTGGAGAACTTAGTGACAACTGGCAAGATCGAAGGGAACAGACCAAGAGGAAGACCGAGAGGAAAATACCTGGATGGCTTGGCCACATGGCATGGAGGAGACAGGAACACTGAGCTGATCCACGATGCTGGTGATCGAGTGAAATGGTGAGTCATGACCGCCCACGCTTTCCGGCATGGCATATGATTGATTGATTGAAATAATTTGCAGATTGAAAATTGTTGCGTTATGAGTTTCTGTTTGTTATATTGCTCCTAGGCATATGTCGAATTATTTACATCGAAAGAGAATGTTGTCGCGCTGAAGCAGGTGTTGCGGAGGTTCCCCCTGGTCAACTACCACATCATCAACCACTCTGTAAGCTAAACTCACTGTGTGTTAGTGAGTAGATCTTTGAATAAATGTGTGTGTTAACAAACTAGATGGCAAGGTGCTTGTTATATTGAAAGAGCACTGTGTCATCAGTTTTTTGTTTCTTCTATTGTGTTGAGGCATAGTTAGAATTTTCTTACTGAAAGAATATTTAGTCATCAGTTTTTTTCAACAACGAAAGGACAACGGAAATGACCGAACGTCTCGCACAGCAGGTCAAAAATGCCTGGAGTCATAACCCAGGTGCCCCCAGAGAGTGTCAAGAAGGTAAAAGGGCCGAAACATTTTCTGATGATCAGTTTGGTACTAGTTTTAATTTCAAAACAATAAGTTCTCTTAGTTAATTTAAACACAGAAAGCACTAACAAGAGGTTGCATGATGTATTGCCTGGCATTTTTCATTGCATCTTGACAGGTACATACTGCAGAATTATGTATCATATGAAGTCGTAGAAAAACTAAGAAGTATAAACGGACTGACCCAAACGGCTATCGACCCGGCAATGTTAATGGACTACGAGATAGATCAGCGATTCAAAAAATAGGCACCAATACTAAAGAACAAACATGTATCAATAACTACTAAGAAAGCACTTTACAATACAATCTTCCTACCAACTCTGTGCTACCAATGCCAAACCTGGACAATGACAGAAAAAGAGAAAAGAAAAATCACAACAACAGAAATGAGGTTCCTGAGAAGAGTACTCAACGTATCAAGAAGAGATAAGATCAGAAATGAAGAAATCAGGACTAAAGTGGGGGTTAAAGCTGCTCTAGATTTTATTAGAAAGCAGCAAGTCAAATGGTTTGGCCATGCAAGTAGGCTACCAGTCAACAGCATGCCACAACAAGCAATGCTGTACAGACCAGATGGAAACAAGAGGAAGAGGCCGACCACGTAAACGTTGGACGGAGGGAATAACAGAATCCATGAGAATGTCGATATACGAAGCCCATAACCGGGCACTCTCACGAAGTTTATACTTCACCTCGACACCGTAAGGTACAAGAGGAACATGATGAGAAGAAGATGAAGTTAATACATGAATTATACATTGGCTGAAATACTGAAAACACATAGTCACTAAAACTTAGAAGTTGGATTGGGTTCACCTGATGGTGAGGGACGCTAGTATTACTGGTAATAGGGAAAGATAATCCACACGCAAAAATCAGTCCAGTGCACTAGAAGTAGTAGCACATGTATGGACTATGTTTGAGTTCAAAGCACGCGAACACAAAACAAAGAAAACAAAACAAAATATTCGCTGAAGTTGTTCAAATGTGGAGAATTTGTTATCTCCATGGACTTCCTTTCAAATTTGTGGCTACCCTAGTTTTAATTTCTTATGGTTTCAAATTTTTGGTTACCGCAATTTTAATTTCTTTTGGTTTTAAATTAATGGCTACCATAGTTTTTATTTCTTTTAACTTCTACAATTTTCTTACTGTTATGAAAGCTTCTTTTGTTTCTAGTTTTGTTTTAATGTATTCATTGTCGTGTGTCAAACTAGGGTATGGATGACTACACAAACTGTGATGACCTTCAACCGATTGCGGTCACCTGGGGCGTCTTCCCAGGAAAAGAGATTGTCCAGCCTACAGTTGTTGACCCTGAGGCATTCAAAATATGGAAGGTAACTGAAAACTAATCATTGAATGTAAGAGAGTTCTGAAATGTTATATAGAGCCTATCATTGAATGTAAAACTATCATTGAATGTAAAACTATCATTGATGTAAAACTAATCATTGAATGTAAAACTATCATTGATGTAAAACTATCATTGCATGCAAAACTATCATTGAATATAAAACTATCAGTGAATGTACAACTATCATTGAACGTAAAACTAATCTTTGAATGTAAAACTATCATTGAATATAAGAAAGAGAGTGCTGAAATGTTATATAGAGCCTGTTTTGCTGTATGGCAGTGAATCTTTGAATGTAAATGAACACATTAGGAAGAAATTGGAAGCAAAAGAGATGTGGTTCCTGATACGAATTGTGTGAATTCCTTGTACTGCCAGAGTAGCTAACCATGATTGCCTGAAAGAGGCTAATGAAACTAGAACATTATATTCAACAATAAGATTAAGACAATAAAAACAAAATAAAAGCTCATAGCCCAATGCTATTTTAATCTAATAGTTATAAGTGTGTCTGAGAGCAATATAGTAAGCAAACACTCATGAAATGCTTTTTACAAATAATTGATGACAAAATATTCTTTCAATGTAAAATTTCTATGCCTAAAAACAATGCTCTTTCAATATAACAATTCTAAGTATGCCTAGGCCGGTCACTGTGGCTAAGGGCATGCGAACACGATTCGTGAGCCTGCTTACCTGCATTCGAAACACAGCTGCGACTGATTTGGCAACAGACCGCGTCGCGCTGGGTCTTAACGTGTTGGTATGGGATAGAAAGAAATGTTTGTTGTTTAGAAAGCAATGACAAACTACTGAACGTAAACTTGCCTAGACATCAACAACAGCAGTGAAATGCTGGTGTTGACAGCGATGTCTTGTAAATAGACTATGCACACAAAAGTAGTTTGTCTAGAAACAATAGCAACATTTGAAACATTGATGACAAAATATTCTTTCAGCATAAAAATGTTAAATATGCCTAAAAACAATAATCTTTCAATATAACAATTCTAAGTATGACTAGAAACAATATCAAACTTTGAAAAATTGATGACAAAATATTCTTTAAGCATAAAAATTCTAAACATGTCTAAAAACAATGCTCTTTCAATATAACAATTCTAAGTACTTCTTCTTCTTCTTCAGCTTTCCGAGCCATTGAGGTTCTTTGCTGCAAATACAATCCGTCTCCATTCGTCTCTCTGGTGGACCTTCTCTTGCCAGTCGTTGATTCCAAGTGCTTGTAGGTCTGTACATGTATTATCTCTCCACCGTCTTCTTGGTCTACCTCGGGGTCTACGGTCATTTATTTCCTGAGTGTAAGCGAATTTTGTTTCCCTATTATCTTCCATTCTTTCTATATGCCCCAGCCATTGTAGTCTATTAGCCTTCATGATACCAGTGATTAGCGGGGACTTAAACAGATCATAAATGTCTTTGTTACTTCTTCTTTTCCACTCTCCACTTTGTGTATCCCTAATGGGTCCAAAGATGCGTCTTAAAATTTTGTTCTCAAAGGTTTGTAACAAGGCTTTGTCTCCTTTCGTTGTACTCCAGGTTTCAGAGCCATACAGCACAACTGGTCTGATCAGTGTTTTGTATATTGTGATTTTGGTGTTACGAGATAGCGCCTTTGATTTTAGTAGATATTGTAGTGCATAGTATATCTTATTTCCAGAGTTGATTCTAGTTTGTATTTCTTCCCTTATGATGTTGGAGCAGTTGAAGATTGTACCCAGGTATTTGTATGTTTCCGTTCTTTTAATGGTCATATTATCTATTTGTATGTGGCCAGAGTTTTCAGCCATTCCGTCTCTTGAAATTACCGTATATTCTGTCTTATCTTGGTTGATAACCAGCCCCATCTGTTGGGCTTTTTCCTTTAAGTGAGTCAATATTTCCAATGTCTTTTGTTAACTTTGCCCTATAATATCTATATCATCTGCATAACCAAGCAGCTTGGATGTTCCTCCAATGTCACATTCCTCCTTTATCTTCCTTACAACTTTCTATAGAGCCAGATTGAAGAGTAGCGGCGATAGTGTATCACCCTGTTTCAAGCCAGATGTTATTTGGAAGGGGTCTGATTTCCTGCCTTTATATGTTACTATATTATAAGTATCTTCCATGCATAGTCTGGTCATGTTAATTAACTTCCTTGGTATTCCAAATTCCTAAGTACGCCTAGAATAATTTGAAAAATTGATTACAAAATGTTCTTTCAATGTAACATTTCTAGTGATGCCTAAATACAATAGAACGATAAAAAAAACTGAAGTAGCAAAAGCTGAGAGATTTTCAAAGGTGATTAACGCAGCAACAGCTGAAAATTGCGACATTGTCAAAGGCAATTAACGCAGCAACAGTTGATAATTGAGAGATTGTTTAAGGCAATTAATGCAGCAACAGCTGACAACTTAAACCTAAGCAATGTGATAGTTTACACTGATAGTGCAAGCACCATATTTGTATAGACCAAATAGCACTCGCTGGATGAGGTGGTCAGTGTCACAATGGCCACTAAAGCACTAAATAAGATTGGCTGTCCACCAACTCTTCTGTCCATTGTTGAATCATTCCACACAGGCATGAAGGGTATAATCAAGTTTGATGGTGCAACTTCAGAAGAGTTTAAAATCAAGAGTGAAGTTAAGCAAGGTTGTGTACTAGCCCCTACCCTCTTTGCGATATACTTTTAACTTCTACTGAAATATGCCTTTCGTGATCAGGATGGTGGTATATACATTCACTCACACTCAGATGGCGGCCTCTATAATGCTCAGAGATTGAAGGCCAAGACCAAAATAAGGAGGGTACTAATCAGAGAGTTGCTTTTTGCGGATGATGCTGCAATTATGACCCACTCTGAGGAAGAATTACAACATCTACTATCTGCATTCTCCAATGCTTGTTCTGAATTTGGTTTATCAATTAACAAAAAGAAGACACAGATTATGTCACAAGGTGCACATGGGGTACCATCAATCTTTATTGACGACGCCGAACTGGAGATAGTAGACCATTTTACATATCTAGGATCAGAGGTAAATAGCAAATTATCCCTAGATCAGGAAATCAACATCAGGATTGGTAAGGCAGCAACAACAATGAACATGTTAGCAAAAAGAGTATGGGAGAACAGGAAGCTTACTGCCAAAACAAAAGTCCTTGTCTACCAAGCCTGTGTCCTTAGTACTCTTCTTTATGGCAGTGAAACCTGGACAACTTACTCACACCAAGAGAAACGTTTAAACAGCTTCCATATGCGGTGTCTGCGAAGAATTCTTGGTATTAAGTGGCAAGACAAAATCACAAATACTGAAGTATTGGAAAGATCAGGTTGTGTTACGGTGTATTCCATGCTCAGTCTTCGTAGACTTAGATGGATAGGACACGTTAGGAGGATGGATGATGGTAGAATACCAAAGGACATCTTTTTTGGTGAATTACAGATGGGTAAGAGATCTCAGGGTCGGCCTCTACTACGATACAAAGATGTGTGTAAGCGGGACATGATTGATACAGGCATTGATAATGCACATTGGGAGCAAGTCGCCGCTGAACGTGTTGCATGGAGGGCAACTATCAGAAATGGAATAAAGACAAAGGAGAAAATTATTGCAGATAAGTCACACACCGAGCGTGTGAGACGTAAGATGGTGCATGATGGTGGAAATGACCATGTTTTCACATGCATCCACTCTGGACAAATATTTGCAGCACGAATTGGCCTTATCAGCCACACTCGCCACCGCCATGGGTCATAGTTATTATACCTTTTTGAAGCACAATGTACCAAACTATCATCTGTCAAGACAGCAAGGAGCATGTATTATTTGTATTGCAGAATGAAATATTTGAAATTAAATGTGTTGCATCTTTTCAACAAATCTGATGTCTGTTTCAGGATGAGGCATTTGCCTTATGGCTGGAGACATGGGCAGATATTTATCCACAAAATTCTAAATCCAGGGAAGTCATTAACTATATCTATGATAACTACTATCTAGTCAACTTAGTAGATAATGAATATCCAAAGGAGACAGTCTTGTGGGAGATCCTTGAGGAGATGCTGGTTCTAACCAAAGAAGGGGAAATTCACTTGTGACCGCAGCAAGTGCCTCGCCGACTAGCATGGACAGTCATGGGTCTCCACTGACACACTCCAACACAAGGTGTCAGTTTGTGTGCTGGCATCTGTCTCAGTCATGGTGAAAGATTTTCAGGCATTCATTCATTCATTCATTCATTCATTCATTCATTCATTCAACATTCATTTGTTCATTCCAACAACTCATCTCATCTCATTACCTCATCAGGTTCCTCTTGTACCTTGTGGTGTTGAGGTGGAGTATAAACAGTGGGAGAATGTCCACTTATGGGCTTCATGAATCGATATTCCCATGGACTCTGATATTCTTTCCTTCCCACAACATTCATTCATAATTTATTTCTTCATTCAAAATTCATTGCTCATTCATTCATTCATCTATCCATGATGAATGGATTCATTCATTCATTCATTCATTCATTCATTCATCCATCCATCCATCTGTTAATCCATTCATTTATCAATCTATTCATCCATTTATCTATCTACTCGTCCATTTATCCATCTATTTATCCATCTATTCATTCATTTATCCATCTTTTCATCTAATTATCTATCTATTCACCCATCATTGCATTCAGATATCCTTCCATCCTTTCATCCTTCTAGTCATCCCGTCGTTCATTCATTCAACATTCATTCTTTTATTCCATCAACATTCATTCATAATTTATTTCTTCATTCAATTCATTCCTCATCCATACATCCACCCACCCATAATCCATCCACACACCATAATCTTACCACTCATCATCTCTTTCTCTCTCTCACTCCCTCCCTCTCTCTCTCCCTCTCTCTCTCTCTCTCTCTCTCTCTCTCTCTCTCTCTCTCTCTCTCTCTCTCTCTCTCTCTCTCTCTCTCTCTCTCTCTCTCTCTCTCTCTCTCTCTCTCTCTCTGTTTCTCCCTCCCCCACCCCTATGTTCTCTCATAACATGTTATTCCATATTGTGTAAAATCTCAGCGTTTACATTATAGTTACTGCTACATGAATTTAATATGCATAAATTGGAACATACAATTCCTTTACAAAAGATCAATATTAGTGAAGTTGATAGGGAACTACACTGATAATAGTCCGAACTAAATTATGGTGCGAGATCCACAACATTCCAAATCCAGGGAGGCCATTAAATATATCCACGACAATTACTATCTAGTCAGCTTGGTGGATAATGAATATCCAAAGGAGACAGTCTTGTGGGAGATCCTTGAGGAGATGCTGGTTCTAGTCAAAGAGGGGGAGATTCTCACATGAGAGCAGCAAGTGCCTCGCCGACTGGCATGGGCAGTCATTGGTCTCCACTGGATTACTCCAACAGAAGGTGTCAGTTTGTGTGCTGACATCTGTCTCAGTCATGGTGAAAGATTGTCAGGCATTCATTCATTCTTTCATTCATTCATTCATTCATTCATTCATTCATTCATTCATTCCCACAACATTCATTCATAATTTATTCTTCTTTTGTCTGTCACTGCTTTTTGTTGTTAGGCATCACAGGCTTGAATGATAATTGATTTCTGAACTAGGGCTCACACGATCGCTTGGTATGCTGAGATTGTTGTCGGTTTTTAGGGTCGGGTCTTGGTGACTCCATCGTTCGCTCAATCGCTTGGCATGCTGAGATGGTGTAGGTTTTTTGGGTCGGGTCTTGGTGACTCCATCGATCCATCGTCATTGTGGTCTTTCCCTGCCTCTTGATGTGTCCATTTTCAAGTATAATTCATTCCTCATACCTAATTCATTCCTCATTCATCCACCATCCATGAATCCATTTATCTGTTAATCCATTTACCCATCTGTTAATCCATTTACTATCTATTCACCCATCATTGTATCCAGTAATCCTTCAGTCCTGTCATCTGTCTAGTCATCCCTCTGTTTCTTCATTCAACATTTATTCTTTTATTCCCTCAACTTTCATTCATAATTCATTCTTCATTCATCCATCCATCTACCCACCCATAATTTATAATTTAGCATCCATCCTCTCTCTCTCTTTTTCTCTCTCTCTCCCTCTCTTTCTGTCCCCCACCCCCCTCACCCACCCCTCCCCTATTGTTTCATAATATATTATTCCATATTGTGTATAATCTCAGTGTTCATATTATATTGAAGGTTGTCCATGAGTTTGCGTATTTGGGGCCGACAATATCAGATAATCTTTCCTTAGAGACAGAAATCGACAGACGCAATGGAACGGCAGCTACAACACTTTCCAGGCTAACTAAAAGAGTTTTGGAGAATAATAGACTAACAGAGCATATAAAAGTTCAAGTATATAAAGCTTGTGTTGATAGCACACTACTCTATGGGTCTGAATCCTGGACTTTGTACTCACGACAGGAAAGAAAGTTGAATTCCTTTCATATGAGATGTCTGAGACGTATCATGGGCATATCATGGAAAGACCACATAACAAACAAACGTGCTTGAAAGAGCGGATATTACCACAGTGCACTCCCTCCTCAAGCAGAGACGCCTCCGGTGGTTGGGCCATGTATCTCAAATGGAGGATGAACGTATTCCCAAAGATCTCCTATATGGAGAACTAGCCACAGGAAAGAGGCCAACCGGAAGACCCCAATTGCGATATAGGGATGTGTGTAAACAAGATATGAAAACCCTTGGCATAGATACAGACACTTGGGAAAGAGATGCAACAGACAGATGTTCCTGGAGAAGAGATGTACGAAACGGACTGGTGCTCTTTGAGCGCAATCTGATCTAACAAACAGAGAATAGGCAGCACAGGCATAATATTCAGTCACTTACTGTGGAAGTTGCTTCGTCTTACAGATGCAGAAACTGACAGAGATTGTCAATTTCGCATTGGACTATACGGTGCGGTGCTGTCAGGTGCCTCCCCAGCGGCACAACTCTATAGTCCTACAGGAGTGAAAGAAGCCTACTACTACTATTATATTTACTGCTACAATAATTTAATATGCATAAATTGGAACATAGGGAAATAAAACTTGCTTACACTCAGGAAATAAATTACTGTAGACCCCGAGGTAGACCAAGAAGACGGTGGAGAGATAGTATATATACAGACCTACAAGCACTTGGAATCAACGACTGGCAAGAGAAGGTCCACCAGAGAGACGAATGGAGACGGATTGTATCTGCAGCAAAGAACCTCAATGGCTCGGAACGCTGAAGAAGAAGAAGAAATTGGAACATACAATTCTTTTACAAAAGACCATATTAGTGAAGGTGATAAGGAACTGCACTGATAATGTCATGAGTCCTAAACAAATTATGATGTGAGATCCACAACATTCCAAATCCAGGGAGGACATTAAATATATCCACGGCAATTACTATCTAGTCAACTTGGTGGATAATGAATATCCAAAGGAGACAGTCTTGTGGGAGATCCTTGAGCAGATACTGGTTCTAGTTTGTGTGCTGACAGTTGTCTCAGTCATGGTGAAAGATTGTCAAGCATGCACTTGTTCATTCATTCATTCATTCATTTATTCCGACAACATTCATTCATAATTTATTTTTTCATCCATCATTCATTCATTTATTTACCCACCAGTACACTCAGTCCACTCACCCACCTGTCCAGTTAATCCACTCACTCACCCATCCATCCATTCACTCACAACTCATTATTTTGCTCCAAATCTCACAGACTCCAACAAAATATATGAATTCACAACATGTTTCCCTGTCATTATGAATGACCCAAGAACTGTCCTCACTGTCTTCCTCTGTCTTTCCCACCACAACTCCTTCCAGTTGCTACATTATTTTCCCATTTGTATTTTTCTTATAATTTTCGAAAGCACCCTCCTCGTTAATATTACAACACCTCATAAACTGGCCATAACGTGAACAAAGAAAAATTGATTCGTATACTGTAATTGATGAACAATAAACGATTCCTCAAATACAGTGAGGCGTTAGCAATTAGACAGTTTGTTTTATTTCTTTGGTTTTGTTTTTCTTTCTTTGTTTTCCCCCACTCCCCTCCTGACAAGTTGAGTTGGCTCAAGAACCAACATCACAGCCACTTGGAACATTCCCATACATGCTCTGTCCTCATCTGCAACAGCCAGCGAAGACCCCTAATACTAATGGCACCAGTAGCAGTCTGATTATATATAATCCTTATATGTCTGACCACATCTGCCTTACCATGCACCAATAATTTCCTGGCACAAGTAATGTTACTAATGTACAGGGTGTTTGTAAAGTCTCACTACACTTTGTATGTAGGTCAAATTTGAAAAACGAAGCACATGACGTCATCAAAAATGTGCTAAAAAGTTAATTAAATTAAATATTGAGCACAACCCACTACTGGCAACGCCGATCGCATTCTGGTATAAACCCAAGGCCCATCCACGTCAATATGGAAGCACTATACTCGAGTTTCGCCCTCATTTGAGCTCGTCAGTAGTGCATATCCCTGACCGGATCCGGAAACAGCCCCGGATCACGCGCGTGAAGCGGGTGTGTAACCACGCAGCACACACTGGACACCCAAATTATCACAACAGAACATCACAACGCTACCCATCATAGGCTATGCTCAAGATTGCCCAATCGCCGCGACCGACGTCCGTCAATCGATGGGACCCGAACGATCAGGACTTCTCACTGGCAAGGAACACCAGGCCTCCTAAATCCAGTGAGCAATACGGACGTCGGTCAGGTGATTGGGCAATCTTGAGCATAGCCTATGACGTCATTTACTTCATTTTTGAAATTCGTTCTACATACAAAGTGTAGTGAGACTTTACAAACACCTTGTTGTATTAAATTGTGATTACGGCCGTTTTACCAAAGGGAAGCAACCACATCACCCACATAGTTCCGATGTTGTTGTTTTTTTAGCATATCCTTTACAGGACATCGCTGTCAACAGCAGCATCTTTCAGCTGTCGGTACTTCAATTTTAATTCACCGCAACAAAGAAGAATCCCTTCGAGCCTCATTTGCATCGGTCCGGCAATCATTTTCCGGTTTAGTGTTCGGTGGACTGCTAGACCGATCGATGGATGTTTTTATTTTTAGTTTTGGGCCCGTAGGGCCCTCACTGTCGTTGACACTAAACCGGAAAATGATTGCCGGACCGATGCAAATGAGGCTCGAAGGGATTCTTCTTTGTTTGCGGTGAATTAAAATTGAAGTACCCAGCTGTCTGTTGATTTCTTGGCAAGATTACGCTCAGTAGTTTGCCATTGCTTTCTGAGCGGCCGGCTCAGTATCCCACAAGTCACCAGCGGGGGTCGAACCGCTCCCAGTTCTCTCCCGCTACGAGACTCTGCGTGATAAACGGGATTACGGATAAAGTGTTGTAACCCCTCGGCCAGAGAGACCGGCCCGATTGGCCAGTAAAAATACGAGTATAGCCTTAAGGCGTGCAGAAGGATCCGTAAATTTCTATTTAATAAGGCAGGCAAAGAATAGATACACTGTAACCTTTCATGGATGTCATAAGAGAAAACTAAGAAGAGGTGGCATGGGACTTGATACCGCATCTCATAATGAAAACTAGATTCAAAATGCAACCAGTTCTTAAAAAGTGTAGAAACGACTTAATCCATGAGTTGAATAGTTGATTGAGGTCCAATGCTTGATTGGGAAGCGAAAGCGGAAGACATTGTGATTGAGGGTCTACAAGGTGTGGACTGGCCCTGCAGCCAGCAGGGTTAAGATCGGCTAGCCTCTCCCAAGGAAGGGGGGGGGGGGGGTGAAAAGTGAAAATTAGTAGCCTGTCGAGGACCCGCAGACTACACAAGTCAACCCCACCTCCACGTGGTGTAGACTGGAAAACCACGATTGCGAGGTCATGGGCTAACGGGGATATGGCTCGCCTTAGGGGATGAACTCCCTATGATCAGATTTGTGTCCTAAATCTGCGACTGGCCTAGCAAGCCGGCAGGGGATCTTCGTACTGCTCGTAGAAAAACTAAGAAGTATAAACGGACTGACCCAAATGGATATATACCCATATATAGAACCTGTACTTTTATGTGTATGTGAATCGTGGACAATAAGCAGTCAAGCTAAAAAACATCTGATGGCTGTGGAAATGTGGTTTCTGAGGAAAATGCAAACTATAGGCCTACCATGGACAGACAGAAACACCAGTGAGCAAGTCCTACAAGAAACATATGAAAATTGTAAACTGATTAGAGAAATTAGACGTAGAGAAATTAGACGTTGAAAGTCACAATTCTTTTGGCCACGTTATGACAAGAAATAAATGGAGAATTTGGTGGCAACTAGCAAGATCGGGGGGAAGAGAACAATGGGAAGGCAGAGAAGTAAATGCCTGGATGGCTTATCTACGTGGTATGATCGAGACAAGAACACTGAGCTGATCCACGACTCGGGTGATCGCGTGAGATGACGAAACATGACCGCCCACACTTATTGGCATGGTATATGATGATGATACAGACCTATCGTCCAAATTTGCATGTAATTGTTTCAGTACCAAGTCATGAATGATGTGCGACTGGATCTTTCCCTTTATTCCTAACCATCGTGTAACTTTTTGCGTTTAGTTGTAAAACGCTAGATAAATCTGCCTTCCCCGGTGACCACTTTTACTGTGTATTTCATCACCATTATCATCGCCCTATAGCTAGACTTGAATAAAATTGGGTGGAACTGCGGTACTTATATGGGGAACTTCTCTCTCTCTCTCTCTCTCTCTCTCTCTCTCTCTCTCTCTCTCTCTCTCTCTCTCTCTCTCTCTCTCTCTCTCTCTCTCTCTCTTCCTCCCTCCCTCTCTCTCCTCTCTCTCTCGACACACCGGAACAGTCCGGCTTCATCGGTCGGGAGACATGTGCTCGAGAGCGATCACGTAGTTGAAAGAGACAGTGCCTTCCGTGTATTGTTCAACACACAAAGTAGTCGATTGTTGAAGTTTGCTGAAGCTATAATAATCAACCTTCGTAAGCCGTCCTTGTGCAAGCAGAAAGACATGTTAGTCAGTTTAAAATTACCGTGGTAGACAATCGACATTACTGTGCGAACATGTGTATATTTCAGTTTGAAGGATTTATCTAATTAATTCACGTAAGTTGTGTGATTTCTGCAGTATGTACCTGACGAGATGAAGCGAAATATGCCAGGCAATAAATCGTCCAATCTATTGTGTGTGTCTTCGTTAGACGTAGACAGTCAAGAATCCACCCACAGCCTCTTTCTTATGCCTTAATATAGTCACTATAGTGTCTTGTTTATATGTTGTGTTTGGTGTGTATATTTGTTTGCTGATGAAGGCTAATCGCCGCAACACCCTGTTCTCTCCGTCAGCTCCCCCCCCCCTCCACCCCCACTAATTGTGTTCTGTAAAATTGCATTACTTTATATTATTGTATGTTGTTTACATTTCCACAGCTTTATAACAGTTCCATTAATTTTATTCAAGATTTTTTGGGCACGTTCATCTCATCTCATCTCATCAGGTTCCTTTTGTACCTTGCGGTGTCAAGGTGAAGCATAAACAGCGGGAGAGTGCCCGTGTATGGGCTTCATATATCGAGATTCCTACCCTCTCTGTAATTCACTCTATCCATCATTTACGTGGCCGGCCTCTTCCTCTGCTTCTGTCTGGTCTGTATATCATTGCTTGTTATGAGAAGACTTCCTCTGGAGTGAACTAGGCAGGCCGAGAGAGGGATCATGCTGCATGGGCAACACATGGTTTCTTTATTTTAGCCCAGGCTTTGTGCTATGGAGAGGCAATAACTCCATCCCTGGTCTTAACCGGTCTCGGAATCAAAGCGAGAGGCAACTGTTACGGGTTATAAGTCCTTGTCAGTTGGCGTAGACATGGGGCGCCACGCGTTGCCTCTGACGGTGGGAGACACCTACAGGTGTCACTGATTCAAACATCATAACGCTGTACAAGAACAAGGGCGATCGGAGCGACTGTAACAACTATAGGGGTATCTCACTTCTGTGTGTTGTTTGGAAAGTATTTGCCAGAATTGTTCTGCGCAGACTTCAAGTCCTGGGAGATCAAGTATACCCCGAATCACAGTGCGGCTTCCGTCAGAACCGGTCTACCAATGATATGATATTCTCATTGCGACAGATGCAAGAAAAATGCCGGGAACAAAATCAGCCACTGTTTATTGCCTTCATCGACCTCACAAAGGCATTCGATTTGGTCAGTCGTGAGGGTCTGTTCAAAGCACTAAAGAAGATTGGCTGCCCACCAACTCTTCTGTCCATTGTGGAATCGTTCCACACAGGCATGAAGGGTATAATCAAGTTTGATGGCTCAACTTCAGAAGAGTTTGAAATCAAGAGTGGAGTTAAGCAAGGTTGTGTAATAACCCCTACCCTCTTTGGGATATACTTTTAACTTCTACTGAAATATGCCTTTCGTGATCAGGATGACGGTATATACATTCACTCACGCTCAGATGGTGGCCTCTATAATGCTCAGAGATTGAAGGCCAAGACCAAAATTAGGAGGGTACTAATCAGAGAGTTGCTTTTTGCGGATGATGCTGCGATTACGACCTACTCTGAGGAAGAATTACAACATCTACTATCTGCATTCTCCAATGCTTGTTCTGAATTTGGTGTAACAATTAACAAAAAGAAGACACAGATTATGTCATAAGGTGCACATGGTGTACCATCAATCTTTATTGACGACGCCGAACTGGAGATAGTAGACCATTTTACATATCTAGGATCAGAGGTAAATAGCAAATTATCCCTCGATCAGGAAATCAACATCAGGATTGGCAAGGCAGCAACAACAATGAACATGTTAGCAAAAAGAGCCTGGGAGAACAGGAAGCTTACTGCCAAAACAAAAGTCCTCGTCTACCAAGCCTGTGTCCTTAGTACTCTTCTTTATGGCAGTGAAACCTGGACAACTTACTCACGCCGAAGAGAAACGTTTAAACAAGCTTTCATATGCGGTGTCTGCGAAGAATACTTGGTATTAAGTGGCAAGACAAAATCACAAATACTGAATTATTGGAAAGATCAGGTTGTGTGACGGTGTATTCCATGCTCAGTCTTCGTAGACTTAGATGGATAGGACATGTTAGGAGGATTGATGATGGTAGAATACCAAAGGACATCTTTTTTGGTGAATTACAGACGGGTAGGAGATCTCAGGGTCGGCCTCTACTACGATACAAAGATGTGTGTAAGCGGGACATGATTGATACAGGCATAGATAATGCATATTGGGAGCAAGTCGCCGCTGAACGTGTTGCATGGAGGGCAATTATCAGAAATAGAATAAAGACAAAGGAGAAAATGATTGCAGATAAAGCACACACAGAGCGTGAGAGTCGTAAGATGGTGCACAATGGTGGAAATGACCATGTTTTCACATGCATCTACTGTGGGCAAACATTTGCAGCAAGAACTGGCCTTACCAGCCACACTCGCCACCGCCATGGATCGTAGTTATTAAGCCTTTTTGAAGCACAATGTACCAAACTATCGTCTGTCAAGACGGAAAGGTGCCAATGCATGAGAAGACATAAACTAAAGAACTTGGTGACAACTAGCAAGATTGTGGGGGGAAAGAACAAGGGAAAGCAGAGAGAGCTAAACATCTGGATCGTTTGGCCAGATGGCCTAGTCGAGACAAAAAACACACAGCTGATCCACGACTTTGGTGATCGTGTGACATGACGAAACATTGATATGGCACATGATGATGAATGATGATAACCATGATGGTGACGATAACAACTAACGCATTTCTTTAAAAAAAAAAACAAGCAAACTCGAAAGAGATTTACTTTAATAAGTGTTCTCATTGTGATTGTCTGTTGTGTGTAGAATCACTTACTCGCTGCAAGGGACGTGACTTGTCGGGACAATATGGAGGCCGTCGAGGAGGTGTGGTTGTGCCGATTGTCTCGCTTGAGCTTGATTCTGGTTCTGTCATTGCGTTCACGCTTGCAGTTTTCTCGGAAATTCCTGAAGGTTGTCATTCGAGCTACGGAGCTCGTGCTCCGTGCCGCGATAGCAGTGGCAGTACACAGCTACATGAAATATAATCTTGACCGCCAAGCGGGACCATGGTCTTACAGAATAAGTCGAAAACTTTAGCATATTTCGAAATCGTCTCCCAATCCGAATCTGACAGTTTTGGACCTTTGTATAGCTTCTTTGCCGGTCTCCCTGGCGAAGATGTTAACGACTTTCTCCGTAATCCCGCATATCCACGTGAGGAACACAGCTGCGCGAGATTCTACAGCGGATCGCGTCGCGTTGGCTACTTACGGGGTATGTGAGCCGGTCACTCAGAAGCAATGGCAAACTACTGATCGTAATCTTGCCAAGAACACCAACAACAGCTGAAAAATGCTTGTGTTGACTGCAACGTCCTGTAAGGGACATGCAACTTAAAAAAAATAAATGCTAGTTTTGACTTCTAGGAACACTTCCTGGTGGAGGTTCATTGAATAAAGAAAACCTCGTGAACATTTAAAACTGCCAATCCACTTTTTTCTGAAATTCCATTCCATTATTCCATTACCCCTACCCCGTTCAATATCAGTAGAGAAGTTATATTAGGGTCCATCGCCAGGCACAGATTAAAAACCCAGTGACTGAGTTAGTCAGAAACTGGATATTAAATTGAAGACGAGTATAGTCTAAAGAGGGTAATTACTGAAGATTGTACCCTTTTGAAATAATTTCCGCCCTTTATACTACACAACCGGCGTTGTGGCAAATGGGTTACGAACGCGAATCGCAGTCCTGCATACCGAGTTCAAATTACAGCTGTCGGCAATTTGGAAGCATACGCCTTGCGTTGGTTTTAACAATGGTATGAGAGTCGGTCGTTCAGAAAACAGTGGCAAACTACTGAACGTAAACTTGCTTAGTAAATCAAAATCAGTCAAACAACATATGTAGGGGCTTGAGTGCTACGGCCTGTAGAGGCCACGAAATGAACTGTGCATAATACACGGAAATATCAGTCATCATCCAGTGCCTCGCCGGCTGGAGTGGGCGATCATGTCTCTCTACAAATTGCAATCTCCGACGTCATGGATCAATTCGTGTGTTGACTCCCTTCCGTGCCATGACACAAGACTGTCAAGAATATTCTCACGCTGTCTCTCTCTATCTCTTTTTCCGCAAATCTTTCCGATTGTCACAACATGTTCCAGTTTTGTCTTCTCATAATGTCGCCACACACAAAAAAAAATGACTGCCTCTTTCTGATGTTTGTGATAAGTTATCTTTGCGACTCACCTTCCCTTAAAACGTTTTGATTGCTCATTTTGGCTGTCCAATTAATTTTCAGAAATGTTCTATAAAACCTCATCTCCAAGGCTTCCGTGTATTTTTTCGCCTGTTAACTAATTGCCCAGGATTCTCAGCAAAATTGGTTCTATTTTATTTGTTCTATTTCTATTATAATTGGATCTAACATGCAAGAACTCGTTTTCTGACTTTCAAGGACAGTGACTTGTTGCACAAAATGTTCTTCATTTGATAGAATGCAGTTGTTGCTTGTCTTATTCTGTTATTTATCTCAGTGATGCATCTTCTATCTGATGTCATCCACGTCCTAGATATCTGAATTTCTGCACTTGCCCAACAATGTAATTTCAAAATATCAATAGTTGACGGAATCCCCGCGGCCTATGAAAACAATTTACGGGTATTGATGTACGCTCATAGAAGAAGCGGAAAGTAATAGAGCTGATAGTATTAATAGGATACTAGACAATATAAGCATGTAAATCAACAGTTACCACACTGGAATGTGAGCGATGCGCTCTTGTCATCCGGAGGCGGGAGGTTCGAATCCCGGCTAGGTCACTATAGCTGTCACTGTTTATATTGTCTCGTGTGTCCAGTAAATGTGTACCAGCCTACCACGGCTGCCACAATTTGGGTAGCGTTAATTAATTAGAGCCAACCGGAGGGACATAACACTGCAGGATATCGAGCCTAATTAGGGAGAGCTGTGCGGAACCAAGGCTTGCCGCTGAGCTTCCGGGTGCGCAACGTCCCGTCCAGCAATCTGTACGTGCCTGGTGGAAGGTATAATTGAAGACAGGAAAATAAATAATAGAATTTGCGTTAATTAATCATCTTAATCTTACTTTAAGGAAAGCTGAGAATTTGCTTATTTGTCCTGGGAGAGGGAGATGGGGGTGAAGTGGGGATCCGCCAGATATGAGCATTTTGTCAAGAGATCAAGACATTTGATTAACCAATACATACTTGGTATAATCAGTTAATATACGCTGACGTAATCTAGGAGAGGAGACTGGGACGCTTGTGGTGATATTAGTATGCAGTGAGTTGAGTTGAGTCAAGAAACGATATCACGGTACTAGGGACATCCCCACAGTTGCTTCGTCCACATAGTCAACAGCCAGCGAAGAGTCCCAATACTAACGGCACCAGTAGAAGTCTGATTACACGCCCGTCTGGCCTTTCCTCTAAGTCCTGAGTGTCGACCAGATCCTCTGGTCACTCCTGCAGCAATACTTTATCCAAGCAGTAATGATCAGATTGTTATTCTACGCTATACACACGATTCCAAAGGACCCCGACCACATCTGCCCTATCATGCACCAATACCCCACCCAACAGCACAGACCCAGCCAATCTGTCCGCCTGCTCGTTTCCCACCACACCAACATGTCCTGGGGGGAAAATCCAACAGATGCTCTCTATTTGTGATTGTCGAATGGAAGCCTGCTACTCTGCCCGAGGCATGCATGTCTTCATCTTTCTCAACAATACTTTATGAGTCCGTTACAATCATGTCTAAAGTGTGATGTTTGTCCTCCAAACAACGGAACGCCGCCGTGACTTCCCCCACTTCCATTCTCAAACTATATGTTGTGGTATCATATGCCAGGTTTTCCTGCACGAAACACCGTCCACCAACCTTCGCCACGAACTCCCAGGCACTTCTTTTACCTTTTAGCACAGAGCCATCTGTGTAGACCACATGTGTCAAACTCAAGGCCCGCGAGCCACATCAGGCCCGGCGTACAATCATATCAGGCCCGAGAGGTCTCAACCGACGTACAAATATATTCGGTCCGAGTGAGAAATTTATACAAAAATATTTTTTTTTAATGACCACGATATAAAGTGCACATCAAATTCGCTAATTAGCAGCCTTGCCGAATGATAGGCTATCCGAGAACGTTTTCACTTCGATCAGAATAAGCGAAAATAAAATTTGTGTAGTAATGGATGTTCGTCGTTATAGTGAACTAGAAACGTTCAGTTGATCATTTTGAATTCGCGCATAAGAAATAAAAGTAGTGTAGTGCCCGGACATTACATCACCTTTTCCCGCTACGGCTAACCTGACATCAATCAAGCGTCTGTCGGTAGCTGCACAATCTTTTTTAAAAATCAAAGCTAGCCTTTAAAATGACCAAGAGAAACGTTGATTCTGAAAACAGAGCCTTTCAAAGCTGCTGGGAGGCTGAATATACGTTTACTGATAATGACGGTAAACTTATGTGTCTAATTTGGGGAGATAATGCGGATCTGATCAAAGAATATAATCTGAGACGGCACTACGAGACTAAACATCAAGACAAGTTAAAAACCTGAATGCATAGCAGAAGCTACATAATGTAGAAGAACTGAAGATGCATCTAACATCACAGCAGATGTTTTTTTTTTCACCAAAGCAAAATCACATACTGAAGCTGCTGTGATAGCAAGTTTTATTGTGGCGGAGGAGATCGCAAAATGAGGCCGACCATTTACAGAAGGAGAGTTTCTGAAGCGCTGCATGACGAAAGTGAGTGACGTTTTGTGTTCAGACAATAAGCATATGTTTGCAAAGGTAAGCCTTAGCAGAAATACGGTTGTTGATCGGGTTTGTGAGATGGCCACTGATATGAAAAAACAGCTGATCAAAAAAGGTAATGACTTTGTTGCATTCTCCCTTGCTGTCGATGAAAGTAATGACACTGCACAGCTCGCCATCTTCATCCGTGGAGTTGACTCCAGTTTGAAAGTTACAGAAGAAGTATTGGACATGAAATCCATGCAAGGGACAACGACAGGAAAAGACATTTTTGATAACGTATGTCAAAGTTTAACCAACATGAACCTACCTTGGGACAAACTCGTTGGACTGGCAACAGATGGAGCACCGGCTATGTGTGGCGAAAAAAGCGGACTAGTTGGAAGGATGCTGTTAACGATGCAGGAGAACTGTATTGGTGAATTGATAGCACATCACCACATCATACACAAAGGATCCCTGTGTGGTAAAGTCCTCAACCTGGAAGATGTAATGAGCACTGTAACACAAACCGTCAACTTTATCAGAGCCAAAGGTTTAAATCACCGCCAATTTCAATCTTTTTTGCAGGAAAAGAGTCGGCGTTTGGCGACATGCCTTATCATACAGAGGTGCGGTGGCTAATTCGGGGGAAAGTTCTCAGTAGATTTTTCCAGCTGATCGGGGAAATCTGTCAATTCATGGGCAGTAAAGGGAAAGATTCTACAGTTTTTCGGGATAAAATGTGGAAATGTAAGTTGGTGTTTCTGTCTGATATTACCACTCATCTCAACGACTTGAATTTGCAGCTCCAGGGATGGATCACTTTATCACTGATATGCATGATGCAGTGAAGGCATTTCAAGTGAAGCTGCGCGTATGTGAGACACAAATGCACCAATGCCACCAATGTCTCACTTTTCTTGTTGCCAAGCAATGTTAAACTAAGTCAACACTATGGTGTTTCCCAATGCACACTTTGCTGAAAACCTTAGCTTACTTCGTGCCGAGTTCGCACGGCGCTTTAGTGACTTTGAAGCACAGAAAAGTAATTTCGAGCTGTTTTGTAATCCATTTGCCATAGACGTGGAAACTGCATCTGTAAATTTGCAGATGGAGGTAATAGAGCTGCAGTGTAATGGGACACTAAAGGCAAAGTATGACACTGTGGGGCCTGCACAGTTCATTTATTTCATTCCTGAAGACCCGGCTTCGTCTACATGCGGCTCGAACCTTGAGCATGTTTGGTAGCATATATCTGTGTGAGCAGCTGTTTTCTGTGATGAAGATTAACAAAACACCACACAGGAGTCGTCTCACTGATGAACACTTGCAGGCCATCATGAGAATCTCAACGACACAAAACATTACTCCCAACATAGACGAATTTGTAGCCAAGAAAAGATGTCAAACATCGTGCTCTAACAAATTGACATAAGAGTGAAAATGTGTACACTAATGATGTTTTATTATTAAAACTTTGTTTTTTCTGTTTCAATTAATATTAATGTTTTAAAAAGGTTTAATTTTCGGCTTATTGAATGTTTATCCTGTTCGGCCCGCAGCCTTGTGTGTGATTTGAGTTTTGGCCCGCTGAGCGACTGAGTTTGACACCCCTGGTGTAGATGACTACATCGCCTGAGTGCGACTTGTCGTGGGTCCATTGTTGCACCTGCCATTCAGTAAGCCAAACCGTGCATTTCCGATCTAGTGTTATTATGACCCTGCACGGGTCTGACTTTTCCACTGGCATTCTGGCCTATTCCTCTCCTCTCCCGATGTTCTCAAGCATGCACACTCCTCTGGTTGTGTAGAAATGTAGAACGCAAGACATTTGTTTACCCAACACAGAACTAGTACGATCAGTGGATCTACAGCTGACCTGCTCTGTGGGTGGAGGCTAGGACACTTCTGGTCATACTAGTGTGCGATGAAAGCATTTTAAACTAAAACCCACCATTTATCAAATTATTTTCTCAAAGAATTCTCTCATAGTAATTTCTCAACGCATTCTTCCATAGCATATGTATCAAAGTATTTTCACATATTTATCATAGTATTTTCACTTATTTCTCACAGTATTTTGACAAATTTCTCAAAGTATTTTCACATATTTCTCATAGTATTTCTCACAACATTTTCACAATTTGTTTTCATAGTATTTTGTCATCGTACGTTCACATGTTACTCGTAGTATTTTCTCATAGTAATTCTTCACTTTACTCCATGGCAAAAGGGTTAACGTCTTTCTCCGTAGTCCCGTACATTCTTGTGAGTAACGCAGCTGCGCGAGAATAGTCAGCGGTTCGCGCCGCGCTGGTAACTTATGTATGTGAGCCAGTCGCTCAGAAATCAATGGCAAATTACTGGGCGTAATCTTGCCTAGTACATCAACAGCAGCTGAAAAATGCTGATGTTGACTGCAACTTTCTGTAAGGGATATGCAACATTAAAAAAAAATTTTTATCTTAATATATTCTCATAACACGAGGAATACTCCACCATTTCTGCCAATATCAGACCTAAAGCAACAAATGTGTCAAATCTTTCAGCGAGTTGCCCAGGATGAGAAACACGGAAGTTGCCAGGACAAAAATAAAACGCCATGCAATACATATCATGCCACGGTAAAATGAGACGTCAGGAAGGCCGGGAGTTGTAGAAAGAAAACAAACCGTGAACTCTCACTGATATTGCCAATTACGGGTGTAAATTGTACGTGCCTTGCTGAGTAATTTCTTGTCCTTTGCCAATTTATCGCTGTTTTTGTATTCTTTCAAACGGAAATTCCCAAACGGTGGTTCTAAAACTGTAGGATGTGTAGCACTTTTCCAAACAGAGGTTCTCAAATGATGACGTCCGCTATATATTTTAAGCAAGCATGAATTCCTGAGCGTTGCGACCTGCAACAGTTTTTCAAGGAGGGATACAAGGAATCTCAAATGGTGTGCCCCGCAACAACTTTCAAGCCAAAAGGAATTCCCAAACGGTGCGACCCGTAACATTTTTTAAGCACGAATTCCCAAAGGGTTCTCCAGCAGCACCTATCAAGCGAGAATTCCCAAACGGTGTTTCCCCACAACATTATTCATGCACGGATACCATCTCCGCAACATCTTTCAAGCAGGTCTCCCCCAAACGGTTCCTCCTGTTTCAAGTAAATATGGATTCCCAACCAAACGGTGCAATCTACGCAAGATTGTGGTTTGGTTGAGGACGTATGTCCTAATGGGGGATAATAACAATGGGGGAAGGGGAAGATAAAGAAGGAAAATTGGGGAGAAAGTAAAGAAAGAAAGAAAGCAAGAAAGAAAGAAAGAAAAGAAGAGAAGAAAGAGAAGAGAAGAGAAGAAGAAATGAGAGCAGAGGAAACGAACGACGGCAAAGACAACAAAAACAATAATACTCTAAAAGAGGAATGTATATTTGTGATTTCATGTGTGGCCAAATTAACCATCTTCTTTTACAAATCCCCCTCTCCTCCCCCACCATCGAAACATAAATATGTCGTTATAAACAGTATGTCCATTTGCAACCAAGCGAAATAGTTAAGACCGTCTTTGACCTGAGTTGAGTTTAATCTCAGCGGTTCTGTCGCGCGAAAGCTGCGCTATTTTGGAGGCAACTATTGTGTTTCCAGATTTCTAACAAAAGATCAGCCAGCATATTCTGTGTTACAATGACAACACGGCAATATTAATAATTTTTTTGCTAAGATTTTAGAATTAAATCTTTTCTTCAATATATTCAATATTCACCATTGCTCCGTCATTGTTGGTTTCTGTTGTATAGGTTTCACAGTTCGGATTGTTGTCGTTTCGGATATGTAGCTGTTGTACAGAGTTTACTATTAATTCATCCATCAGGGATGACAGATAGTTAGACATAAGTTAGACAGACAGAGAAACATAGATAAAGACATCAGACAGGGAGGTAGACAAGTATTTGAGTCGACGAGCAGACATAAGATAAGGTCGGACTAATGAAGAGAAAACAAAACGATAAATCAGCAAGCGTAGGCAAACATAAGACATAAACATTGCATACAAACAGACGATAGAGAGGCGGGTGGATAGACAAATGCATGTAGCCAAACTGGCAAGGCAAGGCAGGCAGTCAGAGAACGAATTAACGAACTTCAAAGGAACACAAATTGAGAAAAATGGAAGCTAAATTTAATAACACATACTAGAACAAATCAAGACGTCTACATAAAACGTAATTTGCGGGTCTACTTAGTTATACAACGAATTTCAGAAGGGCGAGAAGTACAGAACTGTAAAGTATGAAGGGAAAAACAATATCAATTAATCGGTTATGTATTGACGCGATCTTGAAATAATCTTAATTTCCCCCTTGTAAACCCTTAATCCCCCCCCCCCCCCCCAACGGGGGGGGGGGGGGGTGACAGAAGGAGAATTGTCTACAGGTTGAGAACCACTGCGAAATAGTGAGATGGAGAGATACAAACAGATAGACAGGGATAGATGGATGGATGGGTGGATGGATGGATAGATGAATGGATGAACAGATAGAAAAAAGATAGATAGGGAAAGAGAGAGAAAGAGAGAGAGAGAAAGAAAAGGTGAATTAGACAAAGTATGCGTGACAGTACAGAGGAGATAATTTGAAAATTCCGTGCCCTGGAGGTCGCTGTCATTAAAAAGCCATTAATCTGAAGATAGAAGCTGGTTATCCCTCTTTACGGTCTAACGGTTTTGGCAAATAATAGATCCCTGGCAAGAAAGCAAAAAGCAATCAAAATTATGGCTGCATGTAACGAGCGAAGGGACAATTTCCCAGGGATAATGGGAAGAGAAATACAAATCATCGGCAACTACTACCTCATTTTTATTAATTATTTCCGTCTGTCGTTCTGTTTCTGTTTCTTGTCTTTCTTTCTCGCTTCTGTTTCGACCATAAGTCAGTTTGCATGTCCTTTACAAGATGTTGGAATCAATTCAAGTATCTGTTGGCGCTCGCTCGTTTTGAACTCAAGCGTAGTCCATACACACTACACGTAGTAGTTCGTTGCATATCCTTTACATGACATCACAGTCAAGACCAGCATTTTTTGTTTTTGATCTCTTGGCAAGTTTACGTTCAGTAGTTTGCCATTGCTTTCTAAACGATCGGCACCCATACTATGTCGTTAAAAAAACCAACGCAACGCGGTTGGCTGCCACATCGCCCGCAGCTGTGTTTCGAACGCTAGTATGCGGGATCACGATCTGCGTCAGAAACCACTTCGCCACGGAGCAGGCACTTCTAGTAGTTTTTTTTTTTTTCAAGTTGCATATCCCTTACAGGACGTTGCAGTCAACACCAGCATTTTTCAGCTCTTGTTATGTTCTTGACAAGATTACGCTCATTAGTTTGCTTCTAGTAGTACTGAACTCAATGTTGTAGATTAATTTGTGGATTAGCTTTCCTTATTATCAGTGTCCTCGCCATAAGGCGAATCCACTCCAACTTCGGAGTTGCTGGTAATATACGTACCCATTTCAAGGACGAAAAGCCAACGTTTTAGTCCAACTGACCGGTGTTAGGAGTGAGCCCGCAACCTCGGAATTTTAAAAACGAGCGCTCCCATCGATTCGACCATGTTGACCTCCTTTTGGTTGTTTGGCCTTTAGTGGGGGAAATTTTGCTTTCAGTAGATTGCCACACGCGTTTAATAATAGAGACGTGTAGAGAATTTCATGTACACCTATTCTCATGTTTCGTGGATTAATCAAAGGCATTCGACTGTGTACAAGATCATAAACTGTGAGAAATGATGAGGAACATGGGCTTTCCACCACATTTTTTAGCCCATGTACCCTTTCACATATGTTCAGAATGTCCCCCCCCCCCCCCCCCCGCCATTGTAAAATCACGTTACAGCATGCGATCTTTATCATTTTAGTTTGGGATGTTCCCTCCTACCTTTTGTCATCATTCTGTCATTTACTGTCAATATAGTACCTTGCGGTGTATGGAAGGGGGTTTGTTGAGCCTGGGGAATTAAGGCCGCCTGGCTAGTGCAGTCGCCGCGAACTGTGCAGGTTAGGATTTCCTTTTTTCCCCTGACAGAAAAAAAAATCCCATACCTTACCGAGGATTCAAACCCGGATCTCCCGAAGGAGAATCCGGCGTTCTAGTAAAAAATTACACAAAATACGTAAAACTGAAAGATAAAGATAAGTTTAATAACACATACTAGAAAAAAGTCTAGACGTCTACGTAAAACGTGATTTGCAGGTCTACTTACGTTATGAAACGAATTTCACAAGGGCGAGAAGTACAGAACCGTAACGTGTGGAGGGACAAACAATATAAAGTAATCCATTATTGTATTAACGCGATCCTGAAATAAACTTAGGGCTTGATCAGGGCTGTTTGCTGTCACCTTATTTGTTTAACCTGTAAGTTGAAAATATAATGAGACATGTCAGAGATGATATAACTAATGAGCAATATGATGCCTAAAATATCAGTGGTCGTGAAATACCAAAGATTCGATATGCTGATGATACAGTATTACGTTCAGAAAGCAATGGCAGATTCAATCAATCAATCATGTGCCATGCCGGAAAGCGTGAGCGGTCATGACTCGCCATTTCACTCGACCACCAGAGTCGTGGATCAGCTCAGTGTTCCTGTCTGGTCCATGCCATGTGGCCAAGCCATCCAGATATTTTCCTCTCGGTCTTCCTCTTGGTCTGTTCCCTTCGATCTTGCCAGTTGTCACTAAGTTCTCCAGTCCGTTTCTTCTCAAAACATGTCCAAAAAATTTTGACTGCCTACGTCTAATTTCTCTAACCAATCTACGATTTTCATTTGTCTCCAGTAGTACTTGGTCATTGGTTTTTCTATCTGTCCATGGTATTCTTTGCATTTTCCTTAGAAACCACATTTCTGTAGCCATCAGATGTTTTTGAGCTTGACTGCACATTGTCCAAGTTTCACATCCATACAAAAGAACAGGCTCTATGTATCCCCTCAACACTCTTTTTCTCGTTTCAGTTGACATCTTTTTATTGGTCAGAATGTTTTTCATCTTGCTAAAGACTACTTTCGCCATGGCGATTCTTGTTCTAATCTCTTCAAGGCATCTCCCATCAGATGTTATGACTGTTCCGAGATAATTGTACCGATTCACTTGTTGAAGAATATCCCCATTTACTTGTATATTACATTGTGGTACTTCGTTCTTCCTAGTGACGGCCATAACCTGTGTCTTCTTGCAATTTAATTCCAACCCCAGCTGCTCACTGTGGACAACAACCGCGTCTACTAAATGTTGCAGATCCTGTGCATTGTCTGCAATCAATACTGTATCATCTGCATATCTAATGTTATTTATGTTTCGTCCTCCAATGCTGATTCCATTTATGTCTTCTACATTTCTGAAAATATTTTCACTGTATAGGGAAAAAAGATCTGGAGACATTACACATCCCTGCCTAACACCTCTCTTAATAGGTTGATATTGTCCCACTTCATTATCAATCCTTATGGCAGCTTGTTGTTTCCAATATATGTTTTTTATAAGTCTAATGTCTTTCCCATCAATTTGTAGATCTGCAAGCATATCCACCATGTTGACATGTCTAACTCTATCAAAAGCCTTTGTGTAGTCAATAAAGCAAAGATGTATATCCTTGTTTACTTCTATAGCACGTTCAATAACTGTTCGCAGCATATACACAGAATTTACTGTACCCTTTCCTTCTACAAACCCACATTGTTCTTCCCCTATTTCAGGTTGTATTTTCTTCCTCACTCTTTGCATGATAATTCGTAGCAAAATCTTTTTGGTGTGACTCATTATACTAATCGTTCTATGTTGATCACATTTCAAGGCTCCTGATTTCTTTGGGATTGCAATAAATACAGAATTACATAATTCAGAAGGTATATCTCCAGTATCATATAATGTGTTCAGCAGTCTGGTGGCTTGCTCTAGTCCAAATTCTTCTAAAGCTTTAATCATTTCTGTTGTTATGGTATCTGCACCGGGGGCCTTGCCAGCTTTCATATGCTTAAGAACATTTTGAACCTCCATCTTTAAAATTGGTGGTTATTATTAAATCTAATATCATACTGTTCCTCTCTGTTATCATTATACAGGTTTTTCGCATAATCTGTCCTTACATGTAGAATCTTATCTTGTTCTATTATGATTTTGCCATCTTTAGTTTTTAAACAGCCTGTTGAAGTACTTGTTCTTTTATTAGTAAGTTCCTGAATTCTTTTGTGCACTAATTTGGTATTTTGACTGTTGTGTTATTTTTCAATTTCTAAGCACTTTTCCTCAAGCCATGATTCTTTTGTCTTCCTACATAATATTCTGACTTGTCTGTGAACTTCTTCATATTTGGCAGGATTATTTTTGTTGAGTCTTCTTGTTTCCATTAGGTGTAAAATGTCTTCAGTCATCCATTTCTTACGACCCACCTTCGTAACATTGCCAAGAAATCACGAAATAGTATTACTATTCACATCACAGAATGGTATAGAACAACTAATAACTTCAACCCAAAAGAATAGTGAACATCACAACTTATATCTTAACATAGCAAAAACAAAGATAATGCATACAGATAAAACTAATATGGAGAAAGAAATATATGTTCATTCATTCAGAAGCATGTCCTTTGCAGAACTTCGCTCCCATAACAACCATCCGGAAAACCTCTCGATCATAAGCAAGATGCCCCGCATCCGATACACCCATCTGGAGATCATCCGCCACATCTTGCACCCATCTCCTCTTTGGCCTCCCTCTTCCTCTCTTCCCAGGCATATACCCCTCCATTATTTTTCTCTCCAAACTTCCGTGACATATTAAGTGACCAAAATATTTAAGTTTTCTTTGTTTTATCGTCTTGGAAATAGAGAGACAGAAAGACGCAGTCAAATTGAAATAGAGAGACAGAAAGAGACAAAGAAAAGGAAATACAGACACAGAAAGAAAAGGAGAAATGAAAATATATAGAGACATAAATAATCAGAGAAATGGAAATACAGAGACAAAAAAAGCAGTGAAATGGAAATTCACACACAAACACACACATACACACACACACACACACACACACCACACACACACACACATACACACCACACACACACACACGAGAGAGAGAGAGAGAGAGAGAGAGAGAGAGAGAGAGAGAGAGAGAGAGAGAGAGAGAGAGAGAGAGAGAGAGAGAGAGAGAGAGAGAGAGAGAAGCAAGACAATTATAATGATTACAGGCATTTATCAGCCACAAATCTCCGATCAGGGCGTTTATCCAAATGTTTGAGATAGCAAAACCCGACCATGTTGTCACAACAAGAAAATCTTCCCGCCATTTGCGGACGCCGCGGAAACACAAGCGCCACGAACAAAGCCAGCGATCGATTGGTCAATCAACGTGTGCCTCGTTAGCGTTTACCAATCAAACGCACCGGTATAAAAAGTCGATGGTCTGCGTGGTTTTGCCAGTTTTCGCTAAAACGGTAGCCTATTGCTGAGAGTTTTCAGCCCAACATTTTCAAACAGGCAATTGCTATCAACATTGACAGATATTATTGAACGGGAATGATCGTAAACATTTATTAGCATCTCAGCTGGTTTCATTTTTTTTTTTATTTCTAGCTACTTCAAGTCCTAAAAGCTAAGTTTATTTCAATTCTGTGCCGTTTTTTTAACATTCTTGACTAACAATTCTACAAACTTACAGAAGAGAAATGTTGATACTTCTTTCTTACTGTAAATAATCATAGTTGTGAAAGTTATTTTGATACTAAATTTAAATTGTTCAGAGTGAAATTTGCATTAAGTTTCCGGTGATTGTTGTAATTTCCTTGTGGCTTGTAGTTTTCCTGAGCACAAATAGGTAAGTGGCTTCCTTTCTCATCATCATCATCTTCATCAATATCAACAACATTATCAACATCATCATGTTACATTAATTGATTCAGTGCTGAGCAAAAAAGTAGGTTTGGACCAAACATGGCGCACGATCAAATGAACAAGGCAATGGTCAGTATGTTCGAATGGATAAGAGCATTCGTTCTTAAACATCCGGTGTGCTGATGCCGAGGTAGCGGGTTCAACCCCTACACCGGTCAGATGGACTAACATTTTGACTTCTCATCCTTAATTTGGGGACGTAAATTGCAAGTACCTATGAAATCAGAGTGGGTTCGCCTGATGGCGAGGGTCACTGGTAATAGGCAGAGCTAATCCGCACGCAAAAATCAACCCAGTGCTACTAGAATTAGTAGCACATCTATGAACTACGCTTGAGTTTTTAAAAAAGCGAGTGAAAATAATAAAATGAGCAAGTATTATAATCGGAATCTCCATTGACTGAGCGCTGACATTACGGAAGATACTACGAAACGAAACAAATAAATTGACGACCCTAGTACGGCGATATATCTTGCTCCTGCCTAAATGGCAGGTCACATGTAGCGATAAATTATCCTTCGGCCCTGAAAAAGTTATATCAATGTATTGGTGGTTTACTATTTACCTCCCAGATTTACGTTCAGTGGTGTGTGTGTGAGTGTGTGTGTGTGTGTGTGTGTGTGTGTGTGTGTGTGTGTGTGTGTGTGTTTTAATCTATTGCTCTTCAAAGACTAAAACAACTGTATAAATTGGGGAGAGGCACAGACAGAACTACAAACATTAGATTTTTAAGAGCATGCATCTTTCCCATTGCAACATACGCCTGTGAGACCTGGACACTTACTAAACAAGCTGAATAGTGCATAAATGCCTTTGAATATAAATGTTATAGACGAGTTCTAAGAATATCTTGGATACAGAAAAGATCAAATGAACCCATACTTCAAGAGCTGAATATTGAAGAAGGTTGGCTACTAAAGACGATAAAACAAAGAAAATTGAAATATTTTAGTCACTTGGAACGTCACGAAAGTTTAGAGAGAACAATAACGGAGGGGTATATGCCTGGGAAGAGAGGAAGAGGAAGGCAAAGAGAAAATGATTGCAGGCTGATCTTCAGATGGATGTATCAGACGCGGGACATCTTGCTCATGATCGAGAGACTTTCTGGAAGGTTATTATGGGAGCGAGAACGGCATGCGTTTGTGCTCATTTACCGGCCATCCCACATAACTGTGTGACTTACTTATTGACTCGCCCGCGTAACTTTGTCTACCCAGCTATGCACTGCTTTACGGGACAGACATTTGTCAGCATAAAAAGGAAACCCACCTTGGCAGGAGACATTTCGTGAATGACGCCAAAGTTGAATGTGAAGTGAAAACGTGGTTTAGAAAATAGAGCACGCAGTTCTATGCAGCCGGTTTGGGAGGACTGATAAAACGATGGGATAAGTGAAGTGCATCAATGTTGGTGGAAATTATGTTGAGATATAAAGGGACAGTGTAACTATAAAAATAAACTGCTTTCAAGTTGTTATCATCTTTAGTTATTATTCTACAGCCATTTGTGACTTACTTATTAACTTACCCTTGTGCCATGTCGGGGTTTGGAAATCAGTCGCAGACCGCGTTACGTTGATTTCGATGGCATGAACGTCGTTAGTTCAGAAAATAATGGCAAACTGCTGAACGTAAATCTTGCCTAGTCAATCACAAACAGTTATGTTAAATCATGCATGGGTTGATTGCGACGTCATGTAAAGGACATCTAATTAATGCGTAAAGTTTGCCCATGTTTTATGAACGATAAGTCAACATTACTGTCATCTACAGCACATAGAAGCTTGCTATGTAGGACAGGGGGGGGGGGGGGGGGTGGGGGGTCTTAAGCCTGAGAAATTAAGGTCGCTGGCAAGGGCAGTCGCCGCGAACTGTGCAGTTTGGGATTTTTCTTCTTGACTACTACTACTAATTCTACTGCTGCTGCTCCGGATGCTGCTGCTGCTGACTGCTACTACTACTACTACTACTACTACTACTACTACTACTACTACTACTACTACTACTACTACTACTACTACTACTACTACTACTACTACTATTGCTGCTGCTACTATTACTACTACTACTACCACTACTACTACTACTACTATTGCTGCTGCTGCTGCCGCTACTATTACTACTACTACTACTACTACTACTACTACTACTACTACTACTACTACTACTACTACTACTACTACTACTACTACTACTACTACTACTACTACTACTACTACTACTACTATTACTATTGCTGCTGCTGCTATTACTACTACTACTACCACTACAATCACTACTACTACTACTACTACTACTACTACTACTACTACTACTAGTACTACTACTGCTGCTGTGGCTGCTACTACTATTGCTGCTGCTGCTACTACAAGTACTACTATTACTACTATTACTACTACTACTATTGCTGCTGCTGCTGCTGCTACTACTACTACTATTACTACTACTACTACTACTACTACTACTACTACTACTACTACTACTACTACTACTACTACTACTACTACTACTACTACTACTATTGCTGCTGCTACTATTACTACTACTACTACCACTACAATCACTACTACTACTACTACTACTACTACTACTACTACTACTACTACTACTACTACTACTACTACTAGTAGTACTACTACTGCTGCTACTACTATTGCTGCTGCTGCTACTACAACTACTACTATTACTACTACTACTACTACTATTTCTGCTGCTGCTGCTGCTGCTACTACTACCACTACTACTACTACTACTACTACTACTACTACTACTACTACTACTACTACTACTACTACTACTACTACTACTACTACTGCTGTTGCTGCTGCTGCTGCTGCTACTACTACTACTACTACTACTATACTACTACTACTACTACTACTACTACTACTACTACTACTACTACTACTACTACTACTACTACTACTACTACTACTACTTCTTCTTTACTACTACTACCACTTACTACTGCTTCTACTACCACCACCACTACTACTACTGTCATCTACTGCGTATAATGGCTTGCGGTGTAGGACAGGAAGCTCTTGAGCCTGAGGAATTAAGGCCGTCTGGCCAGGGCAATCGCGGTGAAATGTGCATGTTACATGACAAATGGATAAATACCTGGATGTCTTGATCACGTGACAATCAGGATACAAACTCAGCCCTAGTCCGAGACCGATAACCGTGTGGGATGGCGAGCCACGACCCTCCGGTTCACTGTCCTGACACACGATGATGTTTACCACCATGTGTCATACAGTACCCCAGTAATCGGACAACGGTACGCTTTATGGCGAGGGACATTTTTAATAGAGAAAGCTAACCCACATGTAAAATCATTCCTGTGCAGGCACTAGTGGTAGCATGTGTGGGGACAACGCTTGATTTCAAAACGAGAGATCAAAACACAACCAATGTCTTTAGAAATGTCACTGTTATATTCTAATATACCAGGGCGGCAGTCGTCGTCCGTAAGTCGCACTCAGCTGCAGAGGCCAAGAAGTGGGTCGAAGTCAAGAGGAAGAACCGGCTTCCTAGTAGAGTGCGGCGCCATGAACGGGTCACGAAGAATGAACATGGCAATGAAGATGAATGGAGGCGATAGAGGCCGTGGCTAGGGAGGAAGCTGGCTCACCCCCGACCACAGGTGCTAAGGTATGTGAGGGCACAAGTACCAGCTGCACAGGCTCTCCTCACTGAGGGAGGGGAGGCTTGAGAGTGGACATGTTCACAGCTAAGGGGCAAGCACAAACAAGGACAACGAAATCGATTGAACTTTACCGCACGGCAGGGGAAAGATTGGCAGTACAGGAGACAGAAGGCTGAGGACAGACATGATCACCAACGCCACACAGCATGGACTATAAGAAGATTGGCAGTACACGAGACAGAAGGCTGTAGACAGACATGACCACCAACACCACACATCCACACGCTACACAAATGTTACGGTGCTCGCCCTGCTTTGGACTCCTAGGCAGGTGTAGTTCCGGACTATAAAAAGATTGGCAGTACAGGAGACAGAAAACTGTGGACAGACATGATAACTAACATGGTTACCAACATGATCACCAATATGATCACCAACATGGTCACCAACATAATCACCAACATAGATCACCAATATGATCACCAACATGATCACCAACATGATCACCAACATGATCACCAACATGATCACCAATATGATCACCAACATTGTCACCAACATAATCACCAACATGATCACCAACATGATCACCAACATGATCACCAACATAATCACCAACATAATCACCAATATGATCACCAACATAATCACCAATATGATCACCAACATAATCACCAACATAATCACCAACATGATCACCAACATAATCTCCAACATGGTCACCAACATAATCACCAATATGATCACCAACATAATCACCAATATGATCACCAATATAATCACCAACATGATCACCAACATGATCACCAACATAATCACCAACATAATCACCAACATAATCACCAATATGATCACCAACATGATCACCAACATAATCACCAACATAATCACCAATATGATCACCAATATAATCACCAACATGATCACCAACATGATCACCAACATGATCACCAACATGATCACCAACATAATCACCAACATGGTCACCAACATGATCACCAATATGATCACCAACATGATCACCAACATGATCACCAATATGATCACCAACATGATCACCAACATGATCACCAATATGATCACCAACCTGATCACCAACATGATCACCAACATGATCACCAATATGATCACTAACATGATCACCACATGATCACCAACATGATCAACAACATATCACCAACATAATCACCAAAATAATCACCAACATGATTACTAACATGATCACCAACATGATCACCAATATGATCACCAACATGATCACCAACATAATCACCAACATGATCACCAATATGATCACCAACAAGATCACCAATATGATCACTAACATGATCACCAACATGATCACCAACATGATCAACAACATAATCACCAACATAATCACCAAAATAATCACCAACATGATTACTAACATGATCACCAACATGATCACCAATATGATCACCAACATGATCACCAACATGGGTTCCAACGTTTGCTGTTATGTAGTTGGAGGCGGAGTTGGGATGAGCGCCCAACCTTGCATGAATACCCCAATGGCTCGGTGCATTCATCACCTCTGCAGCAAAAGTCCAACTCCTGGCATTCACGTTCGGAGCTGTTTTAACTAACAGGAGAAGGAGCGGCGGCGAGTCACTGGCGTCGAGAAATAACCAGAAAGCTCTAGATGTGTATGCACGTACATGCATGCGCAGACACGTGTGTGCGTGCCTACACACCTAAACTTGAGTAAGACCACAGTTTGCTCTAACAAATGAGAGGTGCTGAAGACGGAGGCAACCAGACAGGAGGCGCACCAGAGAAATCAGGATGCCACGCAATTACGCGTAATGAAATATGTCGACTACTGCTAAATGTTACGGTGATCGCCCTGCTTTGGACCCCCAGGCAGGTGCAGTGCCGGACCCTATGTCTCGAAAAGGTCCAAACACAACTACTTGAGGTCCTTCTCAGATGTAGAGCGTCTGGCCATACCAAACAAAGCCTAAACATAATGCACTGGAATGCGGAGGGAGACAGAAAAAAAAAAAAAAAAACAGAACTAGAAAACGTCTTGGACCAAGAAACAGTAAGCGTATGCTGCTTGCAAGAAACTCACCTCAACGAAAATATAGCCTTCAAAATCAGAGGTTACCAGTGTTATCGATCTGACCGGAAGGACAGGCGAAAAGGTGGGATACTGACCCGTGTAAAAAATAGCATCACTGCATCCCAAATTGAAGTTTACATGGAAGGGGCTGAGTATCAGATTCTTAAACTTAAGACGGGCAATACAGACCTACATCTGATCAATTACTACTGTCCAAGTTAGTTAGTTAGTTAGTCAAAAGATCATCCTCATTGCACATCGAACCATTCAGTCCATAAGTGCTCGGATCCCCACCTCAGCAAATCCCGCAGCGTGTAGCGGCTAACGACACCAGTTCTGTGTTGGTTATTCAATCTTCTTTGGCTTCCTGCGTAGTGTTCTTGTTTGGCCACACCTCTTTTAATTTGCTGTTCTCGCAGTCTGGCCATGGTTGTAGATTCACAGTCATCACTTGGTTCACGCAAAAGTCTTACTTCTCGTAGAGCATTCAGAATGTCAGCCTGGTCCATGGCGCGTCCGCCCTCCACCGTAGCCTCACCTGCGAGCTTGTCAGCCCGCTCATTTCCTTGTACTCCCACATGCCCTGGCACGAAGATGAAACTAATCTTTGCCAGCCGAGACCGCTCCAGAGGCAGCAACCATTCTCTTCGGATCGACCCCTCCTCTATCCTCTTGATCATGTTCATTGAGTCGCTAAGGAAACATGCCCTAGTGAATGTCTGTGTCTCGAGCCATGTTATTGCTTTACTTACTGCCATGACTTCCATAGTCAGGCTACTTGTGGTTTCAGTGAAAGCACCAGAGTCCTCCTTCACAATTCTCCCTCCGGCCCGAGCCGTAAAGGCCCATGAGCTTCTCACATGTCGGACGACCGACCCATCTGTGTAGATGACAGCATCACCGTCTAGCGAATTCTCGAAAATCAACGCTTGTACTTCAGCCTCCACAGCAGCCGGATTTTCTTGTCTGCATTTTCTATCTAGTTGGATGCAAACTGAAAAGGATGTGCAGAAATCTGTTGGCACTTGTACCCACTCCTCGCCAGGTTCTAAGTCCTCAAGTGAACACACCTGTTGAAGAATGTCTTCGGCTTGACCCATCCACGACCGTCCTCTTTTTAACCTGCTGCCCTTCACCTTCATAATTTCACTATGCAGTGGATGTTGTGTGTTTGCGTTAACTCTGAGGTAGGCGCGTGCTCTGCAACCTTGTATTCTCTCTTCAATGATTGGAAAATCAAGAAGGTAGCGCATCGCCCTGCATGCTGTATCTCTTGTACATCCAAGAATAATGCGCATAGCTTCATTCTGTATCCTTTCCATCCTTTCTATCTGCTTACGGCTGAGAGTCAGGATTGCCATTGCATACTCAAAAACAGACATGACCAGCCCCTCGTACAGAAGACATAGATGGCGCTGCTCACAGTTTGCTGCCGCCATCACCCGCATCGCAGCCAAACCCCGCTTGGCCTTTGTTATCACCTGGTCTATGTGCTCATTATAAGCAAGGCTTCGATCAAACCGTATCCCCAGGTAATTCATTGCCTGCGTTCTTTCCACCGTCTCTGAACACAGCTTTACAGTTGGTGTTGGAGTGTTGACAATATGATTATTCAACGAGAACCAAGTCACTGTTGCCTTTGTTGGGTTGACCATTGCCCCAGCTTCATCACACCAAGTACTTATGCGATTGAGTTCGGTTTGTAGTTCCACAGCAACCTGCTCTCTATCCTTACCCTGACGATACACTAAAACATCATCGGCATATGACAATGTCCTGCCAGGTCCAGTGATCTGCTCACTGGTGATTCTCACTGTGTTGGCGTTGAACAGTACTGGAGATAATGGTGATCCCTGTGATAGGCCAGGATATATTGTTGTTGGTTCCTAAGTCCAACTGCCACATCTAAAAACTACTTTCCGTTGAAAGAGGGCTGCAGCGATCCAACTAAGGAGAAATGGACTTACTTTTAGTTCAAGAAGCTGAAACATTAAAAAATCCAATGGTACTCTGTTGTACACGTCCTCAAGATCAATCGCTGCAGCACAGGTTTCAATGCCTGAGTGGAAGCCTTCATAGACATCATGGGCAAATACTGCTGCATTGGTCCAGGTTTCTCTTTTTGGACGGTACCCACCCAGGGTAGGTGGGAAAACACCTTGCCTCTCTAGCTGGCTTGATATTTTCGATATCCCTGAATTTTTGTGTGGTCTTTGTCAGGCTTCGGCAAGGGAATCAGATAGCTGTGTAACCACTCCTCCTTGATGCTAGCACTCCCTATACTGTTGTTGTACATGTCTGCTAGTTTCTCTAGCTCGTTTTCGGTACACCTATTGATGTCGCCGTATCTTATGCCATCAGGTCCTGGAGCGCTGTTTTTTGATCGTCGAAGCACAACCTTGATTTCTTTCACTGTCACTGTGTCTTCACCCGAAGTGTTCTGGGCCTTGCACCTGTCTGAGGTGACCTCCTTTCGGCCTCCCATGTCTGTCTGGTTGCTCTGCTCTAGATAGCGTTCAAAGAGGGCTTTGCCCTTGTCCTCGTCTGTCCTCTGCCAGATGAGGTCAGCACCTTGGAAGTCAGAAATGCTCTTATTCTTGACTACACCACTCATGCTTTTATGTAGTCGCCAGAACAATTTCAGTGACTTGTCTGTGCTTACTCTTTGACACACCTCTGCCCATTTTTCGCTTTTAACCACCTTGACCAGTTTTTGTAAATAGCTTACTTTTGTGTGCATCTCTCTTTCTAAGTGCATGCAGGGACTAGGATGACCAGCTCTGTTCTTCTTGGCATTTTACCATCTCCTTACAGCACTGCGCTTATCCACCCAAGCCTTCTCCACCTCGAAATTCCACCAAGGTGGCTGCTCCCAGCTTTTTTTTCTGCCCTGAAGCTTTCTGCGCTTGACACGTCTTATTTTACTCACCACATCTTGCCCTGTACTGTCATACTGGAAAGTCTTTACCTTTAGCTTGTGCTGCCTGGTTCTGCATTTCTCCACCAATATAATGCAAGGGTGGTGGTCGCTGCCGTGGTGTCCTAGGACACCGCATCTACACACTGTAGTGAGTGAAGGTGAAACCAGCGCCAGATCAATAGCACTATCCTCATCGCCTGGACGGCTTGCTGTCCTGGTGACACAGCCACTGTTGATACAAACCAGGTCAATGGTTTCAAGTGCAGTCTCGAGCTCCTTCCCCTGTGTGTTGGAGGCATTGTTTCCCCATGATCTGCCTTTAGCGTTGAAATCGTTGCTGTCCAAGTGACCGCCCACAGACACTGGACGCACTACGATTAAAAGAAAAAAATGATTGTGTGTGGCGATTTCAAAAGCCACTCGCAGAGTTGGGGCTATGATCAAATGGACCACAGAGGAGAGAGACTAGAAGACTGGCAGGATGAGAATAGATTCATCTTGATTAACAAGCCGACCGACCCACATACTTTCTACTCGAGATTATGGCACACCACGCATGACCTGGCTTTTCATTCACCAGACCTGGAGTGGAACATTATGCGAATTGTTGGGAAACAACTTGGTGGCAGTGACCATCGGTCAGTCTTTCTAATTGTAGAAAATGAGCTTGTAAGTGAAAGCAGCACCCTCCCGAGGTGGAACTACAAGAAAGCAGACTGGTCAATGTAAAAGCATCGTACCAGCATATTGGTTAGAAATCTGAACACTGAGAAAGGCATAAATAAAGTAGTTGAAGAGTTTGGGAAATGCATATTACAAGCAGCACGAGAAACAGTACCAAGAGGAGCCCGTAAACATTATACACCCTACTGGAGTAGTGAACTGGAACAGTTGCATAATGATATGGAAGTGTGTAGAAAGCCAGCAGAGACCAAACCCAGCCAAGTACACCACAATAAATACCAGTACGCAAAAGCCAAATTTCAAAGAGTCAAGCTGTAGGTTAGAAGGAAAAGCTGGCTGGAGAAAACAGTCACTGAATCTTGAAAGAGACACAAGGAAGTGTTGGAAGCTAATAAAACAACTTAACGATGAGGACACAAGGGAGAAACTCAAAAATTGCACAACATAAAGACGGAAACATCTTAACAGAAAAGCAAGCAGCTGACCATTTTGCGGACTCATTTGCACAAGATAACAATATCGAAATTAGTCCAGAGAAATAACAAGAGATTCGAGAGAAATGGCAACATATAGGACAGAAGGAAATAGTACATGAAGTTCTGGAGACACCTATCACAATCAGCGAACTGGAGCTAGCCATATCAATACTGAAAATGAGAACATCACAAGGAGCTGATGGTATCTCCAATGAAATAATCAGGAACCTAGGAACAGAGGTCAAAGCAAAGCTGTTGCAGATCTTCAATAACAGCTGGACCTTAGGCAGTGTTCCACAAGCCTGGAGAGAAGCAATCATGATACCCCTCCTAAAATGATGGAAAGATCGTTTCATTGCCTCCAGCTACAGACCAATTAGCCTCACCAGCTGTCTCTGCAAAACAATGGAGCGCATCATCAATCTCAGGCTGCAGTGGTACATTGAAAGTGAAAACATCCTTGTGCCACAACAGGCTGGCTTTAGGCAGTGCTACTCTACGGAAGATCAGACAGCCTACCTCTCTCAAGAAATTGAGAATGCATTCCAAGAGAAGAAGCTGTTGCTTGCGGCATGGATAGATCTGAAGAAAGCCTTTGACAAAGTCTGGAAAGAAGGTCTGATGAAGAAACTGAGAAACTGTAAAGTCAATGGAAGAATGTTCAAATGGGTAAAAGCATACTTGCACAACAGAAGAGCCCGAGTACAGATAGACTGACTCAAGAGCAAGAAAGTACTACTGCGTCACGATGTTCCCCAGGGCGGGGTCTTGTCACCCACACTTTTTCTAATCTTCCTCAATGATCTTGTTGCTAATCTACCGCATGGAATTAAAGCGGCAATGTACGCCGATGACCTGGTTCTATGGAGCACAAATGAACATGCATCAATCAGTGGCCACCAGATCGCTACAAAGAGCTGTAGATACATTTGTTGCATGGGCAAATAGATGGTGTGTCAGCATAAACACTGACAAGTGCAGCACCACCCTATTTACCCTCTCTCCAAAACAAAAGGCAGGGATCATCCAGATAAATGGAATACCCCTAAGAGAAGATAAAGAACCAGCATACCTTGGAGTAACATTTGATGATAGGCTGACATGGAGAAAGCTTACCTGCTCATTGTCCTCGCTTCTCATCCATACAAAAGTACAGGTTCTATGTAGCACCTCAACATTCCTTATTTCGTTGCGAATGACATCTTTTTATTGGGCAATCTCATCTCATCTCATCATGTTCCTCTTGTGCCTTGCGGTGTCGAGGTGAAGTATAAACATCGTGAGAGTGCCCGATTATGGGCTTCATGTATCGATATGGACTCTGCTATTCCCTCCGTCCAACGTTTACGTGGTCGGCCTCTTCCTCTGTTTCCATCTGGTATGTATATCATTGCTTGTTGTGGTATGCTATCGAATGGTAACCTACTTGCATGGCCAAACCATTTGACTTGCTGCTTTCTAATAAAATCTGGTGTTGCTATAACACCCCCACCCCCCACTTTAGTCCTGATTTCATCATTTCTGATCTTATCTCTTCTTGATACGTTGAGTATTCTTCACAGGAATCTCATTTCTATTGTGATTTTTCCTTTCTCTTTTTCTGTCATTGTCCAGGTTTGGCATTGGTAGCATAGAGTTGGTAGGAAGATTGTGTTGTAAAGTGCTTTCTTAGTAGTTATTGATACATGTTTGTCCTTTAGTATTGGTGCCATTTGTCCAATGAGTTGGTTTGCCTTATTGTATCTATTTTTGATCTCGTCTTCTGATCTGCCATTTGATGATATTATACTTCCTAGGTACTTGAAACTCTTTACTTGTTTCAAGGGATGTTCGTTTAGGTGAATTGTTGTTGTTTTTTCTTCTTTTGTTATAGTCATTACCTCTAGTTTTGCTTGTGCTAATTTTCATGTTATGTTCCCTACACATTTCGTTTAGACTATTCATGTGGTCTTGTAATTCAGTTTCTGATTTTGCTATTAGTGTTTGGTCGTCCGCAAACAGGAGTTCTCTAATGGCAAGATTTGCAGATGGTTCTTCTTCTGTGTTCTCGTCATGCGGTATTCTTGCGTTCTCTGTTTATCTGGTTTCCTTACATATGTTGTCTATATATGTTGCTAGCTGACCCGGCCCGGCTTCGCCCAGTCCCTGGTTGGGAGCATCTCATTTAATTCATATAAGTAGTCATATAAGTTCTCGTTCCCGTTCCCGACTGTCTGTCTGTCTGTCTGTCTGTCTGTCTGTCTGACCCGGCCCGGCATCGCCCAGCTCCTGGTGTGGAGCATCACATTTAATTCATATAAGTAGTCATATAAGCTCCCGTTCCCGTTCCCGACTATCTATCTGTCTGTCTGTCTGTCTATCTGTCTGTCTTTCTGTCTGCTTGACCCGGCCCGGCTTCGCCCAGTCCCTGATGGGGAGCATCTCATTTAATTCATATAAGTAGTCATATAAGTTCCCGTTCCCGACTATCTGTCTGTCTGTCTGTCTGTCTGTCTGTCTGTCTGTCCCTCTCTCTCTGTCTGTCTGTCTGCCTGTCTGTCTAATCATTTATTGGTTGCAGTTGGAACAACCTTAGATAAACGAAGACCAACTTACAAAAAGCATTAGAAAGAGCACTTGAAAGATATTTACATCTTCCCCCAACAATTAACTTGGGTAAATGGAGCGGCGGCAGCAGCAGAAGAAGAAAAAGGAGGAGTAGGAGGAGGGAGGAGGAAGAGGGAGGTGGAGGAGGAGGAGGGAGGAAGAGATAGGCGGAGAGAGGAGGAGGAGGGAAGAGGAGGGAGGAGGAGTAGTAGAGAGGAATAGGAGGGAGGACGAGGGATTAGGAGGAGGAGGGAGGAGTAGGAAGAGGGAGGAGGAGGCAGGAGGAGGGAGGAGGAGGGAGGAGGAAGGAGGAGGGGAGGAGGAGGGAGGAGAAGGAGGAGGGAGGAGGAGGGAGGAGGAGGAGGGAGAGAGGAGGAGGGAGGGGAGGAGGGAGGAGAAGGAAGAGGGAGGAGGAGGGGGAGGAGGAGGGAGAGGAAGCAGGAGGAGGAGGAGAGAAGAGGAGGAGAAGGAGGAGGGGGAGGAGGAGGGAGGAGGAGGAGGAGGGAGGAGGAGGGAGGGAGGAGGAGGAGGAGGGAGGAGAGGAGGAGGGGAGGAGAACGCAGGGGGAGGAGGGGAGGAGGAGGGAGGAGGAGGAGGAGGAGGAGGAGGGAGGAGGAGAGGGAGGATGAGGGAATGGGAGGAGGAGGAGGGAGGATTAGGAGAGAGGAGGAGGAGGAGGGAGGGAGGAGGCGGAGGGAGAAGGAAGAGGGAGGAGGAGGGAGGAGGAAGAGGGAGAAGGAGGAGGGAGAAGGAGGAGGAGGAAGGAGGAGGAGGGAGGAAGAGGGAGGAGGAGGGATGTGGAGGGAGGAGGAGGAGGGAGGAGGAGGGAGGAGGTAGAGGGAGGAGGAGGAGGGAGGAGGAGACAGGAGGAGGGAGGAGAGAGGAGGAGGAGAAGGGAGGAGGAGGATGAGGAGGAGGGCAGGAGAGGGAGGAGGGGGAGAAGGAGGATGAGGGAGGATGAGGGAGGAGAAGGAGGAGGAGGGAAGAGGAGGGATGAGGGGGAGAAGGGAGGAGGAGGAGGGAGGAGGAGGAGGGAGGAGAGAGGAGGAGAAGGGAGGATGAAGGAAGAGGAGTGATTAGGAAGAGGGAGGAGGGCGAGGAGGTAGGAGGAGGAGTAAGAGTGAGGAGGAGGGAATGAACGAACGAACGAATGAACAAACTTTATTTTCAAAGGGTTAAGAATTGGGCACGCAGGCCCGTCTAACATTCTGCCCTTCTATCACTCTCTTTCATACATTATTTCATTCACACATCATTCAAGGCTAAGGAGGAGGAGGAAGGAGGAGGAAGAGGGAGGAGGAGGGGGGAGGAGGAGGAAGAGGGAGGAGGAGAATGGAGGAGGGAGAGGGAGGAGGGGAGGGGAAGAGGAAGAGGGTAGGAGGAGGAGGGGATAGGAGGAGGAGGAGGATTATAACGCATATGCCTGTAGATAACTGCAGCGAAAATGTGGGTCTGTCTATCTATCGATGATGTTACAATGTTATGCATTATGCATTATTTTTATGAAAACTTTGAAAATGCCTTAAAGATTATATCATTACTTATTATAATTCATATGCCTGTAAATAACTATAGACAAAGAGTTTATAAATTTTTGAAAACGATGCAACAATATGACTATAAGGTATATAGCAATGTTATTAAAAGTTATGCCCCTTGAAATAACTTTTCTAGAGTTTTAAATATTGAGCACAACCCACTACTGACAACGACGATCGCATTCTGGTATGAACCTAAGGCCTATCCACGTCAATATGGAAGCACTATACTCGAGTTTCGCCCTCATTTGAGCTCGTCAGTAGTGCATATCCCTGACCGGATCCGGAAACAGTCCCGGATCACGCGTGTGAAGCGGGTGCGTAACCACGCGGCACACACTGGACACACCAAATTATCACAACAGAACATCACAACGCTACCCATCGTATCTTAACTCATCGTTAAGTCTGTCTGTCTGACCCGGCCCGGCTTCGCCCAGTCCCTGATGGGGAGCATCTCATTTAATTCATATAAGTAGTCATATAAGTTCCCGTTCCCGACTGTCTGTCTGTCTGTCTGTCTGTCTGTCTGTCTGTCTGTCTGTCTGTCTGTCTGTCTGTCTGTCTGTCTGTCTGTCTGTCTGTCTGTCTGTCTGTCTGTCTGTCTGTCTGTCTGTCTGTCTGTCTGTCTGTCTGTCTGTCTGACCCGGCCCGTCTTTGCCCAGCTCCTGGTGTGGAGCATCTCATTTAATTCATATAAGTTGTCATATAAGCTCCCGTTCCCGTTCCCGACTATCTATCTGTCTGTCTGTCAGTCTATCTGTCTGTCTGTCTGACCCGGCCCGGCTTCGCCCAGTCCCTGATGGGGAGCATCTCATTTAATTCATATAAGTAGTCATATAAGTTCCCGTTCCCGACTATCTGTCTGTCTGTCTGTCTGTCTGTCTGTCTGTCTGTCTGTCTGTCTGTCTGTCTGTCTGTCTGTCCGTCCGTCCCTCCCTCTCTGTCTGTCTGTCTGCCTGTCTGTCTAATCATTTATTGGTTGCAGTTAGAACAACCTTAGATAAACGAAGACCAACTTACAAAAAGCATTAGAAAGAGCACTTGAAAGATCTTTACATCTTCCCCCAACAATTAACTTGGGTAAATGGAGCGGCGGCAGCAACAGAAGAGGAAGAAGAAGAAAAAG